>VXAA01007298.1:613013-738866 GCA_013399115.1 Anseranas semipalmata
TTTTTTTCTGGAGAGAGACTACTATGACTGTGCAAGTAAAAATAAATACATTCTGATATTATAACATCACAATAATGTGATCGTTTGAATTCATACTGAGAACAGTAAAAACAATATGCTTTCTGATTGAATTATTCAAGCTCTTAGCTTTTAAGTTTCAATTATAGATACAAACAACTGTATGCAAGAGAAACTGAACAATAAACAGCATTTTCTAGCTGAGGTATAAAAAGCAGCGAGTTGCGGAAAATGATTTTTTTAAAGATGAAAGTGTAGCCCATCATTAAGATCAAATCTAAGAGAGCAGAAGCACTGCAAAGCACGATGTTGCTATAGTACACTACTCCAGATGTAATACCACACAGACTTACTTGGCTGTGATTCTGACTTATTCAGTAATTACAAGCAACAAAGAAAACAGGCATGTGATAAGTGTATGTTCAAATACTGAGTTTAGATGAAAAGTAGTATGCAAAACCTTTAAAATAAGTATAGAAGGCAAAAAGATGTTTTAAATTCTTCTTAGAAATGCAAAAAAAATGTGCATGCATTTCTTTAAAAAAAAACAGCAAAATACAAAACACTGAGTGTGTGTTTGTGTGTGTGTTTTCTCACATACAGATTTGTACTAACACTCCTTGTGTCTTAGAAGACTTTTGCAAAATATGTTATAGTCTTACAAGCCTATGGATGCACAAACTATCTGGTGTACGTAGTGGAGCATACGCACATGTGAACTAAAATAAATAAGAATCACTCAGTTTTAATAAAGATTAAAAGCATAAGAGAAACACAGGATATTTATAGCCCTAAATTAACTCACCATGTTGTTACCATAATCCGTGTTACTGATTCTAACCTCCCCCCCAACAATTCTCTGATCTTATGTCTTCATTTGGGGCCTGATGCTACAAGCATGTGTGCATGTATTTACAATTCCTTTAATAATATCACAGAAGGCAGCTGCATTGTCTTGATGGCTGGTATTGCTGACCTAATGAGGCAAAGCCATGTATGGCTGTTTAACTTTATGCGCTGTGAGTAGCCATACTTATGTCCAATGTTGTAGTTCCTCTCTATCAGAATGTATAGAACTGAACCACTGAAAGTTTTAGCAGCTCTCAGGCTTTTTCTTCTTATCTTGGAACAAAAAAACATTACCGCAAGCCTCAGAAATAGTTATTAGCAATTTCACTAGTTATAGGGATTATCTGTTTGGATACATTTTAAAATACAGAAGTAAAGATTTTCTTTTCTGTGTGAGAATCAAAAAAAAAAAAATCAGTTACTTTGAAAATGCAATTCTTCCCCCAAAAGCCACCTTTCAATGAAAACGATTCATGGCAAAAGCCATTCAATTTCCTGCAGTACCTAGAAATATTTTGGACATGCAGGCACATTGGAAACTCCTGTTTCTCCCTGGTTCCTGGAGATTCCAGAACCATCAGGTCCTGTGTATTGGTGGCTCTGGTTTCAGGTAGCAATGCAGTCCTCTCCGTCTCTAATCCTTGGCCACTCACTTCTGCTCTGGCAGAAAACTGGTGAGAAAAGGTACTTTTAGCTGGAAAGGGTAACAGCAAACCAGTTGGAGAGCACGAAATATACAGTAGGACTGTTAATGTTTCACAGCTTTCATTGCTTCACAGCGCTATGCGGCATATGGAAATAACCATTGAAGAGAGTCCAGCAAGGCTGAATCTGCCTTTTCCTTTTTCTTAACATGTGCTTGTGTCCATTTTTTATGCAGGTAAAAAAAATACATGACCAGCTTACGTTTAAATAGATGGCAGAAGTGTAAAATCAGGCCCACAAAGTTTAGATGTGGGCACCAACTGATCTTTTTTTCCTTTCTGGTTGAATTCTGATTTGAGATCTAATTTCTTGGTAAGCAATAGATATATAGGCATATATGTTCACATACCCATAACTAAAGAACTTCTAAAACAAGGATTTCCACTTTTTGGCATATTTTTCATCATTTATCATCATGATTAGTTTTAGATTAGACCAATATGTATTCCCATTTTAAGTTGTTTTGAATGAGATTCAATATTGATTGCACGTGTTTTCCCACATCAACATGAACAGAAAATGAATGATAAATACGCTCTCTATGGATGTTTTGAATACAGCAACATTTGGGGGTTAATGAAGGTAAAGGAAAAACTCTCAGATAGAATCATTGGCCTCCTGCCACAAAACTAGAGACGTAAACTGGAGATGTAATTTCCAGTTTTGAGGGAGCTGAAATACGAGTTCAAAACTTTAGGTCTCCAAGCACAGCACAGTGGCCTGCACACAGATTCTAGGTGCATTCACCCCATGAATGGAGAGGCATCGAGTGTTACCGACTGATGGAAACTATGGTCTAGTGGCTGCAGTGGCGTTCCTCTTTCATTTGCACATATTGGAAGAAGAGGTGGATAGATGATACCATATGTCAGAAATAATTACAATGCTATCGAGTCTCAGTATGACAAAGAGGAAAGTAATGACTTTGGCTAGGGCCAGAGAGAAAAAAAAAAATAAAAAGGTCAGTGTCTGGGAAGATCACCAGAACTGGCAGTGGGTGAGAATAGCAAATTTTGAAACCAATTCTTCTGGTTTTCAAGCAAAACAACAATCTATATCACTGATAATTCATGGTAAATTTTAGTTATCTATTTTCTGCACTCTGGAAGAAGCCAAAAGTCTTCTCAGCTGGATTGCCACATTCAAGAGCTGACTGACATTTTAACGTGATATCATCCAACAGCAAAATCATACTTGCTCCCCTTGGTGTGGTTCTTCAGGCGGAGAGTTCAACACATCACAAAAGGAATCCGTAAGAACGAATTGCATGGGGATTAGCTTTTGAGGAAGCAGATTTTGAAGAATCGGGACACAGCCATCTTCCCTTTGAAAACCAGAAGATTCTCCCACAGAGTTCAACAGGCCTCTACTTGCACCAACTACTTTTTTCCCAATGACCCAATGAGCTGTAACTGCTGGGCTGCTCCATTTCCCATGCAGCCCAATAGTCTGCCTCTCTGCCCTAGCTTTTGTCAGCCTCTCCCATTTGTACCTCCTTCACTACCAGTTGAGCAAATGTGCCTGAATTGAGAACTGAAAAATTTCTGTATGTTTTGAAAGAATTTTAGGTGCTTCACTGAGCAAAGAAAACTTAGCTACAGGACTGCAAGGTTGTCCTGAGAGACGATTTAGAGGCATAATTTGCCTGAGAAATTGGTAAGATCTTGGAACAGCTAAATATTGCAGCAACGTACCCCTCAGAGAGAAAAATGAAGCCAATCAGATGAGCTTTAAAAAGTTGAGAGTGATCCTTGCAATACTTATTTAAAAACCAAGCACCAAACTGACTGGAAAAGTTGAAATAACTAAGGTTGAAATAACTAAAATATACCCTCCCTCTGCTAAATTGCTCCTGCCAGCGGACTTGTCTCTAAAGTTCATAAGCATTCCCACTGGGGAAGAGCAGCAAATATGAGCTATTTTCCAGAAGTCGTCTAAGGTAAGCCTTATTTCCCAAATCCTTCTTAAAAATGTTCAGTCCTATCTAAAATGACAGCAAACATTGTACAGCAGCAATGTTTAGTACGGGGCCAGATCAGAGGAACGAGGGCAATTTATACCAGATGAAGAGCCAACTCACGGAGGTAGCCTGCTGGTACAGGGCTGTGGCTCTGGCTCCACAGACTCGAAAGCTCACACTCAAGCCCTCCAGGAGCTTTGCTGATAAAGGGATTTAGGAGTCTTTTTTGGACCACCGGTGGCTCAGTGGCAGAAATTTCTGCAGCTGGATGAAACGCCTGGAGTTTGTGATTCTTCGATTCCCTAGTCACTCCCTTGGCAATAGCGGCAAGTTGTGCAGAGGTACCAGGAGCTCCTGAAGGACATTATGGATCACGTGGCTGTCTACTATAGCGAGAGCCTGCTCCCTCTGTCTGAAGTGGTCCCGTTCACTCCTACCCTTGTGTGTTTTTCAGCCTTGCTGTATCAGCATGTCCAGTTATGCCACTTGACATTAACATAGCTGCCAAGTGAATCTGCTTCTAAGACAGGATTACTCTAGTGGGAGAACAAACTAATACATTTCCCAGACCTTCTCCCTCTCCTCCTTGATAGCCAATGCACCCATAACATACATTTTTGGGTTTACTCTAGACCAAAGGGCAATGTTTTGCGAAGCTTCTTGTTCAAGTCCTGGTAACATATAACTTCTGAGCATGCACTTTGACCCTTCCTGAGCTTGCAACATTGCTCTTTGGCAATTGAGAGTATTTTTCCATCCTGCTGATGACTTAATTATATAAATAAATCTTTGAGGCTGATATGGTTGCCTCTAAGTTTCATTCCTTGGCTGAATGCCTCTTCTTCTCCAAAGTACTGTCAAGTATGGATAGGACAGCATGGGAAAAAGAAGATTCTGCTCCCCGCTACTGCTCTTGTCAAATTGTACTAGTGGAAATCAGAAGCCTTAATGTGGAGCTATAACCCTATGAAAAAGAACTAGAACAGGACTAGGACAACCCTTACCCCGAGGCAGGATCAGTATGAAAATTCTCTTTAAAGCAAAATGAAGGAAAGAGCTGAAAATATGCTACCTTTATAAAAGACACTGAGTTTTTGTAATGTTAGTGGGAAGTAGCTGCATCCTTCAAAGAGGAGCAAACACATTCAGTTCAATCCTTTAGACAACACTGCTCCGAAGGGGAAACAACAATAACTATTTATTTTATACATATTGGTGCAATACAGAGTGTAATACTGAATGTCATCTCTTATCTGCCATGAAAAGACACTACCACCATAAACACCTGAGTGGAAACGAACCCCTGCAATCCTACATCATCTCTGTTGCACACAGTCATTTCCTTCCCTGTTTGTTTACTCAGATTACATGCCCTTGAGCAGCATCTCAGAAATCCGAACACTGATTAAACCTCATAGCTGACCTAACCTATTGGGAAGAAATGTTCATGTATCAGGCAGAAAAAATTCTGCCCAGTTATAACTGTGAAACCCAAATACTATTCAAGATAGGCCAAACACTGAAACCCAGATCCAATCTCCCGGCTCTCTCAGGATGTCCAAGTATAGATTCAAACTTTGCTACAAAACAGCAACAGTAATAGCACGGCTTCAGCATGACCCAGAGCCAGTTCTTTGGGGTCAGAAAGATGTCATGCGATTTAAGATAAAATGGGAATTATTTAATACTAACAATATATATTTTATTCCATTGGTTTGGGGTTGTTTTGTTTTTCTTTCCTTTTTTTTNTCTGAAAAGGCAAAAACAAGCTTTCCTGATGCATGTCAACTCTGAGACCAAGCATTCCTTACTGGTTATTTATGAAAGACTTTCTTGGCTGACTCTTAGAGTTCTCCTTATCAGCTTAACCATAATTAGTTTATTATTGCTCCCTGTAAAGCCTAGGAAATCAAACTCCAAGTACAACATGATTTAAAGAGCTTGTTTTATAATTCTGCTCTCAGTGTCCTTTCACTGTGTTTTTAGATGGCAGGGAAAACTCCCTGGAACTCAACAATGTTCAGAAAATTGTTTTGATTAGTAAAACTGTTATCCAGTCCTCTCGCTTGATCTCCAGTTGATGGACTTCGAGATAAAGTTTAAGTCCTGAAATGCTCAGCAACTACAAGGTGTATGATACAGCCACCCCCAGAGGATTCAAGCATTTCACAAACTATTTCCAAATGGTGCTCCATAGTTAACCCTGCTTAAAACGCAAGCCACTCCAACAGGTGGAAGCAGTTTTGTACTTCGTATCTCTTCTGTCAGGTTGAGAAGGGATCATTTGTATCACAAGCACCACAAAGTACTGTAAATGTCACTGTTTAGAGTTCAAAACACTGAACTGAGTGTTTTTTACTGTGGTACTGGCCAGAACGCAGTGGTATATGCTGCAGGAAAAAAACATAATTAAGCTGGTGCATCGTGTAAGTGTTCTCTCACCCAGCGAGTCCAGGTGACAGAAAAGCAGATATTTGCCTTTTTGGCCCTCTGCTCTTCTTTCATTAAATGCACTACATTAATCTGCCCCAGCATAAGGATAGCTCGGAACAGCTTTTGGTGAATTTGCCAAGTTCTGCCAGCAATATTTTCAGTGGGTGGCAACCAGGGGCATAGCTTATCAAATACCACAAGAGCTGCAATGGAAATGCCATGGGACGTTCCTGAGCGTCACTAGTTTGCAGAAGACATGCAGCAGTTCAGTGACTCAAGTCCACTTTCACTTGAAAAGAATGAGCCACCCCTATTCCAGTATTTCATGGCAAAGGAATACTGAAATTCCAGCCTTAGTTTGAAAGCACAAGCATGTGTAGGGTTAAGTTGTCACTAAATGCTATTTTAACAAGGATTCTGTTTAGAAATTTTGATGGTTAAGAAATTTTGTAACTGACAAAAACTATGAAAATAATATGGAGTTATCAAACATAACCGTTTATGGCAGGAAATATCTCCTCTGATATATCTTCCATATTTCCAGTAGCAGTGTACATACATATTAAAAAGGAATTTGCTTGAAAGTGTGCGATTAGATAACCCATCTCATATTTAATGTTAATTTATGAGCATTAGGCAAGTTCTCGTGAAGCCTTTTTAAATCAACTCATTGCCACGGAGATGATCATTTATATCAGTCCTTGTACTCAGGTAGTAAAATTCCATAATTCACTTCACTTCGCTAGATAACTCTCAGCAGAAGGCTTTGCTAGCGCTCTATATATTATCATCAATACTAAGGAATACTATTATTTCTCACTAACAGCATTATTCATGATGAATGAAGATACCCTCTATCTGCTACCGGTACCTTTGATGCTAAATAATCCTATTCTCTCTGAATGTAAAGGCACGTGGCTGCTCAGAGGAACAGGGAGATTCAGCAGTTCTGTGCTTCAGTCTCAGCTCTGCCACTTGCTCCCCTTAGAGACTTGGGTGAATCATTTAAAGCTCCCAATTCTGTGGCAGCTGATTACTGACAAAGCAAAGCTTGACTTCATTGCACCAAGATCCCACCACTTTGTCCTGTTCTCTATCAAAGCCTTTTAGCAGTAACTGGGAATGAGTCAACATGAAGACATGTAAGACGCCTGCACCTAAGAAGTTATGGGAATCCATGACACACGGAGCTGGGGCTACTGACACAGAGATTGCATTGGAAGGGTTACAGAGATATAGGTAAAAGCTTACAGCCCCAGTACCTGTACGCTGCTACAAAGAGAACACAGACTCAGCCAAAGCCCAATCCTGCCTTTGCTTTCGGGTGCTATTTCCAGCCAGCTTGTTCACGTGATTCAAATTGGGAAGTATGATTCATTCAACAAATAATTTCAAAGTTCCTAAACTACTGGAGACTGTGAAAGGGCAAAGTATTATTAGCATTACAAGTGGGTCTGAAAGACAAAAAGCAGATTTGGATTTATGGGTTTGATTTCTTTGCCAAAGCTGGGGTCTGAACAGTTCAGTTTAGTCTGCAGATAGAGACCCGCTCTGACATTTAGATCTGATTTCTGATTTCAGATTCCAAATCCATCCAAAGTCTCTAATATTTATTGCAAGAGGTCAGATTCACTTTACCCAACAGCCCTGCAGTGCTGCTGTAGCACTGTGGCCAGCTGGCATTCCAGTCCCAGTCACATCCATGCTTTCTCCTCATGTCCCCACTGTTGGTTTGAAGAGCTAGACTGAACACAGAAACTCCAGGAGCAAAGAAAAGACAGACACCAGGATACAAAAGTTGATGTGGTGTTCAAAATGGCATTTGGTGAAAGGACATCTAGCAACATCAGTACTAAGAATATACTATAGGTTTGTGGAGCCCCACATTACTCAATAAATTACTTAATAAACAAAATGTGCTTCAAATGTACTTGCCATGAATTAATCTACATTACAGTATAGTCTTGAAAGTGGGATATGTCTAATCTAACATTAGCAGTCTCTCAAAAACCTTCTCTTTCCATGGAGTAGGAAAGAAACAGGAAATGCCCATTCCCTTTCCGGTATTGTGTGGAGCTTGATTCAGATGAGGCTTCAATTAGCATTTCTCTTGATGAGTATTTGACAAACTATTATTTAAACTATTTCCACTGCCAGGTCTTTGGGAAAATTGCACTCAGTGCCAAACAGTCTGTTAAAAATCTTGCCTAACAAGTCTGCACATTCCACACTTGAGAATTTAAGCAGATGCTTTATACAGCTAAGAGGAAGAGCTCCCTCCCAGCGTCCACAGTGGAATTTCAGGTTGCATTAATGGTGTCCAAATTCCTTCCCACCAGACACATTTCCTACCAAATCATGAATAAAATACATCTTCTGCTCAGGCATTAAAACACAGAGGAGAAAACACATCAGCTGTGATGTCTTAATGAGGAAGGCTGAGAGAGAAAAGGTATAAATTAAGACCCACAAACATAAAATAATATTGCTTTTTGGGCACATGCCTTCTGTATGAACATCTCATAATATCAGTTGGCTATATGTTAGCTAACGTAATAATAAAGTTTGAAGACATACATATTGTATTATTCAAGGGGTATTTGAAGATTGAATGCAATCATGCTCAATAAAATATTATAGTTGGCTAGCACTTAATGCATTAGAAAAAGGGCAAAGAGGTAATGTCTGATACTGGTGAAGAAAAGGATTACAAAGTGAGTTCAGAGCATTCAAAGCCAGCTAAAGTGTTTTTGAGGAAATCTGTTACCCAGATCCCGGAATTCTCAATGACTCCGGACAATCTCTGAAGTGCTCTAGGCACCAAAACAACTGAGATGTGGTAGGAGCTCCTATTTCAGGAGATTTCTGCCATTTGGGGCTGCAATCTCCTGAGAATAAATTTTGTGATATTCCAGGCACAGGAAGACCAGGAAAGAAGGCTCTTCTCTTTTTGAATTGAAACAGAAGATGAAAGCCTGGGACAAATTCCACTCAGGGACTAAAAATTCACTACCCTCTTGTAACATTCACAAGGCTGTTTTATTTCTAAAAAAGAATAAAAGAAAGCAAAATAATATAAGGCAAAATGAAATACAATAATGCTTGGTGATGTTCAGAACTCTGTAACAGAGGACTGAGGAGTACAGGTTGCTAAGATATACACTACACTTTCCAAGCCTTGATCCATGACTTCTTTAATAAAATACTATTTTAGTCAAGAGTACTTGCAAGTTAAGAAGTGTTTCCTATACAAGGTCTGCCAATAACTTCAGTAAGTTTTATGGGGGACTGTGTTAACTGTGAGGTCCCAAGTTAGGGCAATAGCCTCAGCCTATAAAATGACTTCCCATGCTCCCCAAGCTCCTCTGACCTATGTGGAAGAGATGGCTACAGCATTGACTTTCTTAACCAAATCTCCAAATGGAACAACAGTCATCCGTTCCTCTTCATATCACTTTTTCCTTAGGTCACAAGGGAAATTATGTAAAATGCATAAATAACCTAGAATGAACACAGTTAGACACATTTTAGAGCCTTCAGAGAGTATGCCTGACCATCTCTCTCTACGGTCATTCAAAGATGGGGAAATCATTATTACCAAGTGAGAAGTTTGCTTGAATAGTTATTTAAAGTAATCAATCCTGTAAAACCCTCTCTTTCACAAAGACAAACAGTTTTGTATTTCCACACCCAGCACCACAGGAAGAAATCTCTCCCTTTCTTCATTCTATCCTTCGTGCTAAGGCAGTACGCAGTGGACAGGTCAATGAACTGGGAATTCAGACACATGGGTTCCCTTCCTGGGTTAGCACTAAGTGATATTGTGACTTGGTAAAAGTCACCTCACCCCATTCCAGTTTTCCCACCAGCAGACTGCTGTCAACACCTATATATTGTCTCTGGCCTGGGGAACCAATGCTGTGGCCCCAAGGAAGCATCACGAAGGTCAACACTCACTGCCCATGGTCAACTTGGAGAAGGAAAAATCTCTGTTTCCCTATTCTTCTTTACCATATTGCCCTAACAGGGAAGTTTCTTCAAGCGTTTCCTGAAAACTTGGATATTTTTGTGGTAGGACAGATGGAAAAGAAGAAGGTCCTTCTAAGATCCTCATGCTGGGTATCTAATGTCAATAAACCTCACTGAAAACCTGAACTTGTGTGAGCTCAACCATCCACGTCTCATCAGTTGGTAACCAACCATCTGTAACAAGTCTGGAATTGTCACAGACAATTCCTTCCTAAGAAGGAAGGAAGTGAGCAGTTTTATGTAAGAAAAAAAAAATCTGTTTTCTGAAAGGTTCTGAATATTTTGAGAGTTTTGTTGTTTTTTTTTTTACTTTATACTGAACACAGTCTACAGATCACTGTAGTGTATTTGTATAAGATTCTGGATACAAAGGATTGTCCTGATTTTCATTTCTGCACAAATTATCAGGTCTGGATGCTTACTGCGCTAACCAAATGAGTTACCAAACAGGTACCGTTCCATGTCATCAACAATATGGTTAAATGTTTCCTTTTGCTACAATAAATAATAGTGACATCTAAAACAGAGCAGTCAGGGAACCTCTGGTGAAGGATGAAGCTTATGGTAAGTGTACTGAGATACTGCTGGCCCAGATTCCCTGTACAAATTAACACTGGTTTCCAGCTTTGCTAATGAACGGCTGTTACACTTTGCAGCTGGAGGTTTCTACTACAACAAATTCTGAACGAATTTTTGAGGTAGAAGAAGAGAAGGGACAGGCACAGAGACTGAGAAAGCCTAGTTATTGCAAGAGACCATCATTTGGACGTTTCCTTTAAGAGTGAATTATATATGATAATGGCTTCATTGTCATCAAATAGAATACAATTAATTTTATTTTTTAGTATGTTATCAGCAAGCAAACCACCAGTATTAGCTAGATACCATCTGGGAGTGACAGTTTCCTTATTACAAAATATGTAAAAATATGGACTCCCTTAAGGAATCTGTTGCACTACATCTGCTCTGATTTTTGTTATATGCTAATGGATTTTAACCCAGCATATGAAGCATGTAAAAAAAAATAACAGAAAATTTTCAACTAAATTACTTGTTTCACATTTAAAGTGTCACAAAGACAGAGACAGCCACATATGCAGCCTTAGCTACAGGGGACTGGGAAGAAACAAAGAAGTAAGGAAGAGGCATTTCTTACCTGCTGTTTTGTTATCCAAGCCTCTCTCTCAAGAGGGATTCTAGCTGCCCACATAATTAAGGCCACTTGATATGTGAAGGAAGTATTGGGACTATACACAGCTAAATCTCCGATAAGCTTAGGTGATAACAAAAGATTGTGACTGCTGAAGCACAATTATCTTCCTTATTTCCCTCTGTTCATAATATTTTAAACAATCACAATGATTAAAATGGGCTATTACAATTAAGAGACTATTCTCCAGGGTAGAGGGTTGGATTTTCGTGGTCTTCACGCATTTCCTTAACTTCCCTTGCAACGATCAGATCTTGAGACCCAGCTGGAATGACAAACCATTCAGTTAGGTAACGAGAAGCTGTCTGGATTAGACTGAGAATATGGTGGATTAAAAATCCCCTCTGCTGAAATACTGGTGTCATCATCTTTGAAAGAATGACCCATTACCAGAGCTGGAAATAAATGTCTGTGCTGCAAACACAGGGCAGAGGAGGGCTGTTCTGTGGTTTTGTTTTGTCTATTTTTTTTTCCCTGTACAATTATGCAGAGCTGTAGCTTTAGGCTAACAGAATTTTTGCACTTGTAAAGCAGTTTGGTATGAATTGCTTTTCCATGGATCTGTGTCCCCGGGCCCTGCAATGTGAAATATACCAGGCATTACGTTTTCATTAGCATCAACACAGGACGTTTCTATGTATTAAGCACTAAAAAATATTTCATGATCTGTTTACACTTCATATATATATTAATTAGAGACGGGAAGTTTTTGACTGCACATAAGCTTTTTGCGTAACTTTTCTTTAAATAAAAGTAATGCACTGCCAGCTGTGGAGTCCCAGAGATTTTCCAGACTATTTGGAAAGACCATCTCTTCTCTTGCTTGTGCGTGTATATAAACATGCATGTATAAATATATACATACATATATGGCCACACGCATAAATGCTCACACATAAAAGATATTATTATTTACAGGTGTAAAGACACAATTCACAATGAAGCCCTAAATGTAACATTTTCTAGAAGGAAATATTGTATAAGTGATTGTATTCTAAATGTGTACAACTTCAATGAATGTTAGATGTTAGTAGGAGGGAAAACTGCTTTACACCTTTAAAAATCCGTACTTACATGCTTCATACACAGTCTCCTGTGTGATAAATTGGAAGAGCTTTAGAAATATAAATTAATTAAGTTTCACAACACATTGGTGAGCTAGTTAGGTGTTCCTATACTCACAAATAAACCCAAAGGGTTGATTTAGGCGTAAAGAAGCTGATTGAGTGACAGAACCAGGAAAGAACTTGGGTGTCCCCAAGGTCTGTCGCCCCTTTTCTAACAACCAGATCACATTGCTTCCAGACAAAGAAAGAAATCTCTAATCAAGAGAGATGTATAAATCAAAACAGAATACTCCCTCTTTTATCCTTGGTGACCCAAGTTCAAGATTTGCAGTTTCTAAAATTTCTATTCTACTACTCAGGAAAATACACAGATTGAAACTAGCTATGACCAGGTCAGAAAATGATAATGATACTACTCCTGCTAATTATTAGGACAAAAGAAAAAATTGAAAATACAAGAAAAATGTGAAAGATGTTTCTGAATAACACGTGGGGTAGTTTTAAAAGAATAAAACTGAGTAGAAATTCATTCTAAGGTATAATACTGCAGGCTGTATTTTGTTGCTTCCTATTGTTACATGACTTAGTACCTGCTGATTCCAGTCTTGCTCAAGCAGGTTAGACAGTTCGACCTAAATAAATCAATAAGTTTAGACACATGAGTGTCATAACAGGAAGCGATGGTTTATGGTAGATGTTTCTGGCTAGACATTACAGCTTGCCCCTCCTTGCCAAACGGGTGACTGCTGTCTCCCCGCAGAGAAAGTGCAGCTGGTATGACAAGGGATGGATTTCGGCTGGGCCCAGGGCAGGGGACGGCATCTAGGAACAACACCGGGACTCACTGCCCTGACGGGCAGGGAACGCGGCTTGGCGTGGCTGACCTGAGGAAGGAGCCTGGATTCAAATGCCTCAAGCCCCTGCTTTTGGAGAGGGACAGGGTGGGGGGAAAGCAAGCGAGTAGTTCGGCCTGTTAATGATATCATGAAAACAACCGTTCAGCACCTCGCTCCCCTGTGCATTCAGAGGGGAACAGATCCCTGCAGCATTCATTTACATTTACATGGAGACACTTTATAATAAGTGGCAAAGCATTATTGCCTCCTTTGATACTCGCTGCAACAGCAAGTACTTGTGCTACATTTCGCTGTAGTAGCAGTGCACCAAGACTATCTCAAGAGCTGCAGATGTACTTCAGCAGGCTTGAGCAAGTGCTCCGATCAAAGCTGTCGTTTCCTTTCTAGGGACAGAGTCACCCAAGAAAAGCCAACCTTTGGTATTTTAGTTTGTTTCTGAATGTTTTGGACAAATCTCCCAGGGAAGCTGAAGATAGGACTCAAGCAGCCTCTGAAAGGGAGCAAGTCCTGATGGAGACCAGCAGGCTCTTGTCCACACATCCCAGCCCCTGCACCTTTTGCACTTCGATTGAGTCAAGAGGTGTTCTCAGAAAGCACAGCTGCATTCAGCTTTAGCAGCCCTTTTCAGACACTCATTTTCTGATTCCACCTCAGCGTCACCCTTGATTTCTGTGTTGACACGGTCAACACCGAGGTTTTCTGAACCGATAGTGTGGTAGCACTGACTTTATGGTGTGTTGATTTTGGATTTGAGCAGTAACTGCTGAGGGCTGGATGGGAGAATTAGAGTTCACCCTCTCAAAGAGCTGAGGATTCTCCAATGGCATAGTCAGGTGTGTGTTGGAAAAGGCCAGGGGGGACTTTATAATGGATCTCAATGAAGTCAGAGCCAGAGTATCATTCCAGTATATTTTTAACAAGATGTTCAGGAACAGATTTAAGTGGTACTTAATGTTCCTCCACATACAGTACTTGCTGTCACCAGGCGCTAAATAAAAACGACTTACAACCTAGCTTTGAACTTTGAGAGCCAGCACAACTGAGCAGGGCTTCCTGAAGGCCCCACAGAGTTCAGGTTCATGGAGACATAATTAAAATACACAAGACAGATGCTCAGTGAACTCCACCTTTTAATATTTCACAAACAACCTGGATGCCTTTCCGGCTGACTTCCAACAAAGATTTTTTTTTCTCCTGATACTCAATCCACTTGTATTTAAGATTAATGGCTAGTCATTTGGCTAAGGGCAGTTTTGCCATAGTAACTTTTAAAAGCAGTGGCATGCTATTTTTCCAGGCATATTTCCTCCCTGGTAGTGATAACTAAATGAGACAGAAGCATACACCAACAAATCAGAAAAGTCTTGGCCAACTGATACAGAAAAATGAGACAGGATAGTACAAGAAATCCAGCCACTGTCCCCAGACTCCCAAAATACCTGTATTGTACCTGTATTCTGCTCAAAGCAGAAGTCTCTTAAGCTTTTTACAGGGTAGCTTAATTCTGGGCACCAGTAATTCCTGTGAGTTATTTGCCCAGTATCCCCATGAAGGGACCATGGCAGCCAGCAATGTGGGGGGGAAATTTGGGATCTAAACATGGCTGGTTCTGCTGGATCAAGCAGAAACAGGGTCAGCGTTACAGTCTAAGAAACATAAGAAGGACTGAGGTGTTCTATAACAAGGAGACCTGGAATGCTCAGTTGGGAACAGAGAAGCACATGTCCTGTGCTGTTTTGGCACTTGTGTAGACATAGTACTCAAGCTAGCCATTAACTGAGCTTATACTTTTACTCCCAGTATAAAAAATTCCTTTGTGGAGAGAAGAGGAAATTTTTTGCCTTGGTTTCTTTCCATGGTTACACTGTACTGGAGACTTTCCATTTCTCTCTTGTCATGCAAATTCTACATCCCACTGAAGCACCAGCCAGTATTCTGTGTATTATAGTATTCCGTGAGTAGCCAAAAACAGTTAACGAAGCCCATGTTTATTATACAAGATTTCTAAAAAGTATTGGATGTCTGTGAATCCCAGGCTCCCAAATCAACTTACATATTCTCTCTTTTCCCTTCTTGGTATTCACACACTCACTACCTAATCATTGCATCACTCACAATAGAGGAGAACGCTGCAATTCCAACCTGGCACTGACCTCCAAGTGTTCTTAAGAAGACACCAGCAAAGGAACTACTAGAAAGGCAGACCACAGCAGAGGAAGAGTGAGACGTCTGTTTCATGTCAATGTTTCAAATTACCCCAAGGAAAGGAACGCACATTTTTGCTTCTGGGAAGCTGGCTTTGGCAAGTGGGCGAAACAGTGCAAGAGATCTGATCTGATGTCAATACCAGATCAAAGAGACTCATCAAGTCAGCTAGTGAGTGAGCTGGGAGCCCTGGGAATTGCTGCTGGATTCCCTCTTGCTTTGGTGCTTTGCAAATTTCTTAAACTTAGCAATACAACTAAACGCTGCTCTTTCCCTTGTCCTTGCAGATCAACAGATTGTTATTGAAGATCTTATTTTAGATATTATTATTTATTAAGTAATATTATTTAGTATTTTAGAGGAAGATATTATTTTCGCTTATATTTTAGATATTATTATTTCCCTATCTTTGTTTGCTTTAAGCACTCAGCTTTCACTGCACACTAGCAGCCCCCCAGCCTTACTTTCCACCTGCAATCCCTAGAGTTCAGAGACTTTGTTTTCTTCTGCTCCCTCCCTAAATATTGAGAACTGGCTAGTTAAGAAGTATCAGTATCAATTCAAAGATTTAACGCATAAACTTCAGCAACAGCAAAACACTGGCAATTTGGGTTTGGAAATGCTAAGTGGCTTTTCTTACCTTTTAAGAAAAAAGCTTAGAAAAAACAAGTGAAAGACTCATGTCAGTAATCTATTTAAGAACTCAGCAACCAACAATGTAAGTTTTATATTTTAACAACTGAAATACTCATGTCATTGTAACTTGAGACATAAAAGCAAATCATATTTTAGATGGAGGTATATTCATTTTTAAGACATACTGTCACGGAAACTGCTTTACACAGAAAGCTTCACTATAAGTTTGGTTTTGTTTGTTCAAAAACAGGCATATCTGGATGTCTTGATATTTAAAAGACATGGGGATATGATCTCATTTTGCTGTAGATATATGGCAGGAGATTTATGCAGGATAATTCAAAACAAGTGTTCTCAGACTCTCTCCTGGCTGTGGATCACAGCTTCAGAGATTCTGAATGGATCGCTAATTGGTGCCTGACAGGCAATCAAGTACAGCAGCCACTCCACAACTCCGCTCTTACAGAAAAATAGGTAAGTGTACTGTGTATACACAGTTCTCTCACAGTATGATTACACATGAGAGAAGGAAAACAAGTTGCACTCAGAAGGAGCACTCAGGACCACTAGAAAGTGCCAAAAGTACAGACTGAGAGCCACTGAATACAGAATATTCATCTTAAAATGTCAAATTGATGCAGGCTTAGAGTGACAATCTCAGGGATTGGCTGCCTTAGGTCGAGGAAGTGTTCGTTCAGCTAACAGGGGCTCTAATGCCCAACAAACTCTTTCCCATCGCTTCAACAGCCTCTGTGCAGGCCCTGCAGTGGTCCTCTATCTATGTAACGATTCTCTATCAATACAGCAGTGCAGGACACCTTCCCCGCTGCCCACTGCTCCTGCAGACGTGTCGCTACCTGAGCCGGGAAGCAGCAGCAGTAGGAGACGGCATCCTCTCCGTAGTGGTGTTGGGCTCTCTGCAGGCACAACCCCTGCTCCCAGTCCAGGCTCTGGGGAGGAACGACAGGCGTAGGCGGCTCACAGGCCATGGATGCTCCCAGCCACTTGCTCTCCCTCCTTCCAATCCGTCCTTCTCCCATTCCCACCTGTTCTTTATTTCTCACATTCCCGCTCTGCGCTTCTCAAAGTCTCACCCCAGGTCCGGTTTCCTGGGTCTGTTTCTTAGAGGGGTCACCCTGTCCCCTTTCCGTCCCATTTTCCTCCTAACTTCCAGCTTCTCTTTTCCTCCTTTCTTAATCTGCTGCCCCAAGTAAAGGTTAGCAAAGCTGACACAACAGGTAAGAGTCCTGCAATAGGAAATGACAGGTGACCTTTCACAGCATTGCCTGCCTGCCTGTTGCTTATTTGATACTAATAAAGATTTGCCAAAAAATAAAAAGGATGAAACAATAAGGCAATTCTGTTTAAATATTTAGTAATCCCTTAGATATCCATATACCTACTCATATTGCTGTAAATCCCCAGTAGCTTCTCCAGGTTTAGTGAAATTATTCTGTGTTTATAGGCAGGAAAAACAACACGAGAGTCCTGCAGAGTAATCTTAGCTTACAAAACAAACAGGAGTCCGGGTGCTCTGAGGGATCTGCACTCAAACAATTGGGACCCTCCAGTGACTGCAAAATTTGGAGGTATGCCAAGCTTGCCATTTATTTTTGGTTTTGTTTGTTTGTTTTCAAGCACAGGTGTTCTCTTTTTTTTTTTTTTCCTTATTTATTTTTTTCCAGCAGAGTAGTACCCTATTCCTTTAAAAGCTTGTGTTATTTTAGTGCAAAAGGGTCTCTCTCCTCCACTCTGCTTCTCAGCCTCAAGGTTCGCATTGCACTGATAGCACTAATCTCTGAAGAACCTTTTCAGGATCAATGATTATAGTACCACTAGCCCCTTGTTTTGCAGACTTTTAAAAATAAAATAAAATAAAAAAAAATACCCAGCACAATCAGGACACATTCCTTTTCATCTCCGTCTCTCTCATAATTTTCCATGGCAGAGTTCATGTCAAAAATGCTTGGTTTCCACCCTCCACCCAATTGTAAGCTCTTCAAAGGGAGAGAATAAAAGTTGGAGCCTGAATCCCAGAGCAAATGCTCCTGCAGCCATGCTCAAGCCAGCTTTTGAAGTCTTTCGGCTCACCTCTTGATGCCAGGCAGGCCCCTATTATTACCAATGTTGTTAGCCATTTCAGCTCCATTTCCAGGCCTATATGGACAAGAGAGCAAGGGAGGCCCTTTCATGTCAGGCTTTGCAAAGCTGCTTCAGTGTTTGAAGGATGAAAGTCACTCTTGTTTGTTCTTGCTGCGGTGCACAACATTTGGCTTAAAAAATAGAGGATGTTGCCTTTCTTGAAGTGGACTGTGCATTGCTGGACACAATCAACACTAATGGCAGCTCTGCAGTCAGGGTTTTCAGGTTTTTTTTTTTTCCTTAAAGAATGTAAATAGCCAAATGTAGCGGCAGCAGGATCTTTTTCAATTTAGAAAAGAAAAATACATTTGTACAGATATCAGGGGAGAGGAAGGAGCGGGGGAGAAACAGCCATTTCCTCATGACACAAGTACAGATGAGAGATTATTTTAATGAGGTCCAAGTAATGAGAACCCTTAATTCAGGGAGAGCAAGAGCAAAAGCTTTTCCCCTGTCCTAGAAGCAGCCAAAACAAAGCTGACTTATCCCAGACACAGAAGCGGTTTGCGAACCCCGCAGAGAGCCTCTGCCTGGCTTCAGCGCACGGCCCGCGGCTGGCGTGATCCCTTCCCACCTTCTGCGGGGAGGTCAGAGTGGGAGGATTCAACCTTCCTCACTTTGACGCTGTTATCGACAGGTAGAGGTTTTCATCACGGGAGCCTCTTTTCCGGGCTCGTTATGGCCTCAGTCCATGAGTTTCTACCCACAGTTGTGTTTAGAAGGGAGCAAGGAAGGGGAGGATAAGGAAAAGGGGAAAGAAAAACAACCCCCCTGAAGCTGAACATCCTTTTCCAGGGAATGAAGCCCTGAAACTCTGTGGCTGACTCTATCCTCCAGCAAAACTGCAGCGAGGTTGCAGAGATAAGAGAACCCCAAGCTAGCAAGCAACTAAATAAATAAGTACACGGAGAAAGGAAGTTTTTGTTTTGATTTCTAGTTAGTCATGATATTTAGCCTTTTATCGCAAAGAAGTTCCCATCCACCCCCTTGAAATCCGGTGCTATATATTCTTCACTAGTAACAACAACAATGCTAAGAAGTCTGAGAGCAGGGAACAGGCGGTCAAATGTACTTCTTGGTCCAGCTGTGTTTAGTTTTCAGATGCCCATGTGTTCCTTGTTAGGCTGTCTTCCAGCCCTCCTCTGCCTTCTTTTCTATTCTTCACAGTCCAAAACTATGAACCAATTACAGACCACAGAGTCAGCTATTTACCCCCTCCTGCCTTTACACAGCTATTTCCTGCCTGCTATCAGCAAAGTTAGACAAAGATGACAACAAGCCCAAGGTTTTTACCATAAGTTGAACCATAAGTGGGGACCTGAAAACACCCTAAAGCTGTTATATTTTGTGTAGGGGAAAATTTGAAAAGGATTATCCAAGGAAAGCAATCAGCTCCAGACTGAAATCTATCTCACTGGTGTTTATATGATAAAATAATTGCCATTTAGGCCTCTATCACACTCGGAATATGAATCATATGTCTGGAGGGGTCTCCTGCAGAGGTTCGGGGGCAGAGCTTCCTTCTTCTCCATAGTAGCCTCTCTGGAGGTGCACATGGGTCTCCGGGCCAAAGAAAACAGTTGTGATTACAGAGTGATAGAGGCAGCCACATGCTGATTCAAGGACCTATAATCTTCTCCCCTTCCACTCTCCCCCTCCCAAAAGCAACAAGTCTGTAAAACTCATTCACTTGCCAGAGGCTGTTTATTCTGTTTAATGGCCACCTATCACCCCTTCACTCATTCTTTTTAGATTTACTAGACAAGCACAAAGCAAATTAGTGCAAAATGCTTTCAGTCAAGTGTCAGGTGGAATCAGACTTGATGAATACTATACTGCTGGGCTTTATAACTGTAGGAACACATATACTGACAACATTGTCTCCTTCAATTAAAGCTATGCTGCCTGTTTTCTGAATCCCTCATCAAATCCTCCCCCCCCCCCCCCCCCCNCAAACCTGTAACTTTTTAATATCTTATTTTAATAAAGACATTTTGACATGCACTGTGATGGTGCAAATGGAGAAATCTCAATGCTGGAATTTTTATGATGTGTTTCAAAAACTTATTCTTCAAAGGAAATGTTTCAGTGACACACTGATCTGCGGCAAAGTGTGGATATGTTCGAAAATAGCACCGTGTCTGAACACTGCAATGTAATATTTATAGTATAAAGCTTGCTAACTTGCCATAAAAATGAGTGTCCATTGTTGCTCATCCATAAACACACAAGGCAAAAGGGGTGGGGGTAAGGGTGGAGAGGAGACCTGGTTTCTTCTTGACAAGGCAGGGCAGAGGTGTACTTTTCCCTTAAAGCTAATGCGTGGAGTCGTCCACACGCATCAGGGGAGAGCGTAACCCCAAGGGGAGCGCACGGGTTTCTAGCTGCGTGACTCCCATTAAAGTCAATAGGAGCCATGTGGCTGAAACCCACACACAGATCTCAGAAAATTCACCCCGAGCCAAAAACATTCCTCTGAAGATGGATTGTATCTGATGGGCACAGCTCAGAGTAATGAGCTGATGATGCCGCGCTGCCCCAGGGATGCAGTGCAATACAGCTTGGTTTTGCTGGGACACTCAGCTCGTGTAGCAGAGCAGCACAGAGCTCAGGACATCCCACACCACCCTAACATGCTCAGAAGGGCTTGCTTTTGGTTTTCCCTGAGCTCAGGGACTGTGATTAAAGCAGGTTTCTCTGAGCACCAGGACATCAGCCACTGTAATTACAGTGAGCAGACAGCTAAACCAGAAATAGGCGCAGAGCGATAACAACCCCAGCGACGGGCAGGGAGCTGCTTTGAAGAGGGAGAGACCGCAAGGTTGCCTGGAGGAACGACATCCGTCATCTCACCGTGGCCACGCAGGGGCCACTCTGCTCCCAGCCTGCGTGCCAGAAACTCTCGGCTGGCAGTGAAAGCAGAGCGGCTGCTGCAGCCTGCCGTTTGGAGACGCGATTTTTCCGGCAGGTAGAGCAAGCCGATGTTAGTCTCACGAAAGGCCATTGTCGCAAGAATTTTCATAACAACGAGTTAGTGCAAAACAGACGTGTAGAGAAGCTACAGAGGAATAAGACGCTTCTTAAGGCATTCTGATACCATGGTGATGAGAGTGGTATAAATAATATAGCAAGAAAGACGGATCCAGTCCTCTGTATCAAACCTGTCCTACGTCCCTTTTCAAGGCCTAAGAAGATTAAACAAAGATACTTCAACCTGATAAATTAAATAAGCAAAACATCATCATTTTGTGTCCGCTGTTTAAATTCCAGTTAAACTGCAAAGGACTGTGAAGCTGAAAGGTGGTATTATAAATAAAAAGTATTGTTATTCTCTTTCCTCTTCAGGACACAGTGGATTTCACAGGCAAAGCCTGGTTCTTCTGTATATTATAATGCCTAAAAGCAACCCTAAACGGGGATGAGAGAAATGAATAAGGACCTTTATGCAGGTGTATTCCATGAAGGTCTTTTATGGATGCCAAGCTGAGGATAAAATCTAATTTACAGCTCTAAATTGGAAACATGCACAGACCCTTTGGAATGCATGTTATTAGTAAGCTAGCTCAGAAGCCTGCATTAACTCATGCCCAATTGCAGTAAGGAGAAGAATATTATAATTATTTCCTCTACTGCTGTTTGCTGCATCTGAGAGCAGAAAGCGCCCAAATGAATGCAAGTATAACTGAACGGGGCTGACCCATTAATTTCGTTCTAGCCCCCCACCCCCCCAGTAAATTCAGTGATGGGAAAATAAGGAAACTATTTTCACTCGCTCAGCATCTGTACTTCTAAAGTTTAGCATATCCTTTTTTTTTTTTTTTCTTTTCCAAACCTACTTGTAGCCCCTGGAAGCATGGTGATAACCCTTTCAGGACAAACATGTAAAGTAGGGGAAGGAGGACAGAAAAAAGACACCTTGAAGATACTGCCCAACGTAGCGCCTCTCCTGCTCTCAGGCCATGAACAGAGAAATGACACTGAAGGCATAAAGATGGTGCCAGCTGTAACAGATTTGCTACACGCAAACACCCTGGAAGTCAGAAATTTTGATACACAAGAAAAACGTGCTCTTAATACAGGAAAACGCTGTTGACGTTGGGGCAGGGCCATGTGCAAAAATGATCCTATATTTGACACCACGCAAGGTGTGTGTGGCAGTACTTATCGACATTTCATATATTAGTATGCAGTAAATTCAAACCCTCACTTACTGCACACTGCACTCCTAATACATGGGAGCTCTGGGATTCTTAGAAAGCCTCAGCCAGTACAGTTTCTAAGTGTCCCTCACGAAAAATATATGGTAGGAAGGGAAAAGCTATTCTCCCTCCCCTTTTGCTTTCCTAGAGGAAAAACAGCGATACAAAGGATAGTATTAAACAGCCACATTTCAGCCACCTCTGTAAGTTTACATATCTGGAAGTCTTAATTAGTCATCAAGGCTCTGTCTGTAGCCAGTAAACATGGCAAATATTTTTTTCATGTCATCTTATTTTTGATAACTAACTTAGAACTATCACCTTATGGAGGCTCCAATTCCTGCAAGGTGGGACCCAAGCTGCTCTAAATGGCTATTCCGGATTTGGCAAGGGCATACTACCCATCCTCGGTGCTGGGCTCCTCTGAATTCATCCAGCAACAAGGTGGAAATTCTTTACCAGAAAACATCATTTTCCTGTTCTTTGGAGCCTGCCTTAGCAGCACACGACACCAAATCCTGCGGCAGAATTTCAGCAGATATAAATCAGAACACTTTCATTGTCCAGCCCAAGCCTTTTGACTGCTTCAATCTTTTTCTGAGGCAAGTGAAGAAAGAGCGCATTTTTGTAAACAGTGGAAAAGCACATCATGGAAAAGTCTACCAAGGAAACCTGTGAAAACAAACCTGTAACGTTTACAGCAATTGTCTTCTCTCAGCTGCGGTTTCATTTCCTATAGTATCTATCACAGGGTCTTACTAATTCCATAGAGAGCTCAGAACTTGGCATTTAATCCTGCCAGGGAAAAGCAGCTAAGAATAAAAATTTCACCTACAAATCAAAGGTGCAGAGTTATCATTCCTACTAAATAATTCACCCAGATTTAATACGCTAGCTTTAAAAACAATTATGGAAACAAAACCTGTTTCAATTTCCTCCTTCATTTTAAGATGTGGCTAATATTAAATTATGATCAGAGGCTCATATTTGAGGTACTTAAACCAGACTCCTCATGTGTCACTGCTGTCTCACCTGTTGTTTTTTTTAAGGTTGTTAGAAGAAATGAAAGTTGCCAGATTTAATTACTCTTGGTGAATGGATACAATGGAAAAAAGTGGAAGAAAGTTTCAGTAAGCTGGATTTATGTTTAATAAAAAATGCTTTCCAAAAGTAAACCAAATAGGATAAATAATAAATAAAAATAAAGAGGAATATAGGGCAGTTATTGAAATTAAAATTGCAACATTTGAAAGGATGAGAAATATAAAACATACTACAATATAATTGCCATATAGGCTTATGTGCTCTGGTTAGGGTTGTTGGCTCTGTGGACTCTAGAAATGTTTTAGAAAAATCTTCTTTAATAGTTCCCTGCCTTCTTGACTAGATAATGAAAATGTAATGACAGATTTTAATCCTCCAGCGCTTTCATCTTGCAACATAAACAGTCCTACAATAGTTTAATTAATAATAAACAGAAGCCCAGAAACCCAGCTTCTCCCACAGAAAGGGTGTCAGTCAGAGGCCACAGAGAATTACCTCTGCGTTAGTGAAAGAGAGGAGATGTTCTGACCCCAAATTTTCTTTGGAGATAAAGTTTGAGAACTATATAATAAAGAGCAATCGGCAAATCTCCTTCAGAAACCAAATGATGATTCAGCATCAGTAACACAGAGCAGACAAAACAATAATCATTGGCAAAATCCTAGATGGTGTCTCTGCTGAGAAGTCTCAGCACTCGAATTCTAATTCCAATTCCAATTCCAATTCCAATTCTAATTCTAATTCTAATTCTAATTCTAATTCTAATTCTAATTCTAATTCTAATTCTATCTCTAACTCTAATCAATGGCTGGCCCGAAGCCCACTGCATGGAAACCCATCGGGGAGTTGGAGCTGTGCCCGGAGGTGCACACTGCGGCCATGGGGCTGAGCAGTGCCAGGACCCAGGAGAAAGCAGCAGGTCCATGTGCCCGAGGCTGAAGGCCAGAAGTCCCTGCCACCACCAGAGCAGGAAGGTCTGTGTGTCATACCGCTGCGCACACGAAGGTGCAGTGATGGTGGCTCCCCCTGGAGCTCTCCGGAGCCATTTCAGCTGTGCTGGGTTGCCACCCCGGTGCCGCAGTGACGCATCCATCCCTGCTTCAACTTACTGCAGGTGCTTTGACAATTGTTTTAGTCTGTCATTTCCCACTGGTGCAAATGAGCCACGATGTCTCCTCCTTGCGGCTGCCCCTGGTTCCTATCAAATAGCGGGAACGTCTCCAGCTAAATGGTGCCAGTGAAGTAGTTCCTCAAATGAAAGCAATTGGGGCAGAGACGGGGCATGATCCAGCTGCTAAGACTGCAGCTGCCACCTGGACAGCAGCAGCAGAACAAACTTGGGATCAGGGTGAAGTCAGAGATTTGCACAAAAGCTCAGAAAAATGTCCTCCCCTTCCGTTTCAGTGCTGGGCTTTATCAGCTATTTACCTGCAGGTCTATGCAAGGGAAACGTGAAGGGCAGAGTAGGGAGGACCAGCGGGGTTTCCTTCTCGGCTAGGGAAGGTATGAGATTGGAGGGAGACTCACAGCACCAACGATGGCTCCTGGCAAGACCTACAGGAAAGCAGCAGGGACCTCAGCATGAACTGCTGAGGAGCCTGAACGCAGTCAAAGGAGGACAACCAGCCTTCAGGGAAGGAGGGTGGGAGACGAGACCACGTATCCAGATGGATCGAATCCTCACATGGACTTTGCAGCATGTGACTGGTGGGAAGAGGCCACGCTCTCCCTCCTCAGTGCAGAACTACTTCTCTTGTTATACCCACGTCACTGCAATCAGCATATGGCTTGCTATCTCCAAAGGTTATTATACTGACAGCATTTTCTAGCGTAATGTGAAGCCATAATCTGCTGCTGACTGGAAGTGAGGAAGAGCCAATGCTCTCTGCTGGCTAAACCACGGAGCTGGGATTCAGAAGTCTGAGAAATGTTTCCAGCTCAGCCAGTGGTTGGCTCCACACTTCTGATTACGCCGCTTGGACTCGGTTCTCACTGGTGAAAGAAAAGGGTAACAACATTCTCTGTTGTGGGGTGACTAGAAACTTAATTAATGTTTGCTATGTGTGATGATCCTCAAAGGGGAGATGCCAAACATCACAAAGCACTTGGCACCTCTTTTTCTCTCACAGTCTCCAAGTCAGCTAAGCGTCTTGATTATCATAAAATCACACAATAATCTGTGTCTTTTCTGCCTGTTACTGCTGGTGGATTCACGACAAGAACTGCATAAAAATGATTCCGCTTTCCCAGACTCCACAACTCATATGGCAGACCAAGAGAGAGCCTGACAAAGAGGCGAACTCTTCTGCACCCATGTCACTTTTTCCCATATTTTACAGCTTCAGAGAAGTGTGTTGAAGTTCACTGCCTGCTACCTGGTTGGCAGGTCTTGCTCAGAAATTATTTCATTCATTATCAGTACATTTTCAGAATTGGGTGCTTTTACAGTGCCAAAGAGTAAGCGCCATAAAGTGGTTGTGAAAAATGCGTTGGCTGACATAAACCAGCCTCTGTTGGATGCACTAAATATGTCAAAGCAAACTCAGATGGTCCTTTAACTCAGTATATGCGGCATCATGGGGAAAAGTGCATTCTTCTCCCAGCAAGCAAGAATAACAGCTCAAACACTTAAGGACTCCACCTGATTTCTCCCTTGTGAAACAAAATGTAGATTTTATTACCCACTATATAACTCACTCTATTTATGGTTTGCATAATTTTTCCTCTTTCCAAATACATTTCACTTTTATCAGCTTCAGGAGCTTTACACCTGATAGAGCCAAAGTCTGAATTGTGTCATTTAAAGACGTCTCAGAAACCACAAGGCAGAGGTAAGGTTTGCTATCACGTATATTTTCAGGCCAAGTTTTTGCCTCTGTTATTACTCCTGCAATACCTCCCCAGGCCTTCACAACTCTCATTTTACCCTCAGTACAAATTGGGATAATCCCTGGTTTTGGACAAGACTCACTACCCAATCCAAACAGCCCATATACTAAGTCTGTTGCAAAGTATGACTTCCTGAACATTTCAAAGACGGATTACAATATCAGTTCAGTACATGATTCTAAAAGAGAAGGAAAAAAGAAAAATCCATAAGTATGGCCACAGAAAAATGATATCACATCTTGCAATGTTCCTTTAAAAAGGGGAAGAAAAGAAAAAAAAGAAAATAAAAGATGGCTGACTGCCAGAGTTTTGTGTTAACTTGAAGTGCAGAGGTGATTTTTAATGCTTCAAACATCATTCATGAAATATTATATATATAATTTGTACTCAAAATACTCTCCAAGGAAACATTAAAATAAATAGCTTCTTTAACTCTTTTGTACCTTGATCGTATCTTATTTTGATGAATCAATAAAAGAGAGACATAAGATTGATGTAGGACAGATCAGTAGGGCAATCATGTACTTTATTACATATTTATGAGTCTGAAAGATCAAAGGATGTTTTTATGCACATAACTTGGCAAATGTGTTTTGCCACATTCAGATATATTCCAAGTGACTTTAGCAGGAATGTGAAAGAAGCTGGCACGCTGCCCGCAGTGCTATTTGGTAAGACTTTGAATGATGGTGGGATTACAAACCATGATAATAAAAACACATACAGCATAACATTGATGCATGTAAACAATATATACAAATGCATATGTGTGATCTTATAATGTGTGTATATACAACATATTGCATTTTCTACACACGTGCATACATATGCAAACTACAGCCTTGATTCAACATTTCTTTAAGTCACTGGAAATCTTTCATTTTCCCTTAGAAGACACCACATCAGGCCTTTCATGCAAACAAGAGAGGGGAAAAAGGCTGCCCTCCAACCATAAAACATTAGGTCCACAAAAGTCAGGAAATGACAATGTTTGCAACTACATTCATTCATCAGCATGGCACATCCACTCCTCTTTGGGTTACCGTCAGGCGCTACTGCTGCTATGAGGGCAGTAGGACGGAAGAAATACCTCCATTACTATCATTACTATCATGTAATTCTGTCTTCTCCCAACTTTCGCACATGGACATTTCAAATCTTTCTCTCACACCGACCCTGGTTTTAGACATGAAATGCCTCAGCATAAATGGACAGAGAGCATCCTGCTATGGCTTAATCGGAGCCAGAGGCAGGTTGATCCGCACACACGCCCTGACACCCACCTGATACCGTGTCTCTGCACCAGTGGATGCTACCTGGAGAAAGGGGTGAACAGGTTCTCCATCTTTCCCATGCTAAATCCCTGACCGCATTATAAAGCGGTACTCAATAATTCTCGTTAGCACTGATACATAGAGACATTGAATGTATCTGCACTACAGCTGGCAGCAGATTAATTGGAGCAGCCCAAGGTGGGCTGAAATCTTGTGTACTACTAATAATGAAATTGCAGTGACAGGGACCTGGAGGTAACGAGTGTGTGTCTAGAAGGGAGAGGGTTACTGAATTTCTGATGGGTACTTGTGATCTAGAAGACCTTAGTTTGATCCCCAAATCCGTTAACCCAAATGTACTACAGGTTTCCCATGTGATCCAGGACAAGTCACTTTTTAACATGGTTTGGAGAACATCAGTTTCCTATCATCTCAATCCAAAATATTGCTGTTGTCAGAACTGCTTATTACAAACAACACAGCTGAGGAGCTGTACTTATAATCTCTGTAAGTCTGACCCAAGGTGTGTCTCAAATAGGGCTAAAGCATTCATGCACCCAGAGTCATCAGACTCCCTTTTTACATCCTCAGAATGAAACTGTCACTCATTTCCTATTTGCAAAGTTAATACTAATACTTCCCAGACACAGAGGGGGCTGAGTAAGAAAATCGACTCCTGTGAAGATACAAAGATTGACAGAAAAGCATGAATCTTCCTAAAACTGAGACAGCGGGACTGCTATCATTTGCCTCTTACAGTTTTCTTACTATCATTTAAAAGTTAATGGTAATTTTTTATTAGATTTAGCAGAACTTGATTGACTTAAAGATGCTGTAGAAGCCTGTCAAAATGTGCTAAAATATACAGTACCTGCCAACACCACATAGGGAACATCAGGATATTACCTGCAGCTACAGGAGGGGTGGGCCCTGGGATCTGTCACTGCTTGAAAGGTGCTACCAGCATTTAAAATAAAAAGCTAGTGAAAATGATGCTACTGATTCAGGCTGGTTATTAGAATCCCAGTGCAGAAGTATTAGGGATGGAAGAGACAACAACCTTCATCTCTGCTACTGCATTCTCAATTCAGGTAAATACTGCATTACCCAGGCGACTTTAAGTGTTGCGCAACAGTATTTCCTCCACTCCCTTTGAACAGCTGCTGGATGGTATCACAGATCACACCAGGAGATTTCATCCCATCATTAGGGGTGTGATGGATCCCGGTTGGTGGTTCTGGCTATTGAAACACCATGGAGAGTTTCCCTTTCCTTCTGCTGCTCCCTTGCTCTCTGCTCCTCGAGGCAGGCAGCTCTCCTCCCCTTCCCCTGCCCCACTTTGCTCCCAAATCCTCGCAGCTACATATGCTGCTCTGCTACTTGGCCCGTTTGACCATCATGCGTTTTTCAGCACAACCTTGCTGACTGTGAACCTCAATATTCCTTTTCTAATTTATTTTCGTGTCACTGTGTGTCAATGCCTGGAATAATCCTTGGACCTTGGTGTTTACGCCCTTCCAGCATCAACAAGTCGTACTCATGGTCCAGAGCAGACATTCTTTGGCCAGGCCATATTACTTTGTTAATGTTTTGTTTGTTCTTTGTAAGTCACTCTCTCAAGCTTCCTGATCTATTTATTTCTATCTTTTCTGGACCATCTTCCTTTTGTCAGTATCATTGTCACTGAAGTGCCCAGAAATGAAGTATTCCAGTATCTGCTGTATCAATCCCTACATGCTGTGTCTACCCTAAGTACTATTAGGAAATCTCTCATCCTGATATCTTCCCAAGTGGTCACCTTAATGGCTGTCCTAGACAGCCCGGACTCTGAAGTAATTTCTACCATGCTATCTATACTGGCAGATTTATTGCTTGTAGCTTTTTTCCAAGTTTTAGCTGTCTTTATCAACAGTTACTCTCACAAAGGTCTCCTTAGTGTCTCAGGGGTTGATTCAATGAAGCCTTTCAGCTGCTGTTTAGAGTTAAGCACATGAATAAGCTTCCATTTGAAGACAATAGGACTAAATAGCTTACAAGACAATATACATTTAAGTGTTTTTGTAAATTAAGCTGTAATTGTTCAGCAGTCTAGTGGGATTTTTCTTTTTCCTTTTTTNTTTTTTTAAGGAAAAAAAATCCAGCCAGCTCATCTCTATATTTAAGACTGCAGTTCTGGTTACCTGCTGGTAGCAAGGCTGTTATTCTCAAAAACTACTGATGGATTCTTTTAGAGCAAGTGTTTATTAAAATAACAATTATTTAAAACCCCACCTCACCACATCCCCAAGCCACACCAGGATCTTTCTGTGTGCAGAACTTAGCAAACAAGGGTGTTACGAGACAGCTGTGAGCTCCAGCAGCACTAGGCAACATTGAACTGCAGCAAACTCAACAACTTTGTTATTCCAAATATTAGCACTACTGATGAACCTTTACTCTGTTTCAATAGACACATAATTAATTCATTTACAGGACCTGCAGGAGAAGGTTTGTCTCCACAGGAAGGGGCTTTGGCAGATTTGTTGGCAGCGTTTCAGGTGGGTGGGTTCAATTTACAGTGCTATTCACGAGCTTTTGTTCACATTCAGGAAAGTGCCCTGAAGTTAGTCTGGGCTTAATTATTCAGTTATAAGTCCCTTTGCCTACCAGCTGATTTAGCCCATACTCTCTCTCGGCTTCATCAGGGCATCCTTGTGCAGGGTGCCATTAAGTAGGGGACCATACAACCAAAGCATCCCTGCTCTTTCCCACTCTCCCTAGAGGCCTCCAAGGGCTCGAATACGGATGGATGTCTGGGCCCCACTGCTGGAGAACTCTCTATATGAAATACTCTGCTCTTGTGCATGCCATACAAATCCAGTAGTTCCTAGTGAAGAAGCCTCTAGCCCTTTCTTGCCCTTCTCTGAATGGTGGGACATCAGGAAGACCTCTGGTCCCTCACTGCCCTTGCTCTGTAAAGGACCTTTAGGGAAGAAGAACAATTTTTGTTACAGGAGGCTACAACCACAGGAGTGAAGATACTGAGAGCGTTCCTGAGAAGCCATGTCAATTGGCACGAAATGGCCTGCCTTATGGTAGTGACACCCCTTAGTCTTCAAAACGTAGTGGCTGGGCAGAAGAAGCCTGTTGGGAACAGACACTGCAGCACTTCCACTCCTACATGCCCCCAGAATAGTTTTGGAGAGTGATGGGCAGGATGAGCAAAAACCTGCCCAGGACCGTTCTCACAGTTCGGCAGGACTGATGATCCTGTTTAATTTACTAGTACAGGTGTAGCCAGGGGAGAGCAGTGAAAGCTTTCCAGTTATGAGAGATACACACATCAAAATGCTCCACAAAGAGTAAGCCAGTGTGAAAAATACTTAAAATTAAAAACCGCTGAATGTGGCAAAGCAACATGTTGTCAGCAAACAACTACATAAACAGGCTTTCCTGTTCCTGTCTTATTTAGACAGAAAAAGAAAGGAGAAAATTAAAGATGGCAGCACAGTGATACTGTTCATGGCCGCTGTCATCTGTTACACTCTCCAGCTGAATACTCGGCTGAGCTAGCTAGAAAGCTGCATCCACATAACTGAAGGTGAGAATTTAAAGTGAGAGTTAGACTGGTTCGCAAAACTACGTGGACATGTTTATTGCAGTGTAATAGTGGCTTAATTTGAATTAGTTAAAGTTAATTAGAAATGGATTTAATGAACTTTGAGTAAGTTGCCATTATGCCAAAGTAAAATTATCCATACAGCCTTTTATTCAGCTTAACTATCTCCATTTAAAACCTCTTCAGACCATGCCAGAATAACTCTTTTTTGGATAGACAAATTCCTCCACAGAAAAAACACCCTCACTCAGCTGAAAAAGACCCTGGCCTGAACCTATTCCTGATGTAATCCCCACTGTCAGTATGTTTATTGTCACGTACAGCTCAGGATCAAAGGACATGCAGCTAGAAGATGTAATTAAAAAGTGAGGATGTAATAGACAAGCCCCATCTTCTGCTCAATCAGCTCTTAGTCCTGAGATCTGAATTTCACACAGGCTAGCACAGGCCTAGAGGTCAAGAGTTTTGCTCTTCATGTGAATCTAGAGAGCCTCCTTGTCTTGTCCTTGCCTCTGAAATAACAACATCACCTGTCTTGCACAGCTAACCCAACCCAGCCCAGCTGCAAACCTTTCATGTTATCCAGCTGTGATATGTTTAGCTATCATAAAGCTTTCTTTGCCTTCAGTTTTTCTTTTTTTTCTTTTCCTTTATTTCTTTTTCTTTTTTTTTTTATTTTTTATATTTTTATTTTTTTTATTTCTATATCAGAGGCCAAGCATACAGGAAAGATTCAAACTGTGGACATCTTTTATGACATCAAGTGTTACGAAACTCTACTACAAAACAACTGCAATGTAACCAACCATTCCTTTTCCTTCTAGCTGGGATGGATCTGTACAAAAACATTAAGAGTCCATACATGGCAGACTGGGAATAATAATAACTCTGCTTATTTTTTCTCACTTAGGGAAGATTATGGTAACTGTGGTACAAATAACAACACCCCATTTGACCTGGCCTGCCTGTAGTGTCTAAGGTAGGATCACAGGATCCTCAATGACTGAGTTTAGGCACAAAGCATTACTGCCTCTCACTGAGAAGGGTTACTTGAGTGACCCCAAACAGTTTAGATGAACTTGTTTTATTTTGCTGTGTGATAGACTATGATCATATCTGTTTTTAACCTTTAGGATCTCACGTGTGTTTTCATCAGAGCTGCTTACACTTACAACACTGATCACAGAATTACAGAGTAATTTAGGCTACAAGGGATGCTGGAGGTCACCTGGTCCAACCCCTGGCTCAAAGCAGGGCCAACTTTGAAGTTGGGTATTAAAAATGTTTGTGGTTCTATGAAATCATCTCTGTGGGCTTTGTGAACACTAATCAAGGGAGGCCGATCCCAGACCTGTGAAGTCGGTATGAACCTCATCATGTGTACAAAGGTACAGAAAGAAGGTGTCTGCCCTTAAAGTTAATAGAAAAGCTTCCAGTGAGCAGGAGAGGAATCCAGCTCCAAGCCTACAGTTGACCAGGAAAAATAATGCAAAGCTTCAGTTACACAGCAAATCTCTTTTATTGTTCTTTGTCGTTCTTATGACAAACATCCTACCCTGAGCCTTTATTTTATGACTAATTATGCTCAGCTTTCCACCTGCACTTTAAAAAAAGGTTAGATTTCATGTGAGGAAGGACACATTACTTTCGCTGTAGACTACAGCTTTTTAACATCTAATGGTTTGAGCTGTTGGGTTTATTATTGCTTCACGTTGGAAAATATTAAGAAGCTTCTACAGAACATTTCAGCCATTTCTAGGAATAAGCTTCAAGAAGAAAAAATGCACCAGTTGTTTTGAAAGGCTTAGAATTTTTTTACTGAAACGCCTCTAATGTGCATTGGGGGACTGTCTCAAAATGAGGTAGAGGCCAATGCAGGGAAAGAGAGGTATCGTTCACTGTCCTCATGAATATTCAACAAAATGTGGCCAAATTGTAATCCTCTGCAAATCACCATCTGCATATGCTCAGTGGAGGTTTGTTAGAGGCTAGCAGCACAATTCCCAGAGCATTCTGTCTTAATTGCATATATGCCATATCTCCCACAGGGCTGTATGCCAACCACATGGGCCTGCTCCATGCCCACCTCATTCACTGACCTAGATTCTTCCACGAACTGCACCTCAGGAGTGGTTGCAGCTCAGCTCAGATTTACAGACAAGGAAAAAAGTGGATATTTCCAGAACTTGAGGGTGGTTATGGGACAAGAAGAGGCAAGTTCTAGACATAGCAAGAAAGTACAAGGGGATAAAGAAGGTGCAGTTAGCACGGCGTTCAGGTGATGTGTTTGAATAAGAGATTAGGATGGTAATAAGGTATTTTGCCCACATTAATTTTGCCTGGTGATAAAGCATCTGGGATGAGATGTCAAAGAGATGAGCAGATGTCTAGGCTTGGCTGCTCTGAGGCAAGTCAGTGCAGCAGGATCTCCATCAGGAAAGTAGCTGAGTTGATAAAAGCCAAAATTATTATTACGATGGAAATGATTTGGATACAAATGAAGATGAGGTCAGAGAACACTGCCCTGAAGAGTTAAAAAAAAAAAAAGAAAAAAAGTGTCCTAAGAGGTCATTGAAAGAGCAAACAGGAAGTTAAGGGGCGGAACAGGTTCCAGGACAGAGCCTTTAAACCAAGATTTCAAGACAGAGATTATAATCAGATCTGTCAGATGTAGCCAAAATGTCAAGGAACATATGAATGGAATAATGGCCTTGAGATTTGGCCCTGAAGAGGTTACTAGAGGCCTTGGCAAGAGCAGTTCCAGTGGAGTGGAGAGAACAGAAGCTAGAATGAAATACGGAGTATTATTATACACTACAGTGATTGGCACCAGAGGGATCTGTTCATCCCACGGGCCATTTACCGGGACCTGATGGGCTAAATCCTTAACTGGGCTAAATTGATCTAACTCCTCCAGAAGTTTTGTCATCTTACATCCCTCAGAAATTTCATCTAGACAAGAAAAGCTAAAACATGTTTGTCTTCTTGTTTTTTTTTGTTTGTTTGTTTTTTTTTTAAACGAAGAAAGGAATTTTTAGTTTGTTTTAGACCCTCCTATGTGTAATAATCCCCATATCCTGCAATGAGTAACCCTTTTCCCCAAAGATCTAGTAGCGGAACACTTTCTGTTTCTTTATATTGTCTACACAGTGTAAAATTAGGCAGATCTTAAGCTAACTGCTCTCATTACACATTTCGATGAATCTGAAAGGGTAACAAACTCCAGGATGAACAATTAGTCATTTAGTCTTACAACAGCTTTCTTCCTTTACCCACTCCTCTTCCTATAAATTTCTTTTAAAAATGAAAACAACAACAACAACAACAACAAAAAAACCCACTTGCTATAAATTAGCTGAATTATTAATCTCTTGTCCTTCGCAGACTTTGTGTGTTGGACAATAGCCAGGGGATCACAGCACAATGTGCTGTTGCAGGTATTCCCCTTAGAGATGGAAGACATATATATTCTTAGACATGCAATAAAACTCGGATCTTTAAAGTACGTATGAGATGATCTCCCTTGACACTCGGTTTTTAAATCATCTATTTGCTGATTTAAGACCAATGAGTTTGAGCAAGTCTGGAATCAGATCTATTTGACCATCTTTAGTTCCAATGATGTCCGAGCTAGAATTATACGGAAAACAGAGTGCTTAGACTTAAAATTAGCAAGAGCTCTCCAGAAAGAACAAAAAAGGTATAAATTATGTCTGATTGAACAAACACAACTCCACTGTTGAACAGCCACTCAATGAAGAGGGCAGGGAGAGGCAATGGAGCACGGTAATGTGTAATATTACTAGTCAATGGGCTGTGTGCAGCAGTGGGCTCCCAAACGCTAGAGGTGTCAGGGAGATAAATAGCAGAGTGTCCTCCTCAAAAATATGATTAATACCCTCCTCGGTCCACTGCTGAAGATGTAGTGGGTGCAGCTGGTTTGGACAGCAGTTGCATAGAGGAAAATTACAGGACGATTGCAGCAGAGCAGAGAGGGCAAAGAGTAGGACAAGTAGTCAACTGAGTGGGAGTGCTGAGCCCCAACAAGGGAAGAAGTAGGCCAGAGCTGGCAAAGGTCTTTTGGCTGCTGTTTAAGTAATGTTTATAGAACTTTCATGCATGCACAACTGAGTTTCGAGTTTGTGATCTTTGGAGGAAAAAAGGGAAAGAAGCATGTTCGAGTTCATTGTCTCTTGTAATAGTCATGCCAGAGGTGGCTTTCAAGAAGCCATTCTTCTCTCCTAGCCTGCCCCCCGAAAAGCCGGTACGTCACAAAGAAGTAGGTGGAAAGCTGAGAAACATTAAAAACAAACCAAAAAAGCATCATTTTTTTCCTGCAGCCAACCGCGATTTCCTGAAAAAGTCAGGAGTGTGTCAAGTGGGGTTTTCACACTGTATCATTTTCAAGGAATCCTCTAAAATTCTCAGAAAACATCCTTTCATGCATCTGTTGTCACAGCACTCAGGGGAGACTGTCCAGAGCTCAAATACCCAACATTAGAATCTGAACACACTATAATGTAACTAACGCTCCTGAAATCAAACAAAGGCAGAGGGCTACGGATGGCTTTATTTCTTAGGGCAGTGATCCCTGCCTTTGTTGGTTTGCAGGCAACAATACCAAGCAAGCAATATATTACCAGCAATGCCATATTATCTACTGTCTTGCATCCACAATGAATGTCTCAGGGTCTCCCCTGAAAGCCTTGGGTGGGGACGAATGCCTCAGGCAATCAGTCTCCAGTCATCAAGACGGGACTGTAAAAGCTGCAGACACAAGGCTGGTGCTGAACGGAAGGACACACATGTTGTTGAACATGCTAGCAGGATACACATACATACTTCTCTTTAACTTAAAATGACAAAAAAAAAAAAAAAAAAAGGATGGAAGGATGGGGGAAAGGAAAAGTTCCAGTGGATTATTGATCTGAAAGACAGTGATTAATAATCACCAGTTTAGTATTCTGCATCACACTGCCTGTCACACTTCCCTGGAAACAGGATTAATATAAGAAGATATTACGTATGTGAGCAAGGCACGAAGGTAGCACTATATTGATCTGAACTTTAGAGCTGTTCAGTGCCATTAACGAAAACAAAAAGAATGCAGGCGCTTGTAAAAAGGAGAATGGTTGGCAAAAATAAAGTCGTCGTTTTTTCCTCCTGCAAATTCCTCATCTCTTCAATCAGATTCAGGAATTACCAGCTGCAGGTCCCTGGTAAACTCAGCATAACCTGCACCAGACTGCTCAGCACAGGCATAAAGCCTTTTTCCTCGCTGTGTTTGCGATCGGTCCCTGTCTGGTACACAGAAAGTTGATGTAACAGCTTACATACCCCCAAGGACTCGCTTCTAATACTACAGAAACAGCATTGCTATCTAAGACAATTCAGAGAAATACATACTTTTTGAAACTTTATATAATCCAGAAAACTATAATATCCCTCTTTATGGAAAAAAAAAATCAGCCTGGCATACAGAATGTGATTAAAGAAAAAAAGGAAAGTAAAATAAAGCTAGCTAATATATTTAAAGACACTTCCCATGAAATGAAAATCATTTAACTGCTTTATTAATCTACTGTCTCAAATTCACTTTGTTCTTTTCCTATTTTTTTTTTTTTGTTTCTGCATAAGGAGGGGGCACCACTATTTGTTCAACATAATATTAAGCATACTCTGCTACTCAATTAGTAAACATGTCAAGAGGTGGGTTAGTTATTCATGGTTCAGGGGCACAGCCCCCTTTCAAAAAGAACTTTTTTTCACTCTAATGAAATGATGGATAATCTGGAAGTAGGTGCTTTAAGAAGATATTAATCATTCTCTGTGGTAATGTTAATCATGCGTTCCATCATCTCCAGATGCTGTGCATCACCTTCCTCGGAGATAAAGGGCACCCAAGCCAGCAGAGTCCTTTTGATCACCTTTCTCACAGTAACTCTCATAAGGCATTAAAAGAAGTCTTCACATTTCAGGGCATCCTTAAAAATGAAATAGAAAGTGGGAGAGTGAGGTAATGGAGGGATTCATGGACTTCAATCTTGACCCTGTCATTACTTATGCTGCCCAGATGGGAGGTGCATAGTTCTTTCGTCCTTTGTCCTCCTCTCTGACATTTTTCAATGCAATGTTTGGTATGAATGAGGTATGAGAAAAACCCTGATCACAGGAAATAGAAAATTAATTCACAAACGATTTCAGAGAGAGATAAGAGGGGAAAGCAAAAAAATCAACCTTCATTTTCTGTGAAGAAAAATCCAGCAAAATTATTCCCTCATAGCCCGCTATTCCATTCTTAGAAAACATTAGCAGAAGTCAGGTCAGATTTATCTCAGCATACTGTCTGTGATGTCTCTTCCAGTTAATAAAACACCCTGCCACTGGAGAGACTTCTGGCCAATTAGACCATTTTTATGACTAATCTTTTATAGTTTTCTTTTTTTTTTTTTTTTTTTTTAAGCTATGTATAAACCTAGGGCATATCTTAGATGGCTGAAATATCTCCTTTTGCAGACTTGGATGCTTCAGAGACCCCAGTGCCTCCAGAAGAAACTTTGAAGGTTTCCTAAAGCTAAGAAGTTACTTTGTATAAACTGTTGAATAAAGATAAACCACAGGGGACCATACCCAGTCAAAGGCAGGCGGTGTTTCTGTCACAGCATGTAAGTGCTAAGAAGAAGTTGAAATAAAATAATCCAACTTTCTTCTATCCATGTTTAAATAGAAAGTCCATATGCAGAGGAGCTGCCCGCCTCTCCTATGCAACCAGTGATCCCCACTGAATGTCACTCGTGAGGTACTCGATGGGGTAAGAAAAAAAAAGTCACAGGAAATGTAAACCCCCTTGCACCAAAAAATGCTTTTGAAAATGTCAACCAAGTTGCTTCACCGCTTCTTGTGGTTTAGATGAAATTATGATGAAATACCTTTTCTCCCAGAATTGAAAGCACACAAGCTATATAAATAGCTGTACAACATATTTCACACAAATACAGTTTTGCTCACAAAAAGAACAATAATTCCCAGAATACTGACTACTTTGCAAAGCCTCTACCTCTTGGTCTGGTAAAGAGTTTTATCTTGCTCTTTTACAAAAATGGCTCATGCTGCAGACCCTCATTTTTACCTATATCGAGTAGTCTTGCATCTTTGAAAGGAAAAACTAAACCATAGGGCTGACACTGAGCTACGAAGATGGCACTACCATGTCACCAGTGTCCCTTCCAAGAACAGGCAACACAAATACTTGGGCAGCTGCAGTAAGGATATTCTGTGGAGCAAATGGCCTGCACCTCACGGAGATTAATAAAAGTATTCACACGTAAGAAACATTCAATAGTCTTACCTGGGAGACACCAGAGGGGTGAACCACCACCTAGATGCCTTGCCACTGATACTAAGGAGTTTTGTTATGTGCATTGAGTTATGCATGCACTACGCTCAATTGCATTGGAAAGCATGGATAGACAGTATTATCCAATACTCTACAGAATATATTCAAACTGGTCTCTTAAGTTTTCATTTTTCTCCAGTAATTCCTGGGAAAACAAAGCCACCCTTCTTTTGATGTAAAGGTGCCTCACTTATAATATGCACTTGTTTTTGAAGCTTTGGACAAATTATATCCTAATGTATTGAGGATCTTTGCAGTGAATTTATGGAGTGCAAAAACTTGATTTCCTGCTTGCAACAATTTATGCTCTATTTTACATTCCCCCGCATTGCCTTCCAAGTGGTACACACCATATTAACATAAGATCACTAGTATAGGCCCTTTGTAGATGGCAAAGCTGAGACACTAATGGATATCTGAAATGGGGATGCTTTTTTTATTCCTTGTGATCTTGTTACTATATGTGTATTTAATGGTGGTAGCATTAGTTCTGACTTACATCATTACGCTACATTGCAGTTGCTATTAATTATGCTTGCTATCGCAAATGGTTGCATGTTTACAGATTTTTCTTTCACGGTCAGTTCTAACTCACTTTTTGTAAAGACAACTGTTGTATTATGCACAAGTTTTTACAGTCCACACAGAGCTATGGGAAATCTATTTATATTTAAGCAGGCACAAGACAAAGTATTGCCAAACTTAGGAAAAGCAATAAGATTTACAGGACCTTGCTAAGTAAAGTTCTGCACTCAGAACATAATAGTTCACTGCTTTTGTAAAGTAAAACACCTTAAATTAAATGTATATGGAACACAATAATAACAATAGGTCAGAATTTCAAGGTGGCTTCAACTCTTCCTTCGCTCAAGTATATACAAATCTGTTTTGAACATCGTAAGAACTAGGACATCGAAACATTTAAAGGAGCTTGATCAGGAAAATTAGCAGATACAGAGCTGAAGGGTATCTGGTTGATCCAAGGTGAATATGCTGATATAATTGCTTTGTGAAATCCTGGAGTGGTTTCCAGGAGAAATAGGTATGTAGTCTACCACTTTATTTCTTCTGGGAAGTGAAGTACTCTTTCATTACTGGTAAGATAGAGAGCTGCCTTTTCTATTCATTGCACTCAGCTCAGAGCTCAGAGATGGTATACAAAACTTTCGTTTTGGATGGAAAAATTCAAGTACAGTGATACAAAGGTGTTTTGTAGATACAATCTATAAATCTTGAAAAAAAGGAGGGGAAAAATAGTGCTTTCTCTCATCATAGATAGCAGATTTAGATCGTGAAAGTTACCCATAATGCTAAGCCAGACGCATTCACCAAGTATTTTGGTTGGTAGGGTCAGAAAATAGAGACACTGCTAAATTTCATCAGACTTCTTTTGTAAGTATGTGTGCACTTGGAAAACAGGAGGTTTGTCTGGATTCTGAGGTATCTTGGAAACTCTCCAAGGTATTGCTGAAGAATCTTTTTTTGGAATTTACTGATTAAAATTTTGCATGTAAAATAGATATCCTCATCTGTATTAGGGACTCTGCAGAGTGGAAGAGCATTTACCTGGACTATGGGCCAATCCAGCATTTTAAGTTTTCCTTAGGCTAAAATCCTATTATTGTCAGAATGAATTTCCTTGAATGGAGAAGAAATAGTGGGCTATGGCCAAGCAATTTGATTTTGATACTTTGACTTCACTAATTCTGGAAATTCTTCTTACAAGTATTTGGCAATGAAAGGTGGAAATTTCCTGAAAAGTTAATCTGAACTGATTGTTCACTACCTTGAACCACTATCTCACAAGAATGGATGTCTTCTATTTTCAAAGGTCTGTGATATTTCTGTGATGAAACATAAACTCGACAAGGAAACACAAAGCAGTCTGCTGGAACCATGTTGGAGAGACAACTGAACAAACAGCTGGTTAAAGGATTAAAGCCAAAACAAAGCACTGTTTGAAGGTCTCTCTAAGTTTTAGATAGCAATGGGAATCTTTTGAAATGGGGGCACAGTGCAGCTGCTATAGAAAAGGAAAGGTTTGGGACCTTTACCCATTTCAGAGATACTGAAACTCTGCAGCACTATCTGGTGAGTCTTCAGCAATGACAGAAGGCAGTAAGGATAATAAGTAGATGAGCATTACATGCTGATAATTCCAATTCACGCTTTTAAACAAAAATCTTCCATCTGTGGAAGGACTGTATGCATTCCTGTTTATTAACTGATTGTCTTTGTTATGTTACAATTTATATTACTTTCCCCTCTTTAGCCCATTTTACCATTAGCTTTAATGAATTACTACTTTTCAGCACAATTAAGTGTTTGAAGCAGCCAGGAGGTACAGTTTAAGCACAGTAAACATGTCCGATTGAAAAGGCTAAAGATCAATATCAAAGGTCTAAAAGGTTAGACCAATCCTATCAGCTTCAGGGAAAACCTGGTGCTAAGCTACCATACAGGAAAGAAATAGCTAATGGCCCACAGATGATCTTTGTTCAACCAGGGTTCTCCCGTTTAAAAAGAAATCCTCTCTTTATTGAACACTATAATTTTCACATGGCTAAAAATGCAGAAACTTTAAATTCCAATTTTAATTGTGCTGAAAGATGGGAAATAGTTTCTTTTAAATACTTTTCTTTATGAAAGAAGACAATAAAGGCTGCCTATTGGCCCTCATTATCCCCACCTCGATTTGACTTGCCTACCTGCTCCACTGCACTGGTTCAAGACAATTAATCCTAATATTCTACCCTCCTGGTGTAATTTCTCATCTTGGCAGGTCTCTTTCTATAATGACTAAAGGGGAGTGGCCAAATTCTTAAAACCTCTGGGGTGAGCCAGATACATTTCCACAAACACAGACAACAATTTGATCCTGATATGTTAATGAAATTTTGTGTTATTAAAGCACAGTGAGCATTTAAAGCCACTGCCCAAGTAGCCTGCGGAATAAAGCACACAATACTGGTCATTATGTTATGGACACAATAAAGTACAATCACAGTGATTTCTGTTGATATGAAAAAGGGGCATTGTAGGCAACTATCATTTTATGTCTCAGAGATAGCTTATGTTGAAGAAATATTTGTATTATTTTCCTAACTGGAAAAAACAAACCCATCCAAAACTCACCAAAAACTCTGCGCAAGACTCTCAGCTGCTGCTAACTGGTACAGTTCCCCAGACTTGTAAATTGGCCTCAGCAGAACAATGTCTTCTATTAGCACACTAGTGACAACTATTTGTGAAATGGTTGTTGTATGTGGATTATGGTCAATAATCAGCTGTTAGAAATATGTTAATCTGAAGTTACTTATCCCACTAATGGTAACAGAGCTAGTCCAGTTTTAGAGATTACTGCACAATTTGACTGGGACTCTGCCCCAGTCCCCAGTCCTGCTCTTGCTTTTCAGTTTGCTCCCTCCTCTGACACACCAGAAACGCTGCCTGACCAGGAGAATGGCTCATTGATTGTTTTTTTCCCAAGCCAGTGCCATTTAATGAATTGAGTCTTCACCTCCCAGGGGACAAATAGGTAGCCCCAGAGAGGTAACTTCAGGCTAGAATGGTCTTTTGCTACAGTTCTGCCATCCTGGTTACCCTGAGTGTAAACTGATAATTAGGCACAATTTCTTTTAATCTGGAGAAGATTGGTTCTTACTTCCATTAAGTAATTTTTTTGAGTTGAAGTCATACAATACATGAGGAAAACAGAAGTTGCACTGGGCTTTCTACAAGTTTGGAACCTCTGTATTTACACACTTAAAACTAACCTTAATATTCCATTTCCCTTTTGTCTGCAAAATACCTCATGAAAATAAAGTATATCTAAGGCTGAGGAAACCAACACTCTCTATAACCAGTGACAGCTACTCTGCAGCTAATGCTGTACCTCTCAACAGTGTTTTGAATGGCTCTGCACAGTTAGGCGTAGGGTATTTCTTTTGTTAGAAAGGAAAATTCCCATGATCTTGATCAGATCCAGCACTTGCATCTAACCATGGAAGATCCACAACACATCTCAGTTTTTGAGTCAAGACCTTAGTGGCACAATATATGAGAAGAAGTGGGTTTGCATTAATTTACACCAGCTGAAGAAGCTGGCACAGATAATTTCCTAGCTAGTAAAACTGCTTTAGCTTAGTTTTAAAAAATTATTATCTTTTTATAGCCATTTTTTCTATGGCTGTGGTTTCACAGTAACAGAATTAGTCCACCGCCTCTTCTTTGGGCCATGGCTGTTTATAAGTGCGTGGTGAATGAGATTGGGAATTGATCCATCAAGAAAGAAACCAAACCTCAGCTCTTCTCTTTTATGGCTTTTTTCAGGCAAATCAGTTCCTCAAGTCAGGTTCCCTCATGGCTACACACAGAGGCACACCAGCTTGAAGCGGGGTAACGCATGGAACGGAGAACAAGTGGGAGAAGGAGGAAATGCTGCATTGTTAATTTTGGCACCAAGACTAAATAACTGTGAGCTGCATCTCCTTGCATTTGTGCCCAAATACAGAGATAAAATAGGGGTACAAACAGAAATAAACTTGCATATAATACTTATAAAAACAAGCCAAAATATTAAAAAAAAAAAAAAACCACCTTACTGACATAATATCAAAGTAGTAAATATTTCTCAGTTGCATCCAAGTCCACCTTCTCCCATTCTCCTCAGATCTAAGAAAGATATTTGGAAGCTATAGCAATTTCCACTGAAACCAGCATTTTGGCCAGTAGTGAGCTCATTTCTTTAAGGAGCTACTTTATTTTATTTTAGTCTGTTTAATTTTTCCCTGTTAGTTCAACATGCAAGAGGTAACACTGGTCTTACCAAGATATTTTTCCCTTCCCTGAGTGTGCTTTAAAAGGATATTGGTATTTTATTAGCTGATTAGATTAAGAAGTGAATGGCAATAAATTGGCTGAAGCAGGTAAGCATACACTATATTAACTATGGAGGCACCTATTTTTATTTTAACTAGAATTATACAACTATCAGGACACAGTCAAAGGGCATAAGGTGCAACAAAAGTTTTAGCAAAAGTTAGGACACGCTATAATAAAAGTTTAAGCCAAATTAAGTAAAACAAATTATACAAAAATTTTGATGTTATCAAAGGGAATAAAATCTGCCTTTCCTTTGCACATTATAAGTTTAGAGTAACTCAGGAAATTGCTCATTAGGAAATGAATTTAAGTCATATGTGACCAAAGGCAGAGAGCTACTCCTGTTCTGATCGACTGGCTTGGCTACAGCCACATCACCAGCGCAGTGGAATATTTGCAGACAGATTTGCAGGTTGAGAACTATTTGCTGCAAAAATTCACAGATTATTTCAAGTAATCGTTAGACTGATGAATGTTGTAATCTGTTGTTAGAGAACCAGGGAATAGGAAGAAAAAGAAAAATTAATTTAAGAAATTATTTATTTTCTATTATTTGGTAAGTTCTTTGGTCACTGAAGCTATGCAAGGTGTTTTGAAACCTCATATTAGAGAATACATCTAATAAAATAAATAAATCTTAATAAATTAGCCTAATACCCTGATTCCCAAATTAACTGCTATGAACTTACCTGTGAGAAGTAATTCTTTGGTGATTATTCTATAGCGAGATCACTATACTACTGTCTACATCTGATAGCTATTTTGTACCCCGAGGCATGTGGCTTGATTTAGCCTAGACACTAACTACAAATGTCATTTTCATTCATGTGGCCCTGAGTCAGTAAAAAAAAAAAAAAAAAAAAGCATATGCTTAAGACCCTGAGAAGTCAACTTCTCACATGTTGAACATTAAGCATAGTCTTACGTCCTTCGTTAGACTCTGGGCAGAAGGATCAGGATTATTCAAGTGCTTAGAGCTGAGCATGTTTTTATTTGCTTTGCTCAATTACCACTATAATGATCTCATTCTGTTTTGCAAATTCCAAAGCTCTCTGCTTCAATAACCATTATGGTTTTTTACTCAACAATGATAGCTAGAAATTTTTCAATTCTCCATGGTTTTAACTGCGGTAGTTTACTGTCCACCCACTCCTTTGCTTGCGGCTGCAGTTCCTGCAGCTCAGGTGAACAGGCAGCAGTAATTCTGGATTACAGAAGGATATTGAACTACCAAAATCTGACGACCAAAAGCTCTGATTCATAACCATACTGGATTAACCACGGCGGTGCAAAAGGTTACTGCCCCAGCTGTCTGCCGCCCTTATCTTCAAGGTTACTCTGTTGGAAGTTCTCTCTTCAGTCACTGCAGCTAAACCCAGCAAGGAATGGGAATTAAACGCTTCTGGTTGCTCCTGAGGATGGGCAAGTGTAAACATGACCGAATCCTCTCAAGTCCTGAAAAACCATTTCTAAAATCCTGCTCTCTATGTCCCAGTCCAACCCTTATTAAAGGACACAGAAGGAGGCTGACCAATTTCAAAGGGAATTGGAAGAGTCATGGAGGAGCTGGAAAAGTGAGTTTACACAGCTTAAAACCATATGGATTTTAAGGTTTCCTTAATGTTAAGCACAATGTCATTGGTCTATATGTTTATGTCCCACTGTTATCTTCAGAATCAAAATTTTCTAGCAAGTTAGGGAAGCTTGTATTACAGAACTATATACCTAGAGTAATACAGAGAGTACATTATTTTAGTCCTCAAATAATTCTGCTTGCCAGAAAAGACTGCAAATAAAACCTGCAGCTATATTTCTGCAAGAAACTGTTAGTCTTGCTAATAACTAACTACAACATATTTTTGTTTCTGTCCTTAGAGGTGTGCATCCTTTGTACTATTAGAATAATGCAAATAAGTCTATTTCCCCAGTTCTGTAGAGCTTTACACTCTGCACAGCTATTCCCAGCACCTCACAGCTAATTGCGCATCTCCCCCCTATGCTTCTGTCTGAAAACTTTAGGTGACCTCCCTTTAAGCTGCTTTCTGGTGATAGTAGCAACTGCTTAGTGGCAAAGTACCATAGGTTATGTTGTCTCTAGCTCTGGAGCAACTAGAGACAGGAGGAGTGCGCTTTGCTGCCTTTGCCACACAAACACACAGAGCAGAGAGATCTTCTGTTTTTCTCCTTTAAATGGCTGAAAATCAGTAATAACTAGACTGAAATCAATGGAGCTTTACTGCTGTGCGCTGTGTTAACACAAGATGCGAATCTGCCTTTGGGTCCGGTTTCTGCAGAGCTGAATGGTAAGCAGGAATGTTCAGAATGCTTTGACTTCACTCACCATTTGCTGATATTAACTCTATATATTTTAAGCAGACACTTGCAGTTTCTCAGATGTCTTCTCTTTCTCATTTATTAGTTGAGTTATATTTTAACGGTGCTGAGAGATTTACTGTCAATGTATTAGATGTATTCATTTTGGTTAAGGCAAAATCCTTGTGCTAGGATCCAAATGTTGGACACATCTGTTAGCAGGCCAAGGACTGACCCTGTATTATTATTATTTTTTAAACCTGACAGCTCACACATTTGAAAATTGCATTAAAATATGTAGCTTAGCAGCTCTGTCTTCTCTTTGTACTATTTGCTCACATCCGGATCCATTTTTTACCCTGCATCAAGGCGGGGGGAAGGATAACCCCATATCAATCGCTCCCTGCGCTAGCTCACATTAGGGAAACCTCCAACTTTTCATTTCAAATCAGCGGCATCTTTCCTTTGATCCAGGAAACCACAGCTGGGAAGCTGACATGACTCTGCTTCGTGCTTCCCCTGCTCCGAGCCCCGCACCCGTGCTTTGCTTCTGCTGCTCCAACCAATTCGAGCAGAGTCACCTCTGCTCAGTTTTAGCAGAACCTTTCCCTCCCTGTCACCGACAGAGCGGCCGTATTAATCACACTCAGCCCAACTAACGTTAACAATCCGTCAAAGTGGCCTACGAAATGCTTCATCTACTGTAACCAGAAATTTCACCTGAAGACCTGCTGATTTGCCCTGGCACTTCTGCCTGTAGGACAAAACAGACAGAATCCTCTTTTTCCTCTCTTTCGTTTTTCACTATTTACCTCCTCCTCTTTTATTGTTGTTTCTCTCTTTTTGTTTTATTCCCTTACAGTAGTTCAGAATTCATTGAGCATGAACTACAATTCTGCTTAAGGAACTGCTTACTCGGTGTTCTCTCTTTCATGGTACATGGGCCTTTACTGTTGATGGCATCAGACTAGGGTCGTTGGAAGTTCCTTTTGCAATAATGCCAGCAAGTCCATACAGTGACTTTGTAATCTTGGTGCATTGCTGTATTTTGACAACCTCTTTTCTATTTTTACTCCTAGCTACTTCGCTATCAAAGAAGGAAGCTACTTTTAGCTGGGCACTGGGGATAAACTCTCCCCCACGAACAGACCTGCCCTCCACAAGCGTCTGGAAGGGAAGTCGCTGTTATCTGTCCAGGACGATGCTGTAAGTTGGGGGCTTCACCTTGTAAGAGTGGCTCTTGCAAGCCAAAATATCTAAGTTGCTCCAGAAAGCGTTTTTAATGTTGTCTGTCTAAAACTAATTTATTAAGACCTTTCTGCATATCCCACCAATGGATTCCAATCACCCTTGCACATTTTGCCATCTACTCCTGAGTAAAAAGGGTCCAGCACCCATTGGAAGGGCAGCTTTTCCAACCCGCTCTACAAAGGCATACGTGACTATACAGTGCCACTGCCAGAAGCTTTCGTCAATTATACCAATATGCAAACATATTTTGACAGGTTTTCTGCTTTGAACTTGGTGGGGGATGGAATTTGCTTAAACAATCGATGTGTCTCAGGCCAGCTGCTGAGGCTGTCTGTACTTGCAGAGCAGATCAACAGATTCCAGTGCACGTTTAAGTTCAGTCTCTGCAGTGGATTTGCTAGCACTATCTCGTGTTAAAGCAACACTCCCAAGGAACTGCTTTTTGAGGCTACAACAGCCTTATGTTGGTCTAATAGTCAATGTTTTCCTTGATACTGGGTAGAAGTGACATTGAAACTGTGGACTTCAAGTGGTTTTAACCTTTGCAGGCTAGATAGGGGTTTAACAACCTGGTTCCTATTTGCTGGTAGCTGGCTGACACGATTAACACCTCCAGTTGGTCATCCCAGACTTCTCCTTAAAGTTGCTGTCCCCAGAGCAGAGGTGGGGACGTGTACCTACACTTGAGCCACTTCTCTGCTAATATAGTTGGACTGAAGTTTAAACTTGGGTTTAGACTATGAAGTATATGTATTCAGGCTCAAATATCGGCACAGTTCTCATTCATTGCTGGAAGGCTGCAACATTAAAGTGAAAGGGGGGAGAACTGTTAAATCTGCCTGTGAAGATCAGTCACATTCCTTGTACTCAATCCCATAATGGAGCCCACTGAACAGCTGAAAAAGGTCAGCCTTCACTTTAGGACAGGTGTATGATCTGGAAGGCGAGAATGGACAAGGAACTATTAAGCTGCATAGCTACTGAGCCTTAGCTTTCATTCTCTTTGGCTTAGACACTTTTCACACTCTCATTCATTTCTTCTCTTCCTTGCAGTAATAAAGATGCATGAAATAGATCTCCAGTTTCCAAGCTAGCTTCTAGGCTCCTCATTCAAGACCATTGGACTTGCAGGAAACGGGGACCCTGGCATCCATCCCTGATCAGCAGCTTCAATAAGCGAGTTCTTTTGATCAATTTCAGGTTTTTACAGAATCACAGAATCTTTTAGGTTGGAAGACACCTTCAAGATCACCTAGTCCAACTCTAGTTCTTTCAAAACATTTTTCCTGGATTTACTTTCCCACAGACAATCTTTAAAAACTGATTGCTCTTGTTGTAGTTTAGTTCCCAAATGTAAGAAAGAGCGTTTCTTCTTCAAATTTCCCACCTCTCAGAAATTCTTCTTTATACCCTTTTACATCATAAATGCTCTAATACCCACTGATTTAGGTTCACCAGGAGATCAGTGTGATGCTGCCAAGATGTATGCAGCGCTACCTGGCTCGCAAGGTTGGGCAGGATCATTCAGTTATGGCAGGAAGAATACAGAACAACTATTTCATTGTTACTTTTAACAGAGCCAAAGTGCAAGGTATTATTGGCTAGTAACATCAAGTGGCAAACTGTTAATGCATTTAAGGCCCTTATTCAACAACACCCATAAACATATTTCTAACATCTGTATTTAAAAAGCTGTTTGACTTCAATAGGTTTTAAGCATGTGCTCAGAATTAACCTCTATGGTTTTCCTGACATGGGGCTCTATGTAGGTAAAATAATATCTACTGTATCAGCATAGCCAGGTCCAAAATCCAGCCCCTCCCAACCTCCAGGTGCTATTCAGTACGTAAGACTAGAGTTTAAAAGGTAGGTATGCCCTGGCAGAATATGAATAGGCCCAAGATTTCGGGGTTATTGTTGGGGTCTGGTTTGTGTTTTAACAGACTTCCAGTTGTTTAGCACAAAAAGCCTTTATGCAATTTCTGAACATCTCCACTTTATGGCAAAGTGCCCCCCCAAATAAAGAATTTGGGTATGCCACCACCTCTCAGCCAGCAGTATCTGAACAACCTGGCGCTCACAAAGTCTTCCCTGGTAGTCTGAGCTGTGACACCGAGCAGCGGGGGGACCGAAACACCAAGAGGGGAAACACTTGCTAGGAGGAGCTTGGTGAGTGAGATACGAGGAGCTCTGTTACGTGAGAGCCCTCTTCTTTCTCTGTATTTTTCTCAATAAATAGTGGGGACTGAGACTCTCTCCTGAGAACTGTTAAACTCTCTTTTGCCTGTAGCTTTTCCTTTAGAGGTTCTTCCCATGAAAAGAGAAAATTAAGCTTAAATTGGCATTAATATGTCTAATCATTCATGAGAGGGCTACATATTATCTGAGCAATAAGAACACAGTCTTTGCTTATTCCTGTAAAAAGGATATGTAGTTTGAACCATGAGAAACCATTCCCTCTTATTTGTGTTTTTTTTTTTTTCTGTTATGCAATTAGAAGTAAGCAACTCATTACTACAACACAGAGAAGCAAATTAAAATATCCACTTCCTATTGGAAAATGTGCGCCTTAAAATGAAAACCAAACCATTCCTCCCCTCCCCAGTAAAATACTGCAACTGCAACTGGAACTAATTTGCTGGTAGCCTCAGAAAAGCAGCAAAAGGTTCAGTTACGGGGAGGGAAGACGGTCCCCAGATAGGTCAAAGCCGAGGTAATACAGCGAGGCAATCTGGAGGAGGCTTGCAGAGCTCTTGGCTGCACATGGCAGGCAACAGTAGGCCTTCAGCTCTCCAGGCTGTCAATCTGGCACTATTCACACACACTAAATTCACTTCAGTATTAAAGAAGTGGCGTTATTGACTCTTTTCACCTTTGTTTTTTTCCACTCCAAGGCCACTACAGGCCACTGAAAAAGAAAAAGAGACACACACATGCATATACACAGACAGCAACACTCAGGGAGCACTTTAGCACTAAGTAACAAGTACTAAAAATACTGACCTCGCTGCAGTTCTTTTTAATCAGGGGATAGTAATATATGGCCCAGATAACACTATATTTTCTTTATTACCCTGAACTGTACTTAATTGACATAACTCTGTGGGAGGATTAGCTTTTATACAAATATCCACATTTTATTGTATTGCCATTCCCTAAGGACTGCACTGCTCATATATTTCTCTTAATGTGACTTTGCAAATAGGTCATTGCACAGTCATATGCTCAGCAACAGTACTTAGATGTTTAGAATTCATTGATTTTTTTTTTTTTTAAATGCTGAAATCACTGGAGTGACGGATGGTTGCTTAGATATATAATTCTTAACCAATGACTGCTAACATCTTCTGACTCAATTATAATTATCAGCTGTATTTTGTTACTTTTATATATATATATATATATATATATATGTATATATGTATGTATGTATATATCCAGTTGTGATGTGGGGATGGAAAAACATAGAGGACGAATTGAGACAGAATGACCTGATCCTTAATTTAGAGGGCAGGCTGCTTTCTGAGGTGAGTGGATAAAGAACTTAAGGCCTTCTGTTCCCTTTGGGTGAGCTCTCCCCTCGGGGATTTACTGACTACCTACGTGCTAGCATATTTAACAGGTTCAAGGCCAAATCTCATCCTGAAATAAAAGCAAAAGTTGTACCTGTTCTGCTGCATGAATTTGCAGCGAGATTGCAAATGAAGGGAACAAAATATTCAGGAATATTCAGTGAAGAAAAAATCTCTGAGAAGGTAGGGAACACAACAGATCTCAAGAGTACCATAGTCTTCTAACACTAGTACGTCAGGAGTGGAAATGAGAGCCTACATGCTGGAACGGAAAGCTCCGTAGGAAAGCTAGACGCAAGGTTTGCCAGTATAACTCTCAAAATTACTGACTCAGCAATGCATATATCCATGGTCAATGTAGGTATGATATTCACATGTAAAATATGAAATGCAGGATATATTTCAAGTGACACAGACTCCTGCCTAGATCACCAAACCATGACCATGCGGTGCAAGACCAGAGGAAGCACCGCTCCTTCATGAGACAAACAACAAGAGGATAATGTGCTTCTCTCCATTCATGCTGCCTTGCGCTCCACAGCTTTGAGGGAACACTGTGTGCTAGCCAAGGGGGGTGACTACATCTCTTACTCCACTCCAAGCATAAAAAGTGCCATCTGTAACATTTGCTTGAGGAAAGTGCTAGCTGATGCCACCACAACATGTACGTGAAACATAGCCCACAAATATAAAACCTTAGTTAGCCACTAGGCACTGGCAGGTCTGCTAAAAAGGCAGTTCAGAAATCCACACGGTGACCAGTAACCTGCTCTTCCTCCTCATCTTAAGGATGGATTTATTCCTATACAAGCGGAAGAAATAGTACTACTCAACAGCATACGAACAACCTGCCGTGGTCTGCATATTGATGGATAGATTACATACACAGAAAGAGAGGGCTGTCTCCTGACAACAAAACATCATTGATTTAAGCGGCAGTACCAGGGAATCACATCAATTTAGGATGGTGAATCACATGCCTACATGGAGCTCAGAATTGCAGGCTTACAAATGTTATCACTGTTAGTGATTTTCTTAAAAGTACTGAAGTCTTCTTCACATCCTCAAGTCAGAGAATCATAGGATTTTCAGGTTGATTTTGAAAGACCAAAACCTACTTTTATAGTCCTCGCAGCTACAAAGGTAACTGAAAACATCAGATCTGAAAACATCAATCAAGCTTAAATGTAAGATTCAGAATCCACAGGGAAAAAAAAAAAAAAAAAAAGATGACTATGGCATCTGTTAATTTTATAGCCTACTTTCTGAAGAGAAAATGTATGTGATCAGAAGGTGTTTATGCTGGGGGAAGAGGAGGACGTACTTGACAAAAATAATTATGTTCAAACAAGCCTTGTGCAAACAGGTGGCTGCATAGAAGTGACTGTATATGTTCCTCCTATCAGTGGCCTATGGGAAAAGCACAAGGGACACACAGTTATGGCAGTATTAGGCACAAGAGCATCCACCAAAGAAACTGGAGCTACAGGAAAATCTGTTGAAACTGGCAGACAATTACGAAAAGCAAATTATAAGGAACTGTTTCTTTTATGCCAGAACTTGCAAAACTAATTGCTTTTAAAAAAGACTCATGATTTCTAAGCCAATCTCATAATTTTGGAAAGTTTAGGATTGACAATGAGACCCAAAGCAATTTGCAAACACCAAGCTGAACAGTATTGCTCCAGCGTAAGTAGAAGTTGCAGAACCAAAGCACTAAACCTTTGTATTGCCACAGAAGAATGATTCCTGCTGCAGTAACCTATAGCATCACTGCACATGCAAGGAAAATACAACAGGTTAGGGTGAGAAATAAAAGAACAAGGGAACCAAAGCAACAGGAGAAGCACAGGAAGACATTAATGTGGATGATCAGAAAGATTTTGCTGCTAGAGAGACTTAAATGCATCTAATTGATACTGAACCCCTGGAGCTTAAATGCAGATAGTGCATGTTAATATTGACATGTCTGTTTTCCATCAAAATCATCCAACAGAATTCACACATACAAGAGTCCCATTTGTCTGCAAGGAATGTGCACATATAAAATCTAGCCTGTCTGCAGATTACGTTCCTAACAGACACATGGTCAGGATCTCACTTCTGGTTTTCATAATCCAGTGAGTGCATATTTATTTATTGGTCTCTAGATATACCACAGATTGGATCCTTTCCTCTGTTCTAGAAGCCTCACATGGATCTATTGGTGAAATGCTCCATACACGTAATTTACCTTGCCTTGTGCAGATCCCTCTGAGGTTCAGGAACCACCAGTTGGTGGTGGGGACATCCTAATGAGGCTTTGCCTTCCTACAGCCTTTCCGAGGATCCCTGATAGCCATGGCTACACTCTTGCGTGCTTTGCCTGCCCTGCTCTCCCTGTAGAGCTGCAGGCAGGTAAAAAAGTTTAGAAAAGACTGGAAATCCCTCTAACACATATTGTCGGGTTATCTCAAAGCCTGGCAGATACAGCACTGGAGGTTAACATGGATGGCTTCATGCAACACCACTGTTTTCGTTGGTGGAAATCTCGTAACCACAGGACCAGTTTAGACCACCTGCAACAACCTGCCAGGCTGGTTGCTCCTTGGACATCCCTAAAGACATGACTGAATACATTGTGTTCCCGAATTTTAAATGCTTTTCTTTTCACAAAATCTTTGCAGTTCAGAAAGTGAATGGAGAGTTCAATCCTCAGTCCATTTCTTTTTCTCACCAAAAAGATTCACTGGAACTGCCAACAGCAAAAACAACAACAACCCACCACAATTAGATAAAGACAAGCATCTGCATGTTTTTTTTTGTCTCCTTTCAGTGAATTTGGAGAAGAGTCATTCCCTATTAGATATACTAGAAGTCTTTTGTTGATATCATAGTGCTGACAAGTGTAATAGTGACAGCAACATCACATGAAATTATAACAGGAATCTTCCTTTCAGCAGTAGATCTTGATAAATTGGACATACTGATTCCTGCTATTTGTTGCAAGGTAGTGTGGCATCTCTTTTTTCTTTAACAGGCGCTAATTATTGAGCATCAAATAGCGTAAAATATAACAGCTGTGCATACTGTCAGTGCTATATGGGCTGCTGAAGGTGTCTGTGCATGCATATGCCGATGTGTGAGCAAATGACAGTGGGTGGTTTTGCTGTTTGCTTTATAAATACATTTGAATAAACTGGATTATTCTGCAGGACAGTGGAAATTCGACTGGGTTACAGCTGAGTTAACAAAGAGAAGCCAGTTTCTAGAATGGCTGTGATGACCTTGCCGCAGTGCTGGATAAAGCAGCATATTTGAGACTGCTGGGCATAGTGGTGGAAGCAGCTAAGAGACGTGGAACTTCTTGTAGACTAACGACATTTTGTCCTTTTCTGTATGCCAGTCTCACAAATCCCAACTAAATTATTAACATATTGTCAGGAACCATGAATAGGAAGTTCCAGCATTTGAAAAACGGGAGGAGAAAAGAAGGAAAAAAAAATCAAGAGAAACCAAAATCTTGATGTGCTATTTTAAGCTTTTATAGGCAAGCTGTGTCAAATAGTGGGAACAGTTCACAGAGCAGGTGAAAGTTTGCTGCCGAAAGCTTTCAGTCCAAAGAAACTTTTTCCTTTGTGAGATGATTTAAACTGTAAACCATAAATACCCTGGTACCTCCCTGACCAAGATAACAACCTCAGGGAAAAAAAAAAAAAAAAAAGAAACCCCTAAAAATATTACGGTGACCTGTTTTATGGTAAGGTCAGGCTCTTAATCAGTTTCGGGGTATAGCTCTTGAAACGAGAATGAAAGACTTTCTCCCTGAATAGTTTGCTCTCCTCAGGTTATAGTGAAACAAAATATGTAAAGTTTTTTGCTTCTGAGTGTTAGAGCTGCTCTTTTAACTTTCCTTTTAAGTTGGAAAAATGCAGTGAATAGAATCATTCTTTTCAACTCAAAACTTCTTCATGAAGGGTTGAGTCTTTTTTTTTATGGTTGCACTGGTACTAACACACCAGCTTCAGATGACCTTTACAAGTATCACATGGAGGCTTTATCCTGATTAAAATGGTTTTCTACACAGAAGGGGAAGGCCTGTGACACCACTCCGAACAAAACCTCTGCAGGACAAGGTGTAAAAGGATAAAATATATTGCTTCCTCTAAGAGGAATGGAAAAAAGGACCAAGAGATTCTGAATAAGAGAGAGACATGAAAACCTGTGTTTCATTTTGATTAATTCTGCACAGTTCTTCTTTAAGCAAATGACTAATGTGGCCTTTGACCCACCAGGAGAATTCTTTTAGCTCCATCCTTCAGGAAACCCAAAGAAACAGTGCTAGGGTTACACCTAATGCTGACCTACCTCATCCATCTGCTTTCAGTGAGCAAATGTCAAGTTCATATTCTTTTCCCATCGATGAAGGGGTGGGGAAGGGAAGAGAGAGGATAAAATTGCTGTAACTTAATACTGGCATCAAGATTTATTTACTGTTGACCACAGCTGGTGAACTTTTTGTATCTTGCATATGCGCAAGGTTGTTTGGGTCAAGGTGCATATGCCAACAAGAGAAAAGAAGGGAAAAAGAGCAGGAGAAAGGAAGGCCTGAGGATGTAGCAGAACAGCAAGGAAAGAGAGGCTCAAGGGTAAATTTATAGTTATGTGATCTGAGCCCAGAGGGAGGCCTAAGCAAGAATGCTCCCTGACCGTAAAAACGCACTCGCTGGTAATGGCTGTTAATGGCGCAGGGTGATTTTACTGAGTTAGACGTTGTGGGGGTGGCGGGGCAGACGTTTGGGAGGTGAGATGATAGTGGGGTAAATGCAACAAAAGACTGGAGGTGGTGAAGTCGGGCTAACGCCTGTGTGCGCCCGGCTTCATCAGCTGCCTTCCAACATGCACAGGTAGAAAAATTCTGAACAGGCAAAGATAAAAAATAGAAGAGAAATTGAAAGAAACACGTAGGAAATATGATGAGGAGCCCAAGTGGCATTTTGTGCTGCTAACGTGCATGACATTTCAAGAACTGTACTTTGCATTTTTCCTTTTAATTGTTCTGCCCTTTTGCTCCCTGTTCACAGTGTGTGCCATAGCATTCTGCCTGTCTGAGGACAGCAATGAGCAGGCAATGGATGTGCTTATAAGCACTTTGGGTTCACAAGTCTCCCATTTTCAATTAGCAGATGAATAAAGGATGTAGGGCAGGGTTTTATTTTTGATTGCATGTTTTCAATTAAAATCTTTTCTTTCTCTCTTTTTTCTTTCCCCTTTCTAATAAGTCTCACCTCTACTGAACCCACACTCAGACTATTATATAGTCCTTCCAGCTTCCATGCTTGCACTAATGCCTGCTGGACTTGGTGGAACAACTGCATTACAGCCATCTACAGCTCTGATAATCATCAGCACCTGGGGATGCTCGCTCAAGGATGCAATGTCTATTGAGCACCAGTCCCCATTACCCTGCGGCAACTGCTTCCCAAGGAGAGCCAGTTACTCACCATAACAAGATCACAAAACACACAAGCTTTCTTTGTGATTTCCAGTCCTATCAGCAAAGAAAGGAAACTGCTGTCTTTGAGGAGTCTGGAACCTATGCCTTTCTTTTTGAGTTGAAGCAACACTCTAACTTAGGATCCACTGACCTAAGAGACCACTGGATCAGGCCCAGGCTAAGTAAATAGGTTTATTTTTAAAGATTTTAATATGTGTTTTCTTTTTCTCTTGTTTAATAAAGGTTCGTTTAGATGGTTAAATCTCATTGCTTTTCAATGAATATCTGATGACGCATTATAATCAAGTCCCAGCTGAACCTACATTTGATCAGTATGGAAAAAAACAAACAAACAAATATGCTACACCTGAACAGGCAGTTTTGCCTGAGACATAGATGCTCTGTAAATGAATAGAGTAGAAGGCTACTGAAGTAGTTGATCTTTTTGCACAGAACCAACCTATTGTATAATTACTAATACAATTAGTAGTCCACTGTTCCTGGAAGTGTAGTTGTTGCATTCAAATGTACTTCAGGGCCAAAATATCATCCACAGATTTCAGCATAGGTGTGCAAGAGTCAGTTAATAAAACCAACTTCTAATTTTGAAACTTCTGAGAATTGCTAGCTTTCTAGGTACAAGACCATATACCACTCTTCTTTCCTGTGCTACATTATTATTTGTTGTACATAACATTCCTGGAAACTGCAACACTCATATACGTATTTTGTATATGTATACAAAGAAGATGTTGTAAGTCAGTGTGCATATAAGAAAGAGTGTCTGTAAAACACTAACAGAAAGATGGAATACATTTTATCGTATTTACTATAGCATTTTTAAGGGAAGAGCGTATGACCTTGTTTTTCATGAGCATTCAAAAGTCTGTAAGTCACCCCAATCCATATTATACTGAGTACACGTTACTACTTTGGGCACTGCTGAGACTGTCCTGCATTCCTGGTCTTTGGGCTTTTTTGACAGATAAGCAATTTTTAAATTAACATCAAACCTGTGAGCATAATTAACAAAGTCAATTTCAAAATAGATCTTTTAAGCTGGGGGTAAGGGATAACTTGGTGTCAAAATGAAACTGTTGGGTTTGCCTTCATTCTGTACAACTGCCTAGTTCAAGCTCTTCGCAAGGGACAATCATAATGTGATTTATTAAAGCAGGAGAGAATATTTTGTCTGAACCTGATACATGGGCTACCTTATAAGTTCATTTGGGAGCTTTAAGGCTTCTGTTACAGGTTGGAAAAGAATATCCTCTTCACAGATAAAGATGCTACGCCTCTTAAAGAGATAACTAGAATAAATGTTGCTGATTTTTAATCCATACAGTTGTACTTGTACTCTTTTTTTTTTTTTCTCAAGAAGCACACTGGTCAAACATACCAAGTGCATCTTGTTAGAAGTTACCACTTCAGAAACGAATTTGCAAGCTGTAGCATTGAAGCCCTTGGATCGGCTCGTGAGCTCCTAACCTTCACATGCCTGGCCTTTGAGCAGAACTTGAGAGAGGGAGGGGGAAGAGTGAGAGAGAGAAAGAGAGAGAGAGAGAGCAAAAGGATGAAGAAGAAAAGCAAAATAAATCAAAAGCAGCTTTCTTGGTAACACCAACATCTCAAAGGCCAAGTGTAAAAGGACCAGGGCTCTAATGATATCAATTAGGCTCAAACCTCTATGTCATTTTAGATATATTGTACCCACTGAGTATACTTAAGTCCATATGTATAAGGTCATTTACTGGGTCCAGAACATAACAAATTATCAGCAAAGGTTTTTTTTTCCTTTTCTCCTTAACACTTTCCACTTTCTGAAATAAATTACAGCTCGTAATGGATTCATGTTGAGAAGCTAATTTTACTTAATTTTTTCTTGCTATACCAGGGAAATGATTATTATATCACTGCATATCTACAATGAACAAAAGAAAAAATACTTGTTAGATTTTCTTGTATAACTTGTCTAAGACAGGTGACTTCCTTCTGAGATGTCATGGTATAATTGGTATCAAAGATGCCAAAGAGATAGCCTTTACAAGACATTACGTGCCTTGGCTAATCTTTTTCAGTGTCCCTCATTACACTGTGGGCTTCTTCACAGCAGCATAATTGCATATTCATTCTGAAGGAAAATAGTAAACTGCTAAGAAAAGCAGAATAAGAGTCTTCGATATTGTCTGTTTGAATCTTTTGGCAGCCCTTCAGAAATATGTCATCTAGTTCTATCAGCAACATCTCAGGATGCGGTGACCACCTAAAGGCACACTTGAAGGCTGACAATAAACTTGTGCTACTCCCTACGCTTCCTATAACAACAGGCTTCATGCTGGATTTGCCATCATTTTTCAGTCCCTTGGAAAGGAACTATGCCAATTTGGGCAAACGCAGCAAAATCTTGTTACATAAATTGAGTCAGTCAGTTCAGATTGTAGCTCAATTGTGCTTTTCATGATTAGGCAGAAATGTTGTCTTTACTGAAGACACAACTATTACTTATCAGGTTGAATGACTATGCTATTTCCACCGGAACAGTTAGAGAGAGGTTGTTTGATCATAAACAAGATCAGATATCTGAAGCTATGCCAGACATACATCTCTTCCAGAGCAGTGGATTCCTATTGCTACTGGCTAATACGCAGTACTATTTTCATAAGTGTTACTTACGTCTCATGTTCTCACTGGGCATCCTGCGGGCACCCCCTATGCCAAGTAACGCCAATGAGATCAATGAAATATTGATCAGTTGGAATAGCAAAATCAATAGTGTGGTGGTCAGGGCACTCACCTCAGCTGTCGGAAACCCAGGCTCAAGACCCTGCTCTAATGAATGCTCAATTATTTATGCAAATGGAAAGCTGCAACAGAACAGATTGAGGAAGCCTACCCCAGACTAACTACCCACTTGGGGGCAGAACAGTCATTAGGCATGGAGAAGGCTGTTAAACTTGAGCCTCTGGCCTAACCAGAAAGTCTCCTGTGGAAGAGAGAACATTTTTGGGGGGGTGAAGTGGCAAGTTTCCAACATGTTTTAGTTGAAGTGAGTGGGCATTTCAACTAGTCCCATTTGCAAGCTTGTCCTAATAATCCCTGCTCCGTCATGTGCCATTACGCTCTTCAGGGAGAAGCGAACACAACCCACGCTGTGGATGCAGCTTGCGAAGGGTGTGAATTCCTCCCCACGCTGCTGTGGCTCCACCAGGGCTCCTGAGCTCTGCTGAAACAGCAAGCAAGGGTCAAGGCAGGACCCTCGATGTTTTGATACATAGCCAGAAACAACCAGACAGTTGGCCAGAGGACTCACGATTACAAGCCTTACCATAAAACTCAACTGCTATGAACTTTTTTATCGCCATTTCTTGTCATTAAATCTTGCTTTCAACTCCCAGCTTGGCTTTTTCCACCAGCTTGATAAATGTTATATAACCCAGAATTTACTTTTACTTGCACTCTCCTTCCTTTGGTTCTCTGCCTCATCCAGGGCCTGCACATCTGTTTTATATTTATTAGTAGGGGAAAAAGTACTGTGTCTACCCTCCTCTATATTTCTTACAGTTTAAATGAAGTAAAAGGAATATACAGGAAAAAAAGAAAGAAAACTGCCTTTAGTTTGGTTCTTTAAAATGTGAAGTTTCGAGCATTCCTCCTTTTTTCATCCAGACGGTTTCCTTTCATGTCCCTCTTCAGTAGTGATGGCACCCTTTGTACCTCGTGTCTGCTTGTAAGCTGCTCAGGCTGGGGACCAGCCCATCCCATGCACCTACTCCTGGGACAGCCTGGGGAGCCCCAGTCTTGGGGGCCTTTAAGTGCTTCTGCAATACTAATGCAGAAGAGAAAATGAATGTGTTGTGTTAGTTCCTAAAAACCCTGGCCAGAACAGAGCTCTCATTACATTCTAATCAAACCTAAAATTACAGGACAATGCCTGTTTTCAAGGACTTACAGTATTATTTCTATCAGTTTCCAGTAGAAGTGTATAAAGGCATTTGGAAGAGATGAGGGAAGGGGGGAGTGGACAAGCAAGACTATGTAACACCAGCATACTAAGATTCCAACCCAGCTAATAGCTGCAGAGATGATGGTTGCTCTTCTAAGAGATATAGACAGACAAATTAGACAGGGGTTCACAAGTCACCACTGATCATTTACCTGGCCATTATCACTTGTCAATGCCTGCAGCCAGCACATTGGAAGTGTAGTACAGGAGGCGGGACAAGGTAATGGTTTCCCAGATCAAAATAACCCTGTTTGTCCATGAAGACAGATGCAGCCATGATAATTACGGGTTTTCAAGGTGGTGCGAGTTCTGCCCTGTTATATGATGAGCTGAACATCCAGTAACAGTTAAGGACTGTAGATATGCTTCTACCTGCCTGCTGAATCTACCTCTCGTCTCTATTCCCCAGTATGAAGTGGATATTTGCATGTCACGCCTGGATTAGTCCAGATTTGTAGCTTGGCATAGTTTCATTCCTGCTACTGTAGGGAATAAAGTAAGGTCCTAACTGGGAAATTTCATCACCTTAAAGTCCCCAAACAGGATGGATATTGAACTCATGTAAAATCAAAATTACACCCTGCAAAACCATCTACCTCAATTAATCTGGACAGCACTAGGCTGCCTCACAGTTCTTTAGTTCAGTCCTTCAGGGAACTGTCTAAGGTTTGATAAAAAAAAAAAAAAAAGGATGAAGTTTCGGCAAGGTGGGAGGGCTGTTATTCCTTGCAAGCAGAGATATCACTGGAAAGCAGGAACTCCATCTTAGTTGTCAACTCAAAAACGTAAATCTTCACCAACTTGAGTTAACAAACTGACTGCACTCGATGTGAAAAACTGGAATGGAGGCACAGTTAGCTACTTTATTGTTTCCAAGATACTTCTTCTTGGATAGACTTGGATAGACTATACTTCCTTTGCTTACATACATGGAAGAGTTCTTGGGCTAAATAGAGTTAAACAGCCATACAGCTGCCCATGTAACACTTCACAGAAATGAAACATTAGGTCACTATCGACCAACGACCACTTTCTCTTCCTTTTTTCCTGTACCACATCTCCAGCCTGTAAGAAGATTTGCTCCTGTACGGCTATTTCCACTAATCAAATATGAATACTAAAAAGTGATATGAAAGCCAAGCAGCTAAGGGTCTCTAGAAGCCTTTTATTTATTTTTTTTTATTTTTTTTAAAAAAGCTTTAAACTGAAAAAACAATCTGATAAATTAATTCTCAGGTGTGAGCATAAAATAAGATGTCCTTTAGGAGTTGGGAATTAGCCCAAGAGCATCAGGGATACAGAGGCAAAGGGCATGCTTTAAGAATACCAAAAAAGATTTTGTTACAAATTAAGCTGGGGATGAAGCTGTGCCTGATGTTACAGGCCATTATTATGCACAGTTATGAAACACTGGTATGCATTAATAATAAAGATCAGTGTCGCCTTCTAGGGAAAAATTGAGCATTCTTTTAATTAACTTAAATTTTTCATCAAATTGATTGAAAAGCTCTCATCCTTTTCTACTTTCATGTAGCCCTACATTTTATGCTGTAGGCTGAGAGCAGTTTCATCTCAAATAGTTGGTGTTTTTGAAAGAGTCCATGTGTTACGACTTTCAAAAAAATAAAATAAAATCACAGCAACAACCTAGAAGCAAGCTGGGGCATGAAAAGAGAAAAAATAAGTAGCAGTTTTCAAGTAAATCGCTTCTAAAAAATTTCTGTTTACCTTAGAAGGGAAGAAAGAAAACGCCTTTTCCCTCACGCTGAGGCAGGCTTTGCGGCTGTGCTTAGGCCCAGAGGCTGGCCAGTGTCATGGAGGCCAGGCCCGAGCACTCGGCATCCAGCTGGGAACGGGGAGAGCTGCTGATCTCTCGATGACTAACGGCTTCCGCTCACTACAGCAGAAGTGATGAAAGCCTCTGGCTCTGCTCACGTCGTGTGAGAGCATGAAGCCTTCGCTAGAGTATCTGGATGGGATATTGCTGGATCTTTTGGGGCACTGGCTGGAGCTTTAGCACAGCAGGCCTGGAAAGCCACGGCAGTTTCTCTGGTGTGATCTCCCTCCACCACAGTGTTGCAAGGGCAGGAAGTAATGCAAATAAGCCTGCCTTTCTTTAACTGCATCCTCCTCAGAGAAATTTTCTGCCTTTTTCTGTGCACGGAAATCCCGTCCCCAGAGTTGTCACATAAGAAAAATGTACTTCACATACACCTGCTTCACTCTTAGATAATCCTCTGCACAGCAGGATCTGGAGGTGACACTGAGCCATTATGCCCAGGTGATGTTGGGCGAGCAAAGTCCCCAAACCAGGGGGATCCACAGCTACTCATTCAGGAAGGCTCAAACTTCACATTGCACCATCCCAGCTAGGCCAAGAACACTCAGGACATGTCGACAGTGACAGGCACAGATACCTATACACTCTCTGTCCATACTCTGGTCTGGGTGGGCAGCTCAGGTTTGGAGGATTTGGCTCCAAAACCATGTAGCTGCAACAGGGTAATGACATGCTATAGTCCAGATATGAGGCAGCAAGAGTACCTGAGATACGTTCTTGGTGAAGTGGAAGACATGGGCATACACTTTTGCACCATTTTTTTCCCCCACACTTCATGATGCATGTCTGAAAGTAAGTAAACAGCTCGCAGCTTGGTATTTGCATTACACAGCTCAGTATCTAAACCTAATCAATAGAAGATGTTCATTAAGGTGAGCATTAAACCCTTCTGAAAGACAAGCTAAAGGAAAAAAAAGAGGGAGGGAAGGGGAAAGGAGAGATGAATGGAAAGAATAAAATATTTTCCTTACTAATGACAGAAATATATTAAACTTCACTGCTTATATTTCTTGTGCATCTACACAATCACAGTCCTTTCCTCCTCAATGCCTATTAGCATTCTACGGTAACCGAATAGAAGTATTTGATATTTTAAAACATGGCCTACAGTCATAAAACCTTACCACGTGAGATCTGACAGGATCAGCACAGCATAGGAGCTATCAGCCTGGGTACTTGTATGGGAAATTACTTTTTTACTGGAAACCTCCATGGAACAGCTGTGTGCGTCAGACTGATTCTGCAGCTGACATTTCTATCCGAGCTGGAATGAACCAATATCCCACGCTGGTGGGAAAGGCCACAGGAGATGCTGGATCCAATTCTCCTCTCACTTTTACGGGTGTAAAACAGGTGCTTAACAAGATTTCATAGCTATAATGCTGGACTGAGGACCAAGCTGATTCTTCTGGAGGAGATGAAAAAAATCAAGATCCTGCAAACCTTTCTAACTACAGTATTTCATTAAATTTTTCTAACTACAGTATTTCATTAAAATTTTCATAAAGGTAGAGATATGAGAGGAATTCCAACTTCATTTGTAATCAACGGCAGTGTTCTCATTGACTTCAATAGGGCCAGAAATTACACCTATTAAATATATTATTCTCACAAATTCTAATTGAAGAAATTACATCCTACTATCCTAAATCCCACCTGGATTTTCAGCTGGATATTGTATTCTTCAATTTCTGGCCCCGTACCCTTGTCTAGTGTTTCCATGCACCATTAAACAACTGCTGCATTTCATATCTGAAGCAGGTGCAATTACGTATCAGTTTTTTACATGTGAAAAGTACTTTAGGATATTCTAGGGTGAAAGGTATGATATGACTGAGATATTGAGACTTTCTCACAGTTAAATTCACTTTATGGCTCTGCACTTTTCTAGAGCAGTATAACTCAGGATTCAGCATATGCTCCTTAGTGTAGAAGAAACTTTAGGAAATAATTTTGATTAAAACAGTTACAGTGCAAAAAGACTTTCAATACATGACTGTTTTAGGCAAAATTTTCAAGCTGTTTTAAAATGGAATTTTGCTGCCGTGTTTGCAGTTGCTAATAAATAGCTCCTAATCTATATTTTTATCCAGGCCTATCCTCTCTTTACCTTGCCATTCTTTTAATGTGTACAGCACCTTATACAGCAGTATCCAAGATTAAAGTTCCTCTCATTGACATAGAATGAAGGCAAATTATACCGTTTGCAAGAGAAGAGATAATAAAGGGGGAGTCTATAGAAATACTTTGATGAATTATATAGCGGCAATTTTCTGACATTAGTAATGTAGGGCAGAAGACAGTGTTTCTGATATATAGATGTAAATTCATCATCTAGACTGCATTAAAGAAAACTACACAAGATTCCTTGATTTTTGGATTGCTTACAAGAGCAATCAGTAAAATGTTACAGTCTTCTCCAAGGAAGCTCCCTGAGTGCAAAAGGTGAAGAATTACACAGACAAAATAGCTACCCTTTTGTGCTAACCATCATAAAAACAGAGCCAAAAGACTTACAGCAGCCTGCACCTACATATAAAGGGAAGGCCTTTGTACTGTATGGTGAATGACTAACTGCAGCTGGAAAAATCAGATGGCAGTTATTTATTTTATATGTGTGGATGGATAGAGATAGATTTATATTTTTATATATATATACATATGGATTGTTTTACTTGTTTGCAAAATAAGAGGATAGACAATTCTCTGTTTTTAAAATAACATATGAAAGACCAGCTTGTGGAGAAGGGCAGGAGGACATGATACAGATTGCACACAGTAAGCCCTGTAAAAGAGATCACAACAGTAGGTCAGGCAAATTTTGTTTACCGGCTCCCTTCTACGGAAGTATTCAAAGTGCTTCATTAGTATAGAAAATATATTATAAAAAAGGATAAACAAACTAATCCTGTCATAAAATTAACCATTTTCAATCTAAAATTTAGGAAGACAAAGTTTATTGCAGTGCCATTACTTTGGGCCAGGAACCAGGTGTCCTTTTTATTTTGTTATTTAAAATCAGGGTGGAAATTTTTGAAAAGCAGTGCTTTGGGGGAACTTCTTAGATGTGGAGTGCTCAAATTTTTATTACCCATTCCCTTCTATAAGATTGAGCCACAGAGGAAAAGTAGAAAGAAAGTGGAAAGAATTACGAATGAAAGGGTATGTTTCAAAAGTTAATAAATGAGTACTATCAATAGCATGAGCTGAGCAGTCACAAAAATATTGAGGGTTCAGAGCAGCCAATGGTCACCCCAGCTGCTACAGAGCAGCTTGAAACTACCATCAGACACCAGAGCCTCACCAAAGCTGCTGGCAAAGTGTTTCTTAATCCCTGGCTGCTTCTGCCAAGTCTGTGCCCCATTAAGCACTTCAGTGGCTACAGGGTGGCCAGCAGAGTGGGATGTTGTTGGTTTATTTTCCCCAGGATTTGGTCTCCACATGTACATGGATCTCATGAGCATATCCATGACTTGGTCCCACCAGCATAGCTTCATTCAACTTTTAAGACAACAACAGGAAATAATTTCTCATAGACCAGAGATCTCAACTCATTCTGCCCTTCAGGGCTCCTCTGGTGGCTGCATTCTCAGCACACAATGCCCTGGGTGCAAGGTAAATGTGGAGCTTATGGTCACATCCTGATCAGTATGTCCAACTGGGTGCACAAGCACTTTCTGCAGTGCTTAGCATAGCCCCCAAATGCACAGGATTTTATTCTTATTTATTTTTATTTCACACCCTCCCCCCCCCCGAAGTGGTTTTGGCCATTACAGAAAATAATGGGTTCGTGGGTGGATTCAAGATGTCAGACAGAGAGAACAAGCACCGCTGTTCACTTTGTAGTGAGGCAGGGAACGGTATTAAAGCAGCAGAAATCAAGGAGTAGGGCCGCAGCAGCAGTAGCTCATCCAAAGCAATAACAACGCACGAAGGCAAGCCATGGCAACTGAAGGAAGGCTGGAATCTAGCATACCCATGGTCTTGTTCTTATTATTACAACACAGCGTGACTAAAAATATCAAACCAAACAAAAGAAATTCCTGCAGGCAAGGGGTAAGAGAGGAGGCCGACCACTGCTGGAAATGGAACTTATTGTTCACCTAAGTAGTGCAGCGGGGAACAGAAATCACAGAAGCAAAGGCCAAGATCAACAGCAGGAGCAGCGCTGAAAGTAACAACAATGTTCCTGAACAAGGAGCCACAGACTCCAGAAGAGGCGAGTTAGAAAGGGGCTTCCCACCCTCTTGATCCCTCCAGCAAATCTCTCAGAGTGAATGCAGGATCAGTGGTGGATCGCTCAGCTTCCTGGTGGTGGGATGCTACATCAGGGATGGACCTGGGCACAGCTCAGGGGTTATGGGCCCTGCAGTTATCAGCTCTCAGGCAAGCCAAAGAGCAGATTGCTCTGAAAGCAGGAGCGAAACCCCCGTGTGATCCCGCTTGGCAAGGTACCCCTGTGCTGGGGCAGGCTGAGGCCAGCACTGCCAGGCTCCCAGCTGAATCGGCCTTCAGGGCAGGCTGGAAAGCAGCTGGATGCTCCTGCATCCGCAGGACCCGTACGGTCAGGCTGACGGCAGAGGAGCCGGGGAGCCTGGGGGAGCTGGTGCCTTGAAGCAGGGGAGCCCAAGGTTTTGGGGCCCCTGGACACACCGCTGGCTTTGAGAGCCTGGCACGAGAGCTGTTGGGGCACCAGCATTTTGACTCCTCGCAGGGTGGGTAGTTCCAGCAGAGACTTGCTTGGTTTCTGAAGTCAGGCTATCCCCATAAAACACTGCTTTTTGCTCAGTCGCACATTTTCTGACAGAAATCTTTCCATTAGGGAACTATCTGAGCAGCCCTAGCTCAGAGCAGCTGTGTACACTGAGAGAAGGCCGGACTCTGGATGCGGAAGGAAATATGCAGGAATTATCTATATAGCTTGTAATAAAACTGTTACTAATGGTCATATTGTTGCTTTGCTCTTTTGTGATACCTTCCAGAAAATCCCCAAACCTTTTGCAAGTTAATGAACTAAATAAACTTCCCTGCTGTTGTGCAAGGCAGAAATTTTTACTACCTGTTTTTCTCCCAACTGCTTCAGCCTTGATCAGTTTTCTTTGGCCAATCTATTCACCGGCATCACACTTACATATCTTGTATGAGAGCTGTTGCTTCCCATTTCATGCTCCCCTCCATAACTCTGCGCAGAGACGTGAAGGAAATCTGGCTTACAGCTGGCTCACATGATATGAATTGAGTGGCCAGTCTAAGACCTAGAAGAGGAAACTGTGACCTGCTGCGCCCAGAGTGAGAGTTTTATAAGGTAAAGAGCTTTGGAGGATTGCAGAGACCGAAGGAGAGGCAGCTGTTCGAGGCAGCTGAGAACTGGGAATAGGTGTAAGGGGACATGCAGGCCTGTCGAGTCAGAGTCTCAGCTGGTATAAACCAGCATAGCTCTGTTCACTAAAACTATGGTGCAAAGTTCACTGCAAGAAAGAAAACAATGGCTGGATAACACACTGCTCAGAAATGCATCTTCCTTTTATTTAAAAAGGAATGAGCTGTGCTGCGAGATGGTGACAGGCCTAGAATTTGATCTTTCCAGGACAGAGCTGCCGTCTGTTTTCTACAGCTGCATAATTTTCCCTTTTAGATTCTCACTTAGTAATGAATAAATATTTGTTTCCCATGCCACAGCTCCTTTTCCATTCCTTCAATTTCTCCAACATCAGGCTGTTTATAAAGGATGCTCCTGGGATGGAGAAACAGGCCCTGAGATCTCAGAGATGATCCTGTCTTTAAGCTTCTACTGCTGCTCCACCTGCTTCATTCCTTCCTTTTAGCACTGCATGATGCATTGAATACATAATTTTCTCTCCCTCTATCAAACACACGCATTTTTTCTGTGCCTGTATATCCCCATCTAGAGAAATTCCCACAATTTGTGCGTACATCAGCCACACAGTAAAACAAAGGCTTTTATGTATTCAGACTGATGATAGATGGATTAGGACAGATAGTTAATGTGACTTGTACTTTCAGTGGAGCTTTAACTGACTGAAAACACATAGTTCATGTTAAGTCTTTGTTGAAATTCCTATCAGTAATAAGCATATTGAATCATGAGAATAAACATAAAATGTCACGAGCTTTTTTTTTTTTTTCTCATGGTGGTTGCAATTTCAATATATTTGTTATAATCAGCAAAAGCAGTATGCCACACTGGAATAGCTGAGCCTCTGATTCATTTCTGAGGATTGGTGATAGTGCATGCTAAAGGCTGGAAGAACGTTCCTTGCCACCAGGCTGGTATTAATTTCCTGTTCAAAAGGGGCTATATTGTCAATGTGACACTTTAATCAGCTACCAAAGTGACTCTGGAAACGCAGACTTCACAATCAATGTCAATGTATTTCATGTAGTTTCAATACCGCTTAGTCATTTTGCTTCAGAAGTGCGCAAGGAGGGTCAATACATTTCATTAGTTTGTTTCATCTGAAGGACAGTACAACATCAGAACTTTGATTATATTATAAGAATTGCCTTAATGTGACACCAGATTCCCTGATTGTGCAATACCAGACACTGGAGTGCTAGAGGGCAGTCAAATTATCCTTCACCCACACAAACCCAAGAAGCACCAGTGAAGCACACTACAAATAGGAAAAAAAAAAAGAACAGAAAAGAGAAGATAAGAGGATGTTGATAATTTGCATAACACACAGTAGATTATAGCTTCCTTAAATATATTATGGAACTTGAAAAAAATATCCTTAATTTTCAAGAATAGCAGCTGTCATAAATGAACTGTTTTTACTTAGAATTCCACGCTATAAAAATTTTTGGCATATCCAGGAAGAGATAATATTTTCATGTAATTATTTATCATTCCTAAAAACATACACTAACCACAAATATGCATTTGTATGTGAAGAATTCCTTTAAAAACAAAGCCTAAAAAAATAAGAACGCAAACTTTCATGGAAACACGAAAGTGAACTTTTTCCGAGGTAAACACATTTAAGTATGCAAATTCTTAGTATTTCTACAACTGTTTTATCAGGAGCCTGATTAATAGAATAGAAGACAGGTGCATCTCGTTATTTAAGTAACTTAAAGAGAAATGTAAGAAATGACAGAAAAACATGAGTAGGAGTTTGGTTGAATGAAATTCCAGGAAAATCACTGGTGAAAAAGAAAAGTTCAATATGCTGCATTTGGTGGAAGTGGGCTTTATTTTAAAACTAAAAGAGAGAAGCCATACTGAAGGCACATGATTGATCTAAATTCTTGGTGGATGTAAGCGTTTCAGGTTTATAAGGTTTGTCTACTATGCTAGATGAGAAGGAAGCAGTTTGTATGTTTAGGTGTTTTTTTCAGATTCCATATGACAGATGTCATTTCACAATATGCTTAGCACTGGCAATTTCCATTATTTAGAATTAAAAGGGCTATACTAGTTTTGGCTGGATCAGCCAAGATCCAGCCACAAAATTTCACCATCCTCAATGTTTCTAATAGCAAGAATTGTTTCCAACTAAACGAACACCAACAATATAACTCAGTGAGTGCAGCCATTAGTATCTCATATGTTTTTTCTAAACTTGCTGAAGTTTCTACATTTCTGCACACTACTCAGACTGCTAGAACCCCCTCTGAACTTTTTATATATAACAAGAAAATGATATTCAAAATAAGAAAAGAGTGTCTGAGGCTATGTTTCCAAATCCAGCTTACATAGATTGGTCAGAGTTTTTCTGTTCACCAGCTAAAATCAGGTAGAAGGATGCTGTTACTTTAGCCACAAGGTCTCTCTTAAGAAGAAAGGAGCTTTCTTAATAGTTTTCTCACAGTATCAGGTGCCATTGTGGGGAAAACAAGATACCTGGCATTGAAAAACCAACAACCAAACAAACAAAACAAGTGCTCAAGGAAACACCTTCACATGCCATCTCTCCCTGTTGTAACCAAAATGGAAACCAAAGAACAAGAATTATACAACTGATATCACCCACAGAGACAATAAGCATTGCTGTACAAATTGATCAGAACTTTACAAAATCTGCTGCTCATTCTAGTTGTTGAAAGAAAGGAAGATGAAATTACTTTCAATTTTTTTCTCTCCCATTTGAAATACTTTTAGCTGAGAACAGGAAGAACAGAGGAGTTGCAAAACTTAGCCGTGGTTCCAAAACAAGGACAGGCCAACCTCAAAAGATTCAAATGGCTCAGTTCAGATAAAGTATCAGGGAGGATTTTTCAAAATAACTCAATGTTGATCTAAACTTGCTTCAGCTGAAGTCAACAGTCAAACTCCCTGTGGAAGAAGAATCAGTGACTTTGAAAATGATACTCATGAAGTCTTACAGAAAAAATACCGCCAGCGTCTTTGATCATGTAACTGAGATAGGAGCTTAACGAGATGAAGATTCTTAAGACTTCTTCTTGCACTTAAATATTAACTCCTACACTTTATTACTGGCTAAATAACCCCTATACTGCCTAAGTTTATTAACTGTAAAGTTCACAGGCTTCTTTTGTTTCATCTCAACAATACTACAAATCAAACCAACCCTGTGTGGACTTGTTCACATAACCAGATGGGAAAGCCCAGTTAGTAATTCTTGAAATATTGTAAATTGTGAATTGAAAATATTACAGCTTAAGATAAGGTCAAGTTTTCATATTCATAAATGAACCGATGGATTTTGGAAAATTCATGCTCCCCAGCTTGCATCACTTTAGATCCCAAACTTTCCACATCTGACATAATGTGGCATGGCTAACAGCCAGTCCTCAGGAGGAACCATAAACTGCTTTGGAAATGTTGCTGGTAAGGAAAGAAATGTAACATCACTGTCAATAAGCCTAAGAAATGTGTGTCTAAACTTGCATTACAGCTTGATCTCATCAGCTGACTTCAAACCTGAAATTTTATTAAAAGCCTTCCTCAAGGAAATTTTTCTATAGCCCACAGCTAAAAACCACTGGTAATTCAGACACTTTTAAATGATGCTCCTTGTAACTTAAGACAACAGTTGCCATTCAGTTTTGTTACAAAACTTTCAAGTATCCATCTCATACCAGGTATCTGCCATTGTGAATCGAAAAATGGCTTAGTGTCTGACTGTGTGGTCTTGCTATCAGTAATCCTATTCTACCGACAAGCTCTGGACAGACTTTTAGATTATCTTCTCATAAAATAGTTTTACAGAGACAAGAGTCAGACCTCCTTTTCTAAGAAGTGGTGTTGCACGGAAAGGGTGATTTTGACATAGAGAAGTACAGACAGTTTTATTTTATGTTTTATTATAGTACTAAAAAGGATTTCTTTTACATGCAATATCTATGCAACACTTTCCATTACTTTAATAAACCCCAGTGCCATGTTAATTTTAGCTGGATAAGGTTTTGGCCCACATGTAGAAATTTATATAGGATTTTATAGACTTTTTGAGTAGGAAATGTAGGAGCTTTTTGTAGAAAAATAAGAATAAGGTCTTGCATTTATGAAGGATCTTTTCTTCCATTCCATTTTACTGTTAGGATATCCTTGGACTAGTATCATAGTAGTCTGACTGAATGAAAAGACAGGAAGGCACAGAGGTCTACATTAAAACAAGTACTTTCTGATATCAGTAAAATTATAGAATCTGAAAGGAGTTAGCGCCTTAAAGGATTTGGCTTAATAGAAACAATGAAGTCTTCATATTTAACTGCATATTCCCTTTGAAGCACAGAAATGATGGCAAAATTCCACTGGAAATAAAAACTAAATAAGGAATGTTGAACATACACACACACTTAATACGTGAAAATAGGAACAGCAATATTTACATCCAAAATTAACATTGTAGGAAACTTTTTTTTTATTCCTTAAAGGCAGTTGTAAAAGATTAAGGAAGTGAACTTTGTGTGTGGGGTTTTTTTTTTAATATACATATATATTTATTTATTTTATTTTTTAACTGGGAGAGTTGTATAGCACTGGAAGGGAATATTCATAACAAAATTCACCAAATCTTTTTAATTACCAAAAAAAAAAAAAAAGAAAGAAAGAAAGAAAAATCACATGAAGCCAAGCATTAGGTGGAATAATAATAATAAAAAAATTACAGAAAGAGAAGAAGAGAGTTGCTTTCGCAAGCTGGCTTTGCACGGGCAGGATCCCCTGAGCGGACACTTCCCGCCCCACGCAACCATCTGCTCGGGGCAAACAGCTGAGGCAAGACCTTCTCCTAAGCCGCTCTTGCTGTAGAGCTCAGGTGTTATCCCGAACCTCCAGCAAGCTATTAAAAGTGAGAGAAGTTCTCCCTTTTTGAAGGACCAACGAGTCATAGCCGCAGTGCTCAACCAGCTGTATCTGTCTATTAGGAACTGAAACAACCAAAGGGCTTCAAATGGCTTTGAATGGGAAAGGCCCACTTGAAAACAGGACTGCCTAGGAACAGATGCCTGAATTTAATCACCAAAAAGGCCTCAAAACTGGTGGGATGAAACAGAGTTAGGACACATGGGAAAGATGTGTTGTCTCCAGGAAAACAAAGAATGTATTTCAGGGATGGGAGGGGAAAACTACTCCTAGGATCAAAAACCGAGTCCTGCGTTATTAAAAATGAAGCCTGCCTTGAAGGAAGTGCATGGCTCTGTACTTACAGGCCACAAATATATACTAACACACTAGATTTTGAAAAGCAAAAGTCATTTAAAAAGGACAGAACTTTAAACACTACTGTGTTAAAAAAGTTTTAAAATATCAGGCAGATGTTGATCACAAAACGAATTTGTTAAATCCAGTTATTCCAAAAAGTATCATTGGTACACAGTATAGACATTCCCTAAAAATGTTCTGAAAACCTTTGAGTGTGTATGCATATTCCAATCTATATAAAATCATAGCAAAGGTAAGCTGCAGGTTTAAAGTATTTTGAAATGACATATTACATTGTAATCCTCCCAAAATAATAACAACCTAACATCAATTGGGCACATACTTCAAAGTGGGATGTTTTCAACTGTTTTCAATAACTTACAAATAGCTGAAGTAGATATGCTTCATTAAAAGGAAAAAAAAAAAACAACAAAGTCAAGACCTTTCTTGCCAAGATCTAACCTAGAGAATATTTTGACAGCTAAATTATAAACTATGAGAACCAGGGGAGTTGCTATGCACCATCAACTATAGTGAAGCCAGGGAGTGTTATTCAATTAATCATTATACTCATTAGAGTATAAGTAAAAGCCAAAATAAAGTTAATCAAAGTCTTTTATACCCTGCGTTTAGAGCAGCTCCCTGTGTCTTGATGAATTCTTCTTGTAATAGGAACAATGTTTCAAAGACAGATCAATAAACAGAAATTCCTGAAGTCTTGAAAATTAACACCTTTCTCTAGTTATAAGTAAATCAGGAAATAATACCCAAAAGAAATGAAGAAGTCAAAACAAGTTCAGTGGGACATTAACATGTGTGCCCCAAATTGCTAGATTTAAGTCATTATATTTTTCCAAGCAGCTAATTTTCCCTTTTTGAAGTACTCACAGAAGGTCAGGACCAGTTTAAACATCAAAGCTCAATGAATTAAACAGTTTCATAGAAAACAGAGGAAGAAAACTTGCCTGAAGTAGGACTGTAACGTGATGTGACATGGCCCACCTTCTGTCCAGGACAAACTACAGCAGGGAAATCAGCCCAACTGCACTGGCACATTGGAGCAGAGCTGAAAGCATGGCTTACCTTAGACACCCATGTGCATAGGCATACACCCCCACCCCAAAGGTACTTCGTCCCTGAAAAAAACTCTTTGCTGCTTCACAGTTTGACTAATCCCATGCTTTCTACTCTTGGCTGAAATCCTATGAATTCTTGTTGACATGTTCTATAATGTTTCAACCCTGGTAGGAAAGACAATGTATGAGATACAAACGTTACTTGTTAGAAAATAACCCACAACTCAGGGACTCTGTAAATTTATCAATAAAGGAAGCTGAATGGAAATAGCTTTCCTTTAGAAACAAAACAAAACAAAACAAAACAAAACAACAAAAACCAAACAAACAAACAAAAACAAGACTTTTTTAAATCCATTTCTAAGATAATGCAGTTTTGACGACTATCGTTTAGATGTCTCTTCAATAATTGTTACTGTAATTTCATTTCTATTGGGCAGCCTTGAACATAGCATATATGTTTAGAACAAAATTAGTAAGAAATGAATTCTGAACATAAGGACATTTATGATTAATAACCTGTTTTTGTGGTGACTAATGGAAGACTCCCATGAGAACTGCAGTTTTGATTCCTTTGGGAATTTTAAGAGGGCACTTATCAGAACATAGCCAAGTCTCCTTGGCTTAACAACTGAGCCAGAAGCCTAGCAAAATCAAATTCACTTCTTTAGCCAAATCTAGGAATCGTGTGATGATGATGAAACAACAAAAATCCTTGTAATCTTTCAGTATGTGCAAAATCTCAGGCTGCACAGTAATAGACAGAATAACAGAACCTTGCTAGAAAAAAAACTGTTAAAGATGGTATCTGTAAATGTGCAGCTTACCTGCTCCCCCAGACACTTCTTAAATCTGTTTGCCAGAATGATTGCCTTGCATTTACTGTTGCATCAAACAATATACAAAGCATTATTCAGCAAATCAAAGGTGTATCTAACCACTGAAGATACACTCCCACCCACAAGCCAGTTGAAGCCCTTGTCATGCTGAGCTGATATTGAGAAACATTTCCCAGAAGCACTCAGCCAGATTCTCAAAGCTAAATGCCTCGGCATGGCTCTGCACTGCATGACTTGTGCTGGTGGGACTCCCTGAATTCACTGGAATTGCATCAGCAGTAACATCAAGGAAAACAGTGATAAATCAGATTTATTTATTTATTTTGCCATCTCTGCTGCTGAGCTTTAGTAGAATAAATGGTAAAAAAGAGCAAACTTAATACCATCAAACACATGTGGAAGATATGCTTCATTTTCCACAAACATTTGTTTCAAGAACTGGATTCCAGGAGTTACATTCTTCACACAAAGGAACAGAGAAGGAATTGTGTGACTTATTTGACTATTTCTAACATCATAAAGTGTGTTCTCGGTTTTATGTTGTAACTCGAAAGTAACTCAGACTTGAGAAAATAATGATTTCATAAATATGTCTACCCCAAAAATGGGCGGTAGATGCTCTGCTGGAGGGAAGATTCACTATACTGGTCAGATACATCCACTGGTTCAAGCAGTTTGCTCAGCTCCAGCCATGACAACATTTGCACATCTTTTAAGTAGGTCTATTGCTGTTCCAAAATACACTGTACGCTAAGAGATATCAGACAGAAAGGAAAGAGATAAAAGTAGCTAAGCCAGAAACAGAAGATATAGTCCTCAATGTGTTAATTCACCAATGCATTTTTAAAACAAGTAACTTATAATGCAAATTGCTACTCCCCTGGCATTTGGGCTACACATTAAAATATCCTGCAGAATGTTCTTTTTTAAAAAACTATACTTAAAGCGTAAGTAAAACTATGTTCAAAGTGTATTTTTGTCTCAGGCCGGTTATCATTTTTTGGGAGTAATGGGTTTCATGAATTTCATGGCTATCTGACATTCACTCCCCTCTTTCTTTGAATTCTGAATAGCAATGGCTAAATTTTTTTTTTTAAACTGCAAGTGTTGACCTTTCAGAGTTGGGTCCCCATATGGAAGGTGAAGGGCAGGTGTCCTGCTGAGATAATGTCACTCCTCAGCTTGCTGAAAACCATTGTGAAGTGCACTCAGAGTATGACGTTATCTCAGCATGATCCACACACCCTGGAGTGCCCTACTGCTTAAATGACAATGCTGAAAGGTGGTAGAAGGATGGCAACAAAAGAAAAGTTTTACATAGGGATGGTGGCTAGATGTACTACAGCTGGTTAAAATAATTAATAAATACAGAACTGACAGAATGACCGGAATTCCAATCCCACCCCAAGAACAGCTTCCAGAAAATGCCATGAGTACAGTATTTCATCCAATATCTTGTCTAATATTCAATACTTGAATCAGCTGCTAGAATCATATGCCAGTCAGAGCTGTTCATAAGAGTGAAATCTGCAAAACTTAATAAAAGTCAAGTGGATGTCAATGGGACTATCGTGAGCTATTATGAGAAATATATTCAAGCTATGATACAATGCCAATGGACAATTCATGACTAAATTATTTGCTGTGATTTATTTGCAGCCGTAACTCAGTTTGTGGCAAGCACAGAGAGCTGAAAGCTGGGAGGTTTTCCAGGTTCGAGACTAGTTCTGGAGCCAGCACGGACTGCCTGTTAGCTCGCATTAGACCTGGAGGGAATATCAAGCCAATTTCTTAATCAGACTAAACCCAAACTTCTTACCTAGTTTCCTTAAGGCTTCCCTCCAAAATATTTCCTAGTGATGTTAAAAAAAAAAAAAAAAAAAACACCACCAACAAACAAACAAAAAAACCCAACCTACCAAAGGGTCTGCTGTGGAGAGTTTGGCTTATGAGTCTGAAAGCCTTTACTAGCAANCCCTGTACCAGATCACAAGCATATAATAGAGATAGCTGGGAAGGAGGGAAAAGGCACCCCACAAAGCTCAGGATGAAATGTGGCTAAAAGAACAGGATTGCTACTGGGGTTGTAGAAAATACAGACTCTTGTAGTGACACAACCAAGTCACTGGTCACTGTGAGCTGAATTTGTCCTCTTAACCTTGCAGGAACAGAATGGGAGAAACAGCCATGTTTTTACTGACGAGCCTGGTTTTCTGTTTTCTACCTGCCCTTTTTTTCTCAAATATGGTGCCCCCTCTTCCAAGAGGCGTCTTGGCTGGCATTGAGATCAGACAGCTCAAACTGAGAACCTGAACTTTTGGCAGCAAAGCATAAGCACAGACAGCAAAATACAACACGCCCTACTCAAAGACAGGCAAAATCCGTATGGCTGAAGGTGCTAGCACTTTTCTAAACTGTTTTAGTCCATCCCTAATGGAAATCTAATGGAAATCATAAATTACTGAAAAAGGTCCACAGGTGCTGAAATTTACTACTGTGTTGACTGCTGGCAAGGTCTGAAAGTGAGGAACAATGCAAGATGTGCTATGAAAATGAAATATTTATGACATTCATATTCTCCCTCAAGCTTAAAAAAAACGGCAAATGTTTTGCTTAGTGACCAAATAATAAAGCTAAAAATAAAAAAAACAAAACAAATGAGGGAAAACAAAACAAAACAAAACCCAACCCTTGACCTAACTGGGAGTTTTTTGAACTATCTTTGCAAGGGGGATACTTCTCTTAACAGGTCATTGGTTTTATTTATTTAGTTATGGGTATTGTAACATTATCTGAGCGTAAGAATAATATGCTCTCAATGAAGAGAAGAACGGAATGGCTCATCATGTTAAACGCTGAATAATCAATAACATTTCTCAATATGCTATTCAGTACAGTGCATTGCAAGATATTATATGCACAGGGAGGAAGTTGAGATAATTTTTCCTACAAGTAAATGCTTGCCATAGTCATTGTAGTTTGCATGAGACAGGAATGACTTGGAGCAAGGACAATAAAAAAGCAGGGGGGAAATTACACTACAGATTTGATCTGGCTTCCACAATCAGTTTGGCAATTGGTTTCATTGGGAACAGCTTCAAGCCTTGCAAGAATTAATGAAAAATAAAGGGTGGCTTTGAGCAGAATCGGCACAAAAGATAATGTGAATGGCATGGAAGGTTTCGATTTTATGCATTAGACTTGGACAAGGGGTGAAGAGCAATCACTTTTAGATTTTCGAAATACAAACTTCGATATTAACTTGGTGGCAGTCCTGTTTTAAACAATTCACACCTAGTCGCACCTTGAAAGCTTAGAAATCACACTGATGTCTACCATATGTGCAGAACGACAATTTAAAAAATGGGGTGACACAAAAGCTAGGATCTTTCTCATAAGGTGCAGGTATATTTCTGTAGCATACTTTATTTTTTAACACTAATTCTTTAAAGGTAAGTCTATGACTGAGAGTCAAGAACAGGTTGGCTTTTATGAAGCACAAAGATAGAAAGTGTTGCGAGTACAGAGACACAAGAAAACGATCCTGCCATCAAACCCATGCACAAAGAGCCAGCAGGAGACTGCGTGTCCTTCAGCTGCCCGCAAGCCCCAGAACACTGGATTATGGCTCTTGTCTCTCTCCCTGGAGCGTACTGTACGTAATGGATCAAGCCTGATTTCTAAATGACTCCACAAGAGGTCACCACAAGACGAACAAATTGTTGTCATAGATTCTGTAATGTTACTGCTTAAATTTCACAGACATTGAGATGTATCTGCTGAGTTGGATGGGAAGGAGTTCAAGTGAAAAAGCAGCATATGTCATCCTTGTGGTACCTTGCACTCCAATGAGGTCAGAAAGGCAACGGTGGTACAGCCTACTCGTGCAACGAATCCCGTCAGTGAGTGATGTTACCGGTCAACCGGTAACAACTGCCTCGTATGGCATGTGGAGTCTGGGCTTTGAGAACGCCTCTGCACTGCGCGAGGTGTGTGCCAGAAATGTCCAGGTCAGCATGGCTCGAGCTACCCCTGAAACGGAAGACAGCAGAGCCCCACCACCGGCATACAGGCACAATAACTACACTAACTTTCTGTTAAGACACAGGACTAAAGGACACGACGCTGCTGCAGCCATGCTGAGCTGGTGCCTTTGACCACACCGTGTGGACACGCAGCTCAGCGGGCTATAGGAAGCGTGGTGCTGAGCTCTGCGCACATGCTCCCGGCTGGGACCTGGCTGAGCCTCAGAGGAATAGGATGGCAGTTGGGTACGTCCACAAGCTGTCTTCTCCAGCCCACCGATGAAACCCATCAAATTAGAGTGAAGAACAGGGAATTGGTAAGAGTTAATATTTTAGACAGTCTAATGAGAAACTGTTGGAGGTCAGAGTGACATTAATCCCCGGCAACACAGGAATAGACTTGGAAGTGGCTGGAAACTTCTTCCAGCCCCCACTCAGCAAAACATTTAAGCATGTGCTCACCTAGAAGCATTAGAGTCAACTGGCTTGTTCACATGCTTAATACGGAGCATGGGAGAATCACATGCCTTTAAAAAAAAAAGAAAAGAGGCACTGTCTGGGATCTGAAGAGACAGATAAACCAATATTTTCATTTTTGATTTGCCTGTCACATTCTAAAGGTTCAGGAGCTGTGAAATTCTGAGTCTGGAAACAGTTTCCAAGTGCTGTTTTGTGTGCTGATTTGATTTGTACGAGGATCAGCCTGAGACAGGTCACGGAGAGCAAATCACTTTAGTAAGCTAAACAGTAGTAATAATTTTAAGTGCTATTTTCCCCTTGAGATTAATTTTGTTTTCTAGTATAACCAGAGGCCAGTCAGAGAAAGAGGAGAAGAGAATGACATTTGCCTGGACCCTAAAAGAAAGCTTAATGACGGAAAGGGGGTTCAAAGATAATGGTAAATAGGGAGAGACAACTATAATAACACAGCAAGACTTTACATTTATGGAGGATGAAATTCCCCCGGATGCACAGGGCTAGTACAAGGATCATAAAGTTTAAATGTTTACCCAGCACAGAGGTGAGTTTCACCCATGGCTACTTGCCTGTCCTCCCAGTGTGCACACACAGAAGCAAGCAAAATAAACAGACCCAAACCCCATGGCAAGTCTCGCAGAGTAGCAGGTTAGCACAGTGGTATTTCTATTTTACGCACAAAGAAACAGTGTCAAAGAGGCACTAGATAACAAAGATTGCTTTAAGAATTTCATTAGAACGGCGTGTGCATTAAGAGAGAAGAGGAAAGGTGGTTCTGAATCAACCAAACCAAGGAAATAGGCAGGAAAGTCCTTGCTTGCACACGATGCAATGTGCTGGATGAACCACCAAGCTCGGCACAGGCTGTCCCCAGCCACTGAAAAGCAGCCCATTCCCAACCGCAACAATAAAACCTGACTTCTCCGGACAAAAAAGACTGTGCTAGATCCCCGGGTGTAAAAGCTCAGTTCGCCCAGCTCCTCCTTTGCTTCACCGGTCCTGCAGGATGCACTTTCCTGTCTTAGTTCTTCATAATGTCTTCGCCATGCCCACCTACTAATTCCTATATAAACACAGACACTTCCCCAAAACATTCATTAAATCCAATGTTTGCCAGTACTGTCATAAACTTCCCTACTCTGTTCAAGGGCTGACTAATACCTTGTTGAAAAATCCTGTAGCACTTGTAGATTGTGTGGTCCTACAGGCACAGTTATAACAGAATGGAGAATTTCATATGAAGAATTCCTATAACTCCTGTAGTTAGGACTCCTACAATTTGTATGGGATTTAAATCAGCTTCCAACAGCGTTAATAAAAAAACACTTCCTAGCTTCTGTGGGATGTGGGTTGTGCCCTACAGCCTGTTATAAAAAGCAGTGATATTTAGTTAACCAAAGGCCTCCTCAAATTGATGGTGATTTTGGTAAAATGTTGAATGAGAGAAGCAAAAATTGGATTTTTTTTTAGAAAGACAATATTGCATGTCTACATCTCTTTCACTTGTACTTATATTTTGAAACTGAAAAAAGGTGGAATAGAAAATTTAAAATCTTGTGAATTAAATTCAAGACGCTTTTACTTGTAGGAAAAATAAACCAAAACAACAACGTTTATCACAAACTAAAACTTCCCATTTAGAATGAAGTGGCTTTGATTTTTATTTTTAAACATTTTTAATAAAAAATAAAATCTTATTTATATCATCTTGAAACTCAAAATATAAAATCAGCCTAACTAATGAACTGAAAGCTCATTTGCACGCTCAGCCCCTGAAGTAAGTCATCTGAAGCTCCCTCTGGATTGTCCGTAGGACTGCACAGCCATGGAGGATTAAAACATTAATCAACCACTAACTACAGTTTTATCTTCCAGACACTTATACACATTAAAAACTTCCTACGTGCAAGTAGCCCCTTTGAGTTCAAAGCATTTACTTACATATATAAAGTTATTTACTTGCACAAGTGTTTGTAGGTCCAACGCCTATAACCTGAAAAGCAACAACATTTTCAATAGTCCCTCTTCAGCTGCTTCTTGGGAGCAGTTTGCTCTAGGAAGGAAAAGAGTTTTTGAGTATCTATCCTTTTAACTGGTGTTCTTCACCAGGCATCTCTCGGATTCTTCACAACTCACGAGATTTAAACTGCAAAATACAGTATTTTCTACCACAACAGTGTTACTGGAGATGCAAAGCATATGGTAATTTTTGAGTAAACTTTACACCCTTCCCTAGAGAAAATAAATTTAAAAATAAAGCTGCTATAGAATCTAAAAAAGGAATCACATTTCCAAGACACAACTAAGTCACTGCTGCACATTATGAAAAATTAAGAGAGCTAAAAGGAGTACAACTTCCCCAAGCAAACGAGGGGAACAACAGGGAACTGTTGCAAAAGAAATCTGAAAATTTAACTGGCATTGTTAGCAATGACATTTGCCTCTATTAGAGTCTCTTACTGTCATCTTTCAGGAGATTTTGTCTTCTGCTTTAGATCTCACTTCATGTTTATCCTCTAAACTCTCTGTCCTGCATTCGAACGGACAGTCTGTTTCACTTAGGCGTTGATTCAGCAACTGGATCTACAAGGATGCACATCTGCATTGTTGTGAAGCCCAGTTCATTTCCAATATAAAATGCTCTACAGATAGCAATTTTTTCCACCATTACTAAAAATAATGAGTCCTGGAGTGGAACTTGGCAGCTTTTTAGCATTGTACAGCAATTACCAGGAAGAAGTGAAGAACCATCATTTCCAAATGAAAGAACAGGGAATTAGATAAGCATAATGCAATTCTCCACTGGAATAAGGATGGGACACTGGAATTCTATAGGATCTTTTTTACATATACAAATGGGCTCTTCTGAGTTTCGGAGATGCTTGATGCAGCATAAATAGTCTTTTGTCAACTAAAAATCGGCCAGTCCCCAAGCTGAAGTCAAAGGAATTCATGCTACCTGAAGAAAAGATTCTTTATTTCTTGTCATAAATATCCTGTTAGGATTTGGAGAGCAGGTTTTAAAGAGGGAATAGAAAAGAACTGCTCCTTCCAAATAAATAAAACAAAATATACTGCTCCAGCTATTTAGATTGCCCCAAAAGCAACTCCTTTCTCCTTTTCTCCTGAGCTTGAGCCTACATGAGAAAAGAGTGACCCCTCATTAATACCCTCCTTACAGACTGCTTATTGTTTTTACTTGTTTTATTTCCTTGCACTTGGAAATAGAAGCAATAAATTTCCAGGGAAATGAAACTCACTTATCAGATTTTCCAAGCATCAAATTTCATACTAGGAAAGCAAAAAAAATAAAAAAATCATTCTAACTGGGCTCAATATAGCTGTAAACCAATATATGGAAGCTCTATCAGAGATTAAACCTTCCTGGTAGGCTCGCTGTTATAAGCCTTGAGTTTCAATCACAAATTTTCTTGTAAGGGACAACAAATTTACAGAGCAAGTATTTAATGATTCACAATCTAGGCCCCTCGAATCAAATCAATGCAGCTGACATTTAACAAGATCAAATACTGTCCATGTTAGAAACAAAATGCGGATGGGCACTGATCGTCCTTACCCTCCGCAAGCCCTTCTTTACCAGCTTAATTGCCTGGGTGTTCAGATTTTTTTCCCTTTCCAATAAGCAGTATTTTTTTATCTAACGCTCTGATGGGAAAACACAAATAAGAAATTTCTCAATTTAAAAAGTTTTGTTTACTCCTCCAGGATGCCTGTTGTTGTGGTTTTTTTTCCTCTTGTTCCCTAGTAGACAGATCTTTGCCCTAATGCTGTTCTGCTAATCACTGCCCGCTTCTCTTTCTGCTTCCAGCTGACCTCACTGGGATTTGAGCTCGCACGGGGATCGGGACAGGATCAGGCTGACTGAGAGAATATCTTGGGCCAGGCTCCACCATCAGTTATAGTGCTACAAATCAAGATTAACGCCACAAAATTCAGTGCAATGAATCTAGATTTAAATCATTTCAACAGGAATTTGGTTCACACAGTGAAATCCTCCCGCAAGGGTAAATATAGATATTGGGGTGGGGTGTGGAGGGCAACACTATCACAAACCGCTGGCAAAAGGGAAAGGAATTTAGCAGATTTTTAGAAACCTCATAAAAGGTTACGTCTGGCAGGAGAAGCACCTACTGCATGTGCCTATGTGCAATTCCACGCAGCTGTACGCAGCCACATGCCTTGCCGACCCTGGGAGCAAGGACAGAGGCTGTTGGATTTCCCTGAGCTGAGTGCCCGGCTCAGGCCTGGGGTCACCCCGCCAGCAGCTTCACCCCCGGGACTGCATTCCCGGACAGACAGACGGCCAGGGCTCCGGCTCCCCAGCCGCCAGCCTAGCCTGCAACACATGCCTGGAATACGACATCAAAGTTACTGCTGGATTTCAACGAGGAGACACTTCAGTGTGTCCCAATCATGCCTTAATCTCTGTGTTGTTTTTTTTTTTNGCTGAAGAAGCACCTGGAACTAAAAGAGGGAAATGCTGTTGTTTTTTTTTTTTTTTTCTTTTTTTTCCCCTCTCTCCCCAGGAGCTCTAAATTAGCCAAAGAAAGCATCGCTGAGCTCTCAGAGCAAGCAGGAGTGAAACAAGCCCTTTTTTCTCCTGGTTGCCACGAGGAGGCACTGCAGCCTGCTTTATGGAAGGATTTTTTTTTAATTATTAAAAAAAAAAAAAAAAAAAGAAAAAACAGGAAAGAAAAGAGAAGAGGAAAGGGAGAAAAAAAAAGAACCAACCACCCTGGTGAAGTGTCTATTCGACACCAGCACGGCTTTGGTGTCATTCCCTATTTAATGGCTGTCAGTGAGGGGGAAAGACAACGTGGTGGGTAATTAAAACCAAATTGCAGGCAGGAGATGACTGCAGAAGAATGATATTGTCATTAATACTGATTTAACATGCACCTGGGTAAGGTGAGAGAGTGCAGCTAGGGAAATCGCAAAGGCACTAGGGTTGCCTAATTTAAAGATGTAGGGTTTCTAGCCGAAGCATGTTTAAAACCTGAATAAAACCATCATATTATGACAGTGGATATAAAACTGAAACAAATGCGCTACACATGTCTGTTAAAAAGGAAAAAAAACCCTCCAACCCTGTGTTCTCTGCAAAGCGAGCGCCGCATCCTCTCTGAAGTTCAAAAGTATTTTTTTTTAAAGAAGGTTTTTTGTTGGGTTCTCTCATATCTCAGTTTCTAATGTGCTCATTGCTTCCTCTGCTCTTACAAAGCTGGCTGATGAGAAGGGATCTTTGTTAGATGGAGGGGGAACGAAGCACTGAAATATCCAGCCTGTCTCACGGAAAAAAATCTGCTCCATTAATATTTCAGTGAGTAAAGATTCCCCACCTGGTATTTAGTGCAGGACTGCAGTGCAATTCATTTACGAAGAAAGGAAACTGTGGACTAGCTACTGAGACAGGAGATAAAGCAGGGAAAGTTTGTTAATGATAACATGTTGCAGACTGCACAGTTTTGTAACGTTAAAGCCCTGATTGGATTCTTTTCTAAAGCTCAGTCCCAGTTTCAGTAGAGCTAGGAAAAGCTCGTTGCCTGTTCAGCATACAGTTAAATGCAGTGGAAATCAGCAGCTCTTAATTATAAATCAAACTACTAGATTTTTCCTTGATGAAACAATGTAAACTCAATGCTCTGACAGTATTTTTATGATACATGAGGACGAAAAAATCAATTTTACAAAGCTTACACATTCTACACATTCTTTCTTTTTTCTTTGCTTTGTTACTTTTGTGTGTACTTTTTTGTTTGTTTGTTTTTGACTATTTGTACTCTGGACATCACGTCAAATACAAATAATAGGAAGGGCAACATCTCAGACAACGTACTGCTATAGAAGAATATGTTCAACCTGCAGCTGAAACCAGCTGCAAAAACCAATGGATAAATCTTTTGATTTAACAGTAAATGAAACGCATGCATTATGGAAATGACCATCCTTCTGCCCTACTGCTAAAAAATGAGTAAAGAAGTCATGAAGATATCCACGCATCCACAGAGAAAGCATATGCAACGTCTTGACCTCATAAGAAAAAATAAATGCAAAATAAAAATAAAAGTGAAGAGAAAAGAGCTTGGGTAGAGAAAATAAAGGTGGTGGGTCCTGCCCCAAACCCTGTTGAAATCCACAGTGAAGTTCCTATGAAATTCAGTAGACTCGATCAAACTCATCACCACCATTAACATGACAGGATTTCAGTTTCTCTCTGTTTTATTTTCCCTTTTCGTATCACCTGCAAGAATCTGAAAGGTTCGATTACACTTTTAATTAAATTGCAAAAATGTTTGTCATCTGGTTCTGTTCGTTTGTACAATTCCTTGTAAGCAAATTGCCTGTAAACAGAACACTCCTCTTCCTCTCCCCACGCTGCGTGCAGCAACGCAGGCTGGCCAGCTGTCCCCGCTCCTCGCGGGCTTCTGCTTCTGGGGACAGAAGCAAGCTTGCACCGCTGGCTGGCGGGAGAGAGATCAGAAAATGCTCACGTTAAGAGGGAGCTCAGCTCTGGGTCAGAACATACTCAGACATCTTAAAAGGTAGGTGTCAAGTATGTTGAATTCACAAAGCCACATAAAAGCCGGGTGCAGGATGACAGATGCAAAGCTAAAGGAACGCGCCCGCCTGCGGCCTGGGCTCGGGTTCTGGCTGCGCCACCGGCCCCAGTTCCCTTTCACAAAGCTGATGGCAATTCCCTGCCTTACTTGGGGGCAGCAAAGATAAAGCCGCCGCTATCTGGAAAGCTCTCGGATTTTGCGATGAGAGGCCACGGAAGAACCTCGGCGGGCAGGTGCTGCTGCTCGCTCGGGCTGGACGCGGTGCAGGCAAGCTGCTGCTGCGTCCTCCTGGCACAGGCTGCCAGGGAAAATCCGAGAGCCGCTGAAGTCGGAGCGAGTCGTGCTGACTTCACTGAACAGACCTGGAAACCAGTTTCAGCATCAACAGCCTCTAAATTAAAACCTGCTTAGGTGATCATCAGATCTTGTGTGTGCTTGCCCGTTTCACTCAAGTATCTCTTTTCCGGTATTGTAAAAACTGGGACCCCAATGACATTCACAAACAACAAACATTGGTCAGCTGAACATAACATCAGCTTTTTTTTTTTTTTTTTTTTTGTAGATGAATATTTTATGGCTCAGTATTTTCCAGATCCAAGATCAGAATTCAGCTATCAATTTTCTGGACCTTGACACACTCCATTTTCTTAATTGATAGTAATTTAAAAATCAAGTGACTTATTTGCAGTCTACTTTCTTGTTTAAGAGAAAAAGGGAAGGAGACATCTTTATAATAGCTGCCTAGAGAAATGTCATGACAAATTGCAGCATAGATCAGAAATACTACTTAGTGAAGAGCTTAATACAAGCAGCTTAATACATAAATATGAAAAAATAGGAGCAGGAGAAAAAAATAGAATCCTAATCTCTTTTGCTCAACTTTGAAATCTCTAAGGCCCACATCCTAAAAAACCTCAGTGCTTTATTTTACCATCACAAGCAGTCCTACTTAACTCAAGTTAGTAACACTAATACAGTACGTGTGCCAATATTCACTATGATAAGACCTAAAATACATTTTGTAGTTGGGAATACTAGCTGCATTTTTCCCTTCCTGTTCCTTCTTTTCTATCACTTGTAAAATACATATTATGTTATTATTGCATCTGTCTAAATAGAGAGATTCTGATAAACTGCTTCCACTACCGCATCAAAGCACAATCTAAATGTTTGGATATGAATCAGTTAAAATCTCTTTCTCACTTTCAGAAACATGCAAGGGGAATAACTTTCTTTACACATTAGCTGTTGGAGAGTTAGAGAGGGTTTTTCCATATACAGGTTCATATAAAAAACCTGTTTGGGGAAAGTTAATTTAGAAATGTGTTTTTATACACATAATGGATCATTTTGTGATTTGATGATTTTATCGTAATTCTGTAAAGAAACTCCAAAATACTTTCTTATTTGAATATGAGGAGAGGAAAAGCATAAGCCTCTACTACTTTTTATGTTTTGTCCGCCCTGAATTCAGAGAAAAAATCAAAACATAAAATAAAGCCAGTTTCCAAATCACTGTCTTATATTCAATAAGCCCTGTGCTAATAAGGCTTCAAATACCACCTGAAAGTTGTGCGTTTCTCACGTAAACACAAGCAAGGAAGTGATCAGTCTTCAAGCCAATTGATAATTCATTGACAGAAAACAACAATGCTCAACCCAAGAAAAGCATCTCTTCTGCAGCGAGTGGGAAATGTGACCCCATTCCCAATAACTGCTGCAATAATGCATTGAAAATCATAAAGCAATTACCTGGCACTTAATACTGGGTTATTATTAGAAAACTATTTTCTTGTGAAAAAAATCATTTTCTCGTACTGCTACAAGCGAAAGGCAAATAACATCCCTTCCACCTTTTAAAAATATTAATGTCTGGATATTGAGTTTATTTGTTGTTGAAGTAAGAAATACATGGGACAAATCCTCTCTAGGTGCAAAGTGATATTGCTCCGTGGGCTTCCACGTAACTATTTTCATTTATTCTAGCCCTGAACCTGGCAGAGCAATTTTTTTCCCCCCAGAAAGGTAACAGCTGCCAGCAGCAAACCCAGAAACATCCAGTTTCTGTTATATTTTGCTTTCACATGAAATGGAATGTCTTCGGGGAGCACACAGGCATGCTAATGAGACAGGTTCAATGGAGATAGACATACTGGGCCAGCACCTTAGCCCCTGGTCTGGTTACCCTGTGCTGCTAAGGCACTGCAAAGAGGCTGGATAGCTGCCCTAAAGGGGGCATGGGAGGATTTCCATTGCATAGGGATTCTTGCTTATGAACTTTCATTAACACAGGGTTAATTTCTAAGGACACTGAAGAGTCAAAATGTCTTGCAATTATTCCAGGACTGCTACAAAGAGCCATTTTTATTAAAAAAAAAAAAAAAAAGAAAGAAAGAAACTTGTTTGGATTCATGTAAATGTGTTTTGTTTGCAAAAGAGAATATTGAATGTTGGACTTGTTTTAACTCAGCAAATACTGTAATATTAATGTATTCACTGAGTGGATTATGAAATTTATCTTGTAATTTGTTGCTGCTACTAGTTGTCATTTTTGATTCCTGGAAAAATGAAATAAGATTTAACTTCAAAAAGTTCTTCTTTATTATCTAATTAAATAAAGGTGGCAGATTAATTGACTAATTGGTGCTCATGTATAGATGGAGACATATGGAAAGGATTTAAGATTAGACATATGGAAAGGATTTCTAAGATCTGTAAGACTGTGAGCAGCATTTTATCAGATGTTTTGTATACAACACGTGACCTGCACAAAATGCTGCATTCAGCATATAAGCCAGATTCATAAATGGGTACATCTGAAATTCAGCCTCATGGACATATTCACAATCAGCAAAGATGCAGACTACTAATTCCATTTTGGACACAAACTCGGCAACAAGGAGGAATCCTAAATACATATTAACATACCCTATTAAATAGCGATTTTGTTAGGGGCAGAATCTGCCTTTCACACTCAGTGTGAGCTATAGCCAAATACTGGAAGGATATGAGAGAGAGGGGGACAGAAGGATGTAAGCCACCCTCTTGCAGCTTTAATTCACAGGGAGACGGTCTAGACAGCGGAACTCGTCGCCACAATGTACACACAGACTATATACACATACCTAACACACGCAACCACGCTTGCAGCAAAAAAGGAGAAAAACCAAGTCAGACAAGCCTTGCAAGAGAAAAACAGTTATATTTGGTTAGGTTAATGGGTTGCAATATTCCTGCCACATCTGCAATGGTTTTAGAGGATTTATACCTATAGTGAAGCAAAAGATGACCGCATTGCATTATCTTCTTTCAAATAAATACAATATATTCTTGAAATACTGCTTTGGTCAAGTGCCTGGGATTCTTGTTCAACTCTCTAGAAAAGACTTTGGCTGCAACTCAGTATTGTAATGCTTATTTGGAAATTTTAATGGAGCAACTTGCTATGAGAAAAAATGTGAATTCTTTTACAAAAAAAAAAAGTCATCGCTACACTGAAAATGACACTTGAACTTGGGATTTTTCTAAATGCAGTGATGAAATACTGAAACTCTGCAAGCATTTCTCTGCTAGAGAACTGTTCACACAGGGCTAAATAAGCAAAGATGGCACTCTTTGTAAAGCAATCACACAGAAAAAGAAGTACTTTTTCTAAAAGACAGGTAGAAAGACAACAGTCACCCTATAGATAATGGAGATACTGCATACAAGTGTGGGAAGAGTTAGGCTATCCAACTGTAATAAGAAATAATTCCATTTATATTTCAAAATTCCTGACATGAAATCGGAATCACCTGCATCGATGATCTTGGACCAGTCACAGCTGAATTCTTTCAATTAGCAGTGTCTCATACGGCCTCATCCCAACACCCCCATACAGTTTTGCATGCCAGGATGTTAAAAATAACTAATTCTTTCAGCTTTTAATGCTAATAATGCTTGGAAGTAAGGAATGATACATTTCAAGATACCAATTCGGTTTGTCCGCTGGTATGTGGGTACCCACTCATTCCGGCTCTACCTTCCCTTATTTACTTGACCTGACTGTAACAGAATCCCTCGGGCAAAATATGCACAAGCACCCATAGTGCCCACAAATACTGAATAATGAATTTGGAGACAGTGATACTGTCCCTCAATTTACTTTTCTGGAAATAACAAAATAGCACAGTTCATCGAAGTTAAAAGCCCTAGCTCCTCCTAATCTTAACCATAACCTTCACCCAGACTGGGACCCTGACTCCAAAGATGCCTTCAAAGGAACTCAGCACTGCCTACAAACCCAAACGAATGGTTACTTCAAAGCTAGTGATAGTTGGCTCTTGCCGTACCTCCAGGAACTTGCAAAGTACCACGCTCATCTTGGCTGCTCTCTCCCTGCTTTTTCTACCTCCAGCTTAAAAGAGACAACCGCAGGCTTCCCACCAGAAATTTCAGCATACCACAGCCTGTCACACCTAATAGCTTCCTGACCCTAACCCTAACTCTAACCTAAGTAAGCATGGGAACTGAATGAAGACGAACGGCTTATTCATGGGTTTTGTTCACCTGTCTGAAAGTTGCACTCCGGCACTACAGATCCCGCTTTTCCAAACCTGAACCTTGTTCCTAACCTTCCACCAGCATGGGGAACCTCCAGCAGCCTGAAGCACAGGATGGAGAGCAGGCAGCAGACAAAATACTGGGTTTCAAGCCAGTGTGCCCAAAGCAGTGCCGATTATGGTAAACGTTTTATTAAAAGCCTCTCAAAAGGCATATTAAATAATTTAGTAGTCCTCACTTCAGGAAGTCTAAGAAAGCACATATAAACTAGTCTCACAAAAAAATAATTCTACATAGCAAACAGTGTATGCCAATTTCCTCACTGTTAGTAGGAGAATAAACCAGATCATAATATGCCATGAGGAGCTGCAACAGTCGGAATACATATGAAAATACACTACTAATACTATTAATAATTTCTGATACTTCTTACATGAGAAGCAAAGAAGGAAAGGGGGAATATATGTTGGCAAATGTTATTTTTTGGAAGGTTATAACCCAGCCTTCAAGTTCACTTTATGATGACTCTGAATTTCCTTACCTATCCAACACTTAAAACAAAAGAGATGTAAAAGACTGAATCAAGACTCTGACTTCAGAGCAATACTGTAGATGTTAAAATAAGCAGTAATAATGCCCCACAGGATCTTAAAACCTGTTGACAGACCCATGTTTCCCCCTATCCCGCTAGGCTCCTCTCAGCTACGTCTGTGTGTGCTGTTCCCAAATCCGAGCTTTAACTGCGTCAGGTACTACCTCACATTTTTCCTGCTTTCTGACACATGCATCAGTGTCCCACAGCTGGTCCCTTTCTCTAACATGGAAATCACAAATTGCTGCAGAGGTGACTCCACAGAAGTATGTCCCAACGATGAGTTAAATGAAAAAAAAAAAAGGATTTGAATAGCAAAACTCTTTTAATCGTAGTTTCTGGTTTTGCAGAGCAGGTCTCTATTTTCCTGCAATCCCACCCAGGTTGCCCGTTCCCAATTTACAGGGCCCGCACGCCTCTCCATGCACCAGCTGCGGCAACTGAAAGTAATTATCACTCCAGACACAATAAGGTGTTAAAGGTAGAGGCGAGCATTTTGTGCAAAAAGAAAAAATTAGGAAGAAGGGAACCTGATGAAAGGAGATTAGTGTCTGTTAGTCTTTTGGAGAGGAACAGGGGAAAGCAAAGAGGGGGAGCGAAATAATAAATAACCCAGTTCCTTAGGGAATACTTGCATATGTAGCAGACAATGGAATAAAAGTTTTCTTTGAAGAGTGAGTTCCTTTTTGTATGAAGTAAGCGGTACCAAATGAAATCACGGAGTTATGTTACAGTTGATGTATAACTGATCAAAAGAGTGACAGGACGGAGGTATGAGAACAGAGACTGAAAAAAACAGCATTAAAATAAAACATACTTCTTCGGAAAAAAACCTACAGCACCCAGGGAACAGGAATAGCCCACTGCTAGAGAGCTCACGGAGGCTGCGTTTTAGGAGAAGCCCGTCAGACCATTCGATACCTGTACTGAACTTCTTTTGTGGGGTGGGATGAAAAGAGGAGAGAGCAAGTGCGCGGAGGGAAGATCTTACTGGAAAAGTTGTCAGAGGCAAGGCAGAGAGGGCACAGAAGAATAAGAGTTTGCTCCCAGAAACGGCGGGGAGGTCGGATCCGTTCTGACTCTCAGCCTCTTTCCAGGGGATCTCATTTGCAGTGAAGCCCCCGGGACGCCTGCCACCGGCACTAGTAGGGATGAGATCACAGCCTGGGCATTCGTTCTACATTTTCAGAGAAAGTAGATTTTAGTACAGCAAAGGACTCACCTAAGGATCTCTGTGAATAACTAAGGTATGCATTTGCTGAGAAATATTACTGTACAGAAGCTGTAGAGGGAATGGGTTTTTTGAGCTCTTTTGTATTTCTGCAAGGGGTACAGGTTTAGTCATACAGATAGTAGCTGCTCATTCTGATCTGACTTACAGCAGCTTTTCCTCTGAATTAATTCCTCTAATGATTTACTGCCCTCTGAAATGCCAGTGTGGTTATTCCCCAGCCTTTTCCAGAAGCGGTCAGCTCTGCTAGGGGCAATGTCCAGCAGCCACACATGAAATCGGTGATAACCCCTTCAGCTCGCATCTGGAATACATGCTGTAATCAAGACTATTTAGTCTTTACATTGTGTAAATTCACACCTTAGCTCTTAGCCCATGAATTTATTTGAGAAGCCCTATGCTGATCAATGTCCTCCTCCTTTACTCAAGTGAAATAAAAGTAGAATCAGGTATGGCACAATGTGAAATATTTCCAGAAAAACTGCACCCAGCTTGCCTGCTTTATTAGAAGCTTCCAATTCAACTGAGCTCGAATTTAAAAAAAAAAAAAAGAAAAAAAAGGCAGTTTATGGAGCATTCAAAGCAAGGACAGTTTTGTACAGTGGTAAACTAACGTACATGTTTTCACATGGATTTTCTGGTTTTGAATAGCTCTGACTTCAAGCTACGCAAACCTTTCCACTTGCCTTTTGTACTGGAGATTTTTGAATGCTGCATAATCCTCAGCTTTGGAAATGTGAGCAAATACAAATTGAAGCAAATAGTTGTGATTTGGTTTGGTTTTCGCTCACAAATCTCTGCAAACCAAAGACACCCTCATTGGCAGAGCAAAAGAACCTTTCCAGCGCCCCTCACAAAACATCTTCCAGCCGCATGGAGCCAGAAATTAGTTCAGATGTTCTGGAGTAAAAAGAAACACCCAAGGCCAACTGGAAAGCATCAGCACTTATGCCACAGCAGGCCTGCTGCGTTGGCTCTTGATGTACTTTCCTTGACACATCTTCTCCCTAGGTGGCAGAAGAAAGGTGGTGTCGACAGGTGACTAAGGGAAGCAGAGGTAATATATATAGGAAAGTCTAGTGCTTCCTGAACCAACATTTTTCTGTTGCCTTTCTTTTTTCTAGTTTCTTGATCAAAAGTAAGATGATACATCATCTTAGAAGGCAGTCAGCTGGAACTGAAGCAAGAGTGGATGACGTTCCCTGGACTTTTGGGGGGAATATAGGGATATAAGATGTTTCTTTAGAAGTCTGTTTCTTCAGTAAAAGTCCTCCCTCATTTTCTCCTCTCACTTTGTAACCTCTGTACCAAGTGCCAGAAATGAATCATTATGTTTTGGGGCAACAGACACCTCCTCAATGCTCACACGCGTGAGCTGATCGGCGCGTGCGCATGTACGCAGCTTAATCGGTTCAGTTCACTTCCATGACATACATTGGTGCTAGGAGTTTAGGTGACGCATCAGTCAGGTATTCTGTATTCAAAAACTATGTGGTGTCAGTTTCTGAAGCTACAAAACAGCTTAAGCTGAATTTTAAAAAGTAAATAAATAAATATTGAGAGGAAATGAGCCAATCTGCAGAATAAAATGAAAGTAAAATGAAGCTGTTTATCACTTTATTTTCATTGTGAGAAAGAGCTATATTGTCCAGGTCAAAGTAAATAAAAATACCGGATGGAGGAAAAAGTTTGGGGATTACATTTCTAGAGGAAGTAGAGATTTTGGTTAAGGGCCTATTCCTCCAAACGTTTATACATGTAGGCAACTTGTAGTCAAGTTGTCAAAGTTACCTTTATATGCACACATCGATATGAGTGGCCTCAAAGCCACCATAGGTGAGCACGTGACCATTAAATGACACAGCGGTGGGTACTAAATAAAGTAGCTGTTGTTGGACTCAAAACTGTGTAGCACGTGGAGGCTGTAAAAGTGTAACCCAACATAACCATTGAATGATAGTACGCTGTTAACACAAGCCATTACGCTGATGCCCTGTAATGCTTCCTTCACCACTTTCTCTCATATTATGAGGATGTTTTTCTAGGCCTTCATCGCTCCCTGAAGCAGAAACTGCCTTCTGGAAAGAACAAGACCAAAAGCATTATATGGCATTAGCTGTTCATCCGCAGAGTGCGTGCATGAAAGGCAGCAACACCATTCAGCTCCTCCTGACTCGAGATGGGGCAATTAAAAGCAGAGAATACTCAGTAAATCTCCAGAGCCATTCCTTCCTCAGCCCTTTTGCTAAATATTCAAACTGGGAAACAAGATTTTCAGAATTAGACAGGGAGGAGTCCAAAACTCAGTTGATCAACAGCCAGCGATTCAGATATTAAATTGTTTGTGATCCATCGCTTCATCTCGTTCTGAAATTGCCTCATGGGGAAACACTACAAAATAAAACTTCAATACTACCATAAGCTCCAAATAAAGCTTTTCTCTTTGATTGCCTCTATCTCATCTGTCTGCTTAGATTTGTGTGTCTAGTTAAGTGAATACAGAAGACCATACACTTGAAATGAAAACTACACAGAGTACACTCTTGACTTGTTACCATAATTTACCTTCTAAGTGGAACCTCTTATGAGCCTACTCAATTATATTAAAAATGACTGCACCTTTATTTAAACACAGTGTACACACTGGAACATGCGGTCTAAAATCCTGAGCTGATGTAAAATTGCAGAGCCTCATCAAAATTCATAGGGCATTCCTGATTTACACCAGCTCACACAGGGGCCCCCAGAACCTTTCACACTGCAACACTTTTCCCATGGGGAGCAATATCAGCGCTGAGCAATAAAATGAAGTTGGTTTTATGTCTAATGTTGATTTCCTTTCTAATCTGATACTTTAGTTTATGCTTTTTCATGCAACAATACCTCGAATGCATGGCAGGTTTACACTGAAAAACACAGTTTAAAAATACTTGTTAAATGCTGAAGGCTTGACAGTTCCTTTAAATAATACTGAAAAAATGCACAAGAACATTTTGGTAGCGGAATGAAAAATGCTGCAGTTTACAGCTCTGTATGTCACAGAGAAATTAGTATAGATTTTTTTCTAGGGACACTGTCAGGGCTGGCAGGCCTAAAATTAGACATACCAGGTATGCACTTCGCACTGTCCCTCAGGTCTGCCTGTCAGCTCCCTGGGAACGAGATTCCTGTATATTTCAATACCCTTCCTGCTCCGCACATCCCGGAGAACAAAGCCGACGGGCAGAGCGCAGCACTTCGTGACACGCAGATCTGCAATCAGGAAGCAACCCATCACCCTGGGGGTTGCTCCTGGCAGGTCACCTATTTAAAAAGCAGCGATATGTTGCTCAGAAATAGAGAAACATTTTTATGTAATCTGGAATGGTGGAAGCCAAAACACGGGCAGCTGAGCTATTTTAAAATATTCAGCGCTATTTTGAAGTGATAATCAGATATGAACTGAAAAATAAATCAATGAGTTCTCTAGTGATAAACTATCAATATTAACTAAAGGTCAGGAACAGTCAGCTTTTGTTTGTCTTAGGTTTTGCTTTGCACAGTTGACATTAATTCATTTTAAACCTATACCATTTGCCACTATTTTTTTTTTTTTCAAACAAAAACTGGCAGCAGGGTCTCATTTACTACATCATTTACCTTTTTCCAATTACACAAATGACTGAAGTTGACAGTAGCGTGTTTTTGAGTACAAATATGATAATTTACTACTGGGAAGGAGATAGCATGATCCTCTTTATTCTACCATACTCTGTTTGCGATGCTGCAGCATCTTAATTGAAATATTTGAAAATAGTGTCTAAAACAATGTTTTGTGCTGTATTTTTTTTTAAAAAAATATAACAGCTCTCGGAGCATTTTCTTTTCTTCTGCTGCGTGTCCTTTTGCTCCTGCTTTTCATCCATTCTGGTATAACCGACTCTGTCTGGATCATGAGTTATCATTGGCTGCCAGTGGAATGCTACAATGCAATTTGTCTTATTGAAACATGGGCTAGCCCCACATGGCTGCAAAGAATCATTCACTTTCTAATAAATCAAACATTTGCTAAAATTCCTTCTTCTCTGACATGAAACGGTGGGACAGACAATGCCGCTTGCAAACTGAGAGGAGATGGTGATAAAACTGCCTTTTTGTTCAGCACTACTGAATTGTTTTCTGATTAGTGAATTGCAACTACCAAATCCAAGCTCACGTCCTTCTAAAGTTGGCTGGTATTTTTTGCCTTTCAAATTCAATTGCTCTACTGTTTGTATACTGTAAACAGAATGTTTCTACACTTTACCTAATTATCAACATTGTTTTTCCATTTAACAGAAGCAAAATTCTAGCCCCTTTGAAATCACTGGAAATTTTGTCATGAAAACATGCAACTTCTGAAGCTCTGACAATTTTTCAAAAGCATTTATCTGACAGAAGCCACAAAAATTATGGAATATGAAAGGCTCAAAGAACAATTTTTTTTGTTTTTGTAATATCGCTAAAAGTTTGAAAGTTACCATAAGCGTCGCTTCTCAGCAGCTGTAGCTTTTCCGCCAAATCTTTGGAAGTCCAGTTATTTGGAGAGGACATCTGGGATTTCCAACAGTACATTACGATATATTTTGAACTGCGGAAGTGACACTAACGACTATGGTCTATTCAGGAAGAAGCATATGCTGGGATAAATCCTGAGAGCCTATCAAAGCACAATCTACACTGACTTCAACTGAACAGTTCACAGTTGCGTTGAGCTCTTGCATTAAGTTCCGAACATAAGATCTTTTAGGAGGCTTTATTACTGATCATGTTTTTAAATGTGTACAGTTGTAAGGGTCTCTCACACTCTTAAGGCTGCTAATTCCATCTGCTAGGATGTCAAACTTCCCTCATCAGGAACGTCTTTTTTTATAAGACATTCATACTTGTCCACCAAGCCAAAGCTGCCTTTTATCTTATGATTTAGGAAGGGGAGGGAATTGTGGCTCCCTTCTATCAGTTTATGATCCCAAGATTTAGAATCTGTATGGAATCTGTACCATATGTTTGACCACAATCTCTGCAAACTTTGCTAGGAACACACTCCTGTAATGCAGCCCAAACAATCACGCAACGCTGAAAGGTAGCAGGAGGTTGAATTTCCATCAAAGGCTGGACATTGCTGTAAAATAGCAGTGACAACCGCCAGGAAGCACTGAGGCCCTTCCATAGCAATGCAAAAAGAACCTTGTCCTTGGAGTCACAGGTCAGCTTCAGACATCACCTAGGACATGAAGGAAGGCAGGACCCCTAAGGAATCCCACATCTTGCCATTCCTTCAGCAGCAGAGCTGTGTGAGCTGGGCACACATCTGGATCCACCAAACAAAGGAGAAGGATGTGATTCCTTCACCACATCACAGAATTTATCTGATGTCCCTTAGTCTGGTGTGAAGACAGCTTCACCTTACGTCCTGGCAGAGCCTAGTGTTTGAGCAGGAGATGTATGATTAACGCTCCTAAAGACAGTTCAGCAGAAGACCAGCTAGAAGAGCTGCTGGCTGAGAGCTCCTCCATTGACTACCACAATCTTAGCAAATGGAGTCCTTATTTCTTTTGGCCTATTTAAAGTGTGTAATCTATTGTTTCCACAGATCTACTGAAGAGTTCAAGAAAATGGGACGTATTGCATAAACTAACTTTGTAGTTTGCCTATCTCATAGCCCCCGGGAAGGAATTTCTCTTGAGAATGGATTTTTATGGAAGACTTATAAAAGCATGTAGTGCTGACTTGCACGCTGAGATCAGGCAAGTGGGAATTCTGCAGCAAACCTGTCTTCCAAACCTGGTTTGCCACCACAAGATCACAAAACTTCTCCCTGGCTTCAGAAGGCTAGAATCAGACCCAAAATGCAAGAACATAGCCTATCATAAAAAAAAAAATCCAGACTGCAAATGTGTGATCAAATATTTATCACAACACAGTCTAGCACCTGGGAATTCACACAGTAAAATCAAAAAAGAAAACAAGACAGTAAGGGGTTTAGCAGTACGAACTGCTTTTGCATGACATTAACTATGGTCAAGGTCAATTTAGGCTGAGTCTCTACAGTGCAGAGCTTTTACTTTTTTTTTTCCCTCCAATTGCAATAACAGTGATTAAGAACATGTTAGGAACAAGATCTAATCTGAATGAGTTTGCTTTGATTCAGCCTGTTTACGTTTAAAGTCATGCATCAATCTGGTTCTAATTCAAGCTATTTACTGGCACCTATATAGGAAAACTCCCTTTTTTTTACAGTCATTCTTTTGATGTAAACAAAATCTTTGTCCTGCAGCTATATCTTAGCTATGGTAGGAGGCACAATAGCTATGTAATGATATCATATGCGCTTCTGTCAGTGCATATATTATTTTTGCCAACATGTAAGTAAATTAGCACCCATATCAATCTAACTATAGTGGCTGAATCATAGGACTGGGCAAATACTTGAGTTCCTATCCCCATAGTGTTACTCATGCTCAGCATGATCCCAAGGCACTAAGGAACCTCACTGATCCCCTCGCCTCATCTGTAAAGTAGGGATAACAATATGGGGTGGTAGAAGGATGCATCCGTAATATTTGTAAAGCGCTTTGAAGATGCTGAGAGTGCCAAGTGTTATCGTGGTTTCTAAGCTCCGAAATGTTTGATATGATTATGTGCACACATAATATTTAATGGTAATTCAGAGTGCAAATTAGAGATGATATTTACATTTCTTCCAGGCAAGCTTAATTTTCAGTTATCTAGGAAAATATCTATTGCACAAATAGGGTATCAGTTATTCAAAAGTTCCCTTAGGGCCTACCAGTTCTATAGCAAGCCATTTTTTTAAGCTGTCCAGGAGATGACAGACTGTAGCAGTTCCCTTGGAGTTATTATGGATTACTGATGAAACAATAACCAGAAGTAATATTTTCCCATCAAAACCGGAGCCTAGGGTTTTTGTTGTAGCTGTTATTTTTCCCCTAATAACACATGTTTTGCTAAAGACCTTGCCTTCATTCATACATAATTTGCAAACCTGTGTGCACAACCCCTGAAAAGATAATTCAATTCATAATGGACTTTTTAAAGCTAAAGCCTGTATTTCTCTTACGCTGAAATCACAGAACTAACTGTCGCTCGTTGCAGTTGGAAAATATAGCATTTCTGTTTGCTAAAGAAAACCATCTGAGGATGAATGCGTTTATTAATCAACTTCTACTGCAGCTTCTAAACTGCAGCACTCTGACTCCTCAAGAGACAACAATGCAGATGTCTTTAAATATCTGGCCTGTGACCGATGGCCAGAAGAGAGGTAGTGACACAACCCAGAGGCAGTATTTACTGAGGAAAGATTGAGCGGTTGGGATTCTGTTTAGTTTGCTTATCAGTGACCTGAAAAAAGATGGTGCAGTCCACAGAGTGCTGGTCAAAATGCCCCATGCAACCTTAAGCAAGTCATTAGTACAGGAACCCCCAAAGACATAGCAGTGCTTAACTCCATTACAAGGCACGAAGAGCTCGTCACCTAACGCTGCTGTGGCTCTGAGGCGCAGTCTCGGCGTTTCGGTTTCCCACCAGCAAACAGATACAACCATACTCCTTGTAAGTCAAAGGGGAGTTACAAAGAAAACCCTATTAAACATCAGGCTTTCAGATACAGTGACAAGGACCGTAGAAGCAGCTATCTAAGTACCTTAGATAGCGCCAACTTCTGAATTTGCTTTTATATGCTCATTTCCCCAATCACCTGCAGAACCGTAACATAACGGAATCAGAGTGCCAGACTTGCTGAGGCTGGGGGAGGCACCACTGGGGCCGCCTCGTCCAATGCTCCCTGCTCAGAGGAGGTTGCCCAGCGTTGTGTGCAGTTGGGTCTCCACGAATGGAGACTCTTTCTGCAACCTGCTCCAGTGTTTGCCCCCCCTCCCAGGAAGCAGTATTTTCATATGTTTAAATAGATTTTCCTCTAACAGCAGCTTAGTACATCAGCAATAATCCAAAAGGTTGAACACCACCTTGAGAAAAAGTTCACCACACCAAATGAAAAGCAAGACAATAATCTGAAACAATGTCTTTCGATCATCATCTGTCTTAAACTGCAGATCCTCAGCTCTGTAAGCCACCTGGCACAAGTGACCTAGTATGTTCTCAACATTAATGGGACCATATTTTAATCCTCATTTAAATCAGCTTGCATCCTGTCTTCAACTGCAGTTCTTTAGGGGCAGATAACACCCTTAATAATCTTCATGCTCCTTGGGCAGAGTTTGCAAGGCTGAGCCTAAGATACTGATTATTGAGGACACCCTGCTAGAGGTATCCAAACGGGCTTATTTAACCTTCACCTGGGTACGTCAACCCAAGGCACAGCCACAGCAAGGACTAGAGTGTAGTCACACATCCTTAGGGTCTATTTCCCATTCATACATTGCCATACTGGAGCCAATAATGGGGAAAACATATTTTCATCAGAATACTTTCCAAATGATGGGGAGATTTTGGAAAAACATAACGCTAATTTTAATGCATTACAATTATTATTCCATGTCTCAGTTAAAATCCTGACAGCTGGTTTAATTCACGGCTAGATTCTCTGAAACTTTCTCAGATTTTCTCCACATACAGCTTACCTCAAATGCCTGGACTTCCTTCGAAAAAGTTGTAAAATATACACATTTCAAAATGGGAAAGCAGAGATACAACACAGTGAGTCCGCCAAACCTACCCAGGAATCTCAACTAAAACATGTTCAAAATAAATAACTTGTCAGGATGTGTACACTACATCTGTATCGGTGAGATTTATTGAAGATTAGTTTAACACTTCTCTTTCAGAAAGAATGAGGTTGGCTGAAGCTCCCAGTGCACCCAGCTTCACATCTGCATGGGCATGCATTTCCTTTGGATTGCACCAGATAATTACGCAGCATTATTAAATGCTGTGCAGGATTTCAGGCATTTTGTTTAACGACTCGTTCTGTTTGGGTTTAGTGTCTCTGTCCACCATAGCCAGGAAAGCTTTTGTTTTTCATTTCTCTTATTTTTGTTTGCTTGTTTTGCTTAGAGAACTGGAGATCTTCGTCTCCCCTTTTCGCTGTAACCTTTGCCTCCTTCTGTTTCCATTCTGACAGTAAAAAGGCATCACATTGAGCAGACTCTCCCGGCATCACCACGGGGAGGAGGGGCGGGGAAGGGGAAAAAAGGTTGTCTTCAACTCTCAGACCACTAATGCTTAGTTTCTTTAATGGGTAACATTTAGAAAGCTACCTGAAATAAAGGCCTTTCTATTCAAACAATGCATGCATCAAACAACGGATCCCAATTTGGGACTTTGGGAGTTCCTGGCCAATTGCTAAGAGTTTGCACTCCCCTCACTCAAGGGAGGTCTGAAATGTCAAAATCTTCTGTCATCCCACTTGTCATATCACATCCCACAAAGGAACATGGAAGCCATCATCCTCTCTGCTGTTTATTGTCATGAAACCCCATAAATACTCACTCTCCATAAACAGCAACAGCCCAATTAAAGCACTCTTTACCAAGCGTGATCATTTTCAGACAGAAAGTATTGATTTATCCACCTATGGGCACTGCATAGAAACATCTCTTAATGAGAATGATAGTGACCTCCGAACTCTGCTCTTTCACCCCGTAATATACTCTCTCAATTTTCTGTTAAGTGGTCTAGTGGCACATCAGCAGAGATGGAAAGACACTCTGATTCTTTAATGTCGACACTGGAAGGCTCGAAAGGAATGCTCAAATCTTCATTGTAATGGGAGGTGAACAGAAAGGTCAGTTATATGCAGGGCTTTCAGCTTGTTTGACAAGGCTTCTTTAATAAGTGAAACATTGTTGGGGTACACTTGTCCGTCAACTGCCTTTGGCACTCAGCACCGACACGGCCAAACACAAACATTCACCGTCTCACTGCCTGGTTCTGGAGACGTTTCACCCGCCCGGAAACCCTTTGCAAAATGTACAGGTTGGTTGGTTTTTCTTGGTTAGTTTGTTGTTGTTGTTGTTGTACTCGGTGATAGGAAGCAAAAGAGACCCTCGATTTTATTCTGTTCAGCAAGTGAAATTTGTGAGCTCGCTGCGTGCGTAATTGACAACAGACATGGTGCACTAAAGCGGTGCATCCGTTACTTTGATTAATCCTCCTTTGGAGTGTGATATTGTTTGATATACAGTACAGGGCTGACACAGGTTACTGTAATGCCACTTTACCAAACAGATTACAAAATTGTGCAGGGACTATACAGCATTCGTGCAGATAAATGCACACAAGAGGAAATTCTAACAGCTTTTAATTTCCATGCTTTTCAGTTTTATTGTTGTAAATGCAACTGTTTATAGGACTAATGACACAGGCTGGCTCAACTGAGTCAATTATACCAGTAGGCACTTGGATCAGATATTTTGCCTACTTTCCATTTGCACTGTCTATGCTTCTGATATTTGACTAAATGACATTGCACTGTGGTGCATTGGCACTTGCCATATGTTACATCTCAAAGCATTTTAAAGGACAATAACAAAAAATAATAATATACAAGATGTAGTTCAAAGTCGGGACGCAGGCAGAAGTGTCAATCATTATGAGCTACATTCAGCAAATAGCCCAGAGTGTTGCATTACTGTGTCCTCTAATCTGTGGTGGTGTTAAATGAGTAGGAAAGTTGGTAAGGATGCCAGGGACACTGACTGCTCTAAACTGTGTGGGACTGCTTGTGCGCGTCTGTGAGTGCGCATGGTTGTTTGTTTTGGGGCAAGAGGGATATTTGGTGAATTTTAGTACTCATGAAAGTTAGACTCTAATAGCACCATCTGGCCTACCACACAGAGCTCTGCAAACTTCCTCCACACAGATCTGCCAATGCACTTCAGTTCTGACCTCCAACACCCCTTCAATTCCAGTAATGAGTCTACAGCATCTCTTGAGAAGAAACTGTCAATTGTTCTGATTTCAGCTAAATTGTGTTATGCTTAGCAATGTGGGCAACTGCCCACTAGTGACTAGCCTGAGGCCACTAAGCTCCAATCTGAACCTTGCCTGCTGGAGGTGAAGAGCTTGTTTAATAAACCCAGGCACCATTTTACAAGCCCCATCTCCTTTATACTTCATTCACTCATCGAAAGGATGCAGAACAAATCTGCATCTAACGTCCAGTGCAAAACACAGGATGACGAGGCTTTGTGACTCGTCCTTTCAGACCTTTCTGTGCCCCTGAGAATTTCTGTTTCTCAGCACTGCTACAGACCGTACAAGGAAGAACTTTTCGGTGCGAGTCAGTTTGCGGGGCACGCATCACTACTCAGGATTAAATTCCAGAATGGGGCTGCAAGACCTGCCACGTTTGTTCTGAGCAAACTAGATAATACTGACAGAAGTAGATTTGTATGTCATTGAGTATTTAATGTGAATCAAATCCACTCCCAACACAGTGCAGTTACTTGATTTGTTATCCATACAAATACATGACAGAACTTACACTAAACAGTAAGGAATAAATAAAACCATTCTTAAAAGTATTAATATTCTGCCTAGACCTTCCTTTCTTATGTTTCACATACAGTTTAGATCTGGGTCTTTGTTGTTGATAAATGGCAACTTTCTAATACAGATGCTTGAATTGTGCAGTAGTACTGCTGAAAGTTTCCACATTGGATCATAACAGAGGGAAGTTATGCTAAATTTACGAACTAGGAATTTGTCAGACTTGATCAGGTTTATAGTTGATAGAGACTCGCTTAGGATCTCTTAAAATGGCCAGTCTGTGATGTGTCAAAAAGATGCAAGAAACTATGATGGTTTGGAGTAACCTTGTCACCTCGAAGATTTGATCTTACTTTTTAATGGATTGGTTGAAACATGGGGCTTTACGCTTCTCTCAAAATGGGTTAGCATGAAACATTTTAATTATGGATATTCCTACTATCTGTAAGGATGTTAAAATTCTCCCTGAATCTTGGTCTCAGATCTGGTAACAGAAATTTGCAGCCCAGGGTGAACATTTGGCTACAGCAGTTTTAACCAAATTAAATGAATGAACGATATTAACAAGTAATCTAATGAAGTGCATATTACTATGTTTGTGTATATTCTACAGGCCATGCCACCTACCATAAAAGTATTAGAGCTCATCAGTGCAAAGAATACTGCCTTCAGCTCCAGTAAAAGGAATAATTTCCCTGCAGGGCAGTAACACTCTTCAACGTGGCGAATAGCCACAGGCTGCGGGGTTGTGACTTTATGGTAAATAGCTACCTCTTTCATCAACAGAGCAATGAATTGGAAGAGCCCCTGGTGAAATGTATGAGGGTAATTTGATTTCTTCAGGTATAAACATGCAACCCACTCGTTTTCAGGCACTGCTAATTAGGCTGGGTTATCCAGATGCCTTGGGGTAATTATTTTGGCTGTACTTACTGATAGCTGGGAGGGTTGCGAATGTCAGCCGTGTTCTTTCCCACCTTTGGCCACAATCCCAGTGATTCATACTGCAGTGATCCTAAGCAAGCATCCTTTCTAAGGGGCATAATTCTACTCCCTCTATAAACATGTCTAATCCTCGGTTTCCATTAGGGTTACTTAGAATTTTCTGACTGATGGTCAAACACACAGGCAAAGCAACATCTCCATTTCTCTGTGTGCCTTTAAGTGAAAAACTCGGAGATAAGCCTTGTTTCCCTTTCTTTTACATGCTGTTAAATAAAACTATTTTTCAGGCCAGGCCAGTTCAGCAATTCAGTGAAAAAATTACTGTAAATTACACCTCTAATATGGATCAGGAGCACAAAGTATTTAAATATCCATTTTCTTTAGTAGTGACTTAATTAGGGGAAAAAAAAAAAGAGGAGGAGGAGGAGGAGGATTTGGCAATAAAAGCAGGTATACGCAAAAGAAATCAGTATCCCTACTGATAAAATGCAGCCATCCCTGAAGCAAAACCCAGCAGATTTGTATGCAACACAGCCACCGAATACAGCAATACCAAGCAGGAAGGCAAAGCCCAGCACTTCCAGACACCTAGACTGTGGGATCAAATTCTGTACGAAATGCAGACTGCGGCATGCGGAGCAGCTAGCCATGCCTGTAATAGGACCAACAAGGACTTCCTCTTAAAAAATATTCCTGCTAGTTCCAGAAAGACCATAAGAGAGTCCTCACGGTATCACAGCTGCTACATCACACCGTCCACCATTCTGCTGTGCCTACAATATTTTCTTCTTTCCATCCTTTCTGGACAGTCCCTTTGCTCCTACCCATTTCTGTATATTTTTTATTTTGGAGATCTTCTTGTATCAAAGGCAAAAGTTGGAGACTGATGTGCAATTCTGACAGGAGGAGGGGAAAAATGGGACCTACTCTGCACTGTTGTTAGAGTGCAAAGTTGTTTCATTCCAGCATATAATGTGGGATTTTCTAGGGATAATGGACAAGTTGAAATGTCATGTTGTATCACCGGGGTGCAAGCCTAAAGATGCTCCTAACTAGCCCTTCTCTGAACAGCCAGCTCTTTGAAGTTGTATCCATCGTTCCACACTAACAATGTCAATTGAGTAGACCTCTGGTATGGATAATTGATTTTCAGGGCTCTGTCTAAATTATATAAATAATATTACATACTAAAACAAGAGAAAGATTAGCAATTGTTTAGGGTTGATCTCAAACAAAACAATTCTACCAAGGTTAGACAAAAAAAAATATTTAAATATATATATATATACACACACATCAGGATATACCCATCTACTTAAGCACATCTTGAACCTGGAAATAAATGTTCTATTTAATCTTTTGAAATTATATATATGGACAGAGATATATGCATGATATATATGTAAATATACACTTAATCTTGACTTGTATTTCAATTGGAAATGAATTGGCAAACTTGAAATAGATTCATAAATTCCAAGAGTTTTTTCCAGTTTATTCCAAGCGGAACTGCATTTTCAGTTAAAAAAAAAAAAATTAGTAATCCGAATCAAATTCTTTTAATCAGAAATAGCTGTAACTTTGAGGAAGTAGGGATGTACGGCCGAGACCTCCATAATTCAGCAGGAAGACGAGGAAAACCCTGCTCTCCCAAGACAGACATTCACAAAGGCAGATGACGGAAAATGGATGTGTGGGGTTCAGTAGCTCCAGGTAGTTTCTGTAGCTCACAGCTCGGCTCCCTGGCACACGGACAGAGCAACAAGGGGCGCAGAAAGCCACAAAGCCTCCAGCTGAAACGATTTTGGGGCCGCACTGTGCTGTTTGGACAATCTCCTGCTCTTCTGTCTGTGCGTTCTAGCCTTATCCCACGGTGGGAATGTTTTGATGGTTCGGGCAATTCCTCTGTCCCGCTGCACACGTGGCGATTTTTCTCTCTCTTCACAGAAGCACACTAAAGAGCAGAACACTGACCTGGACCTCCAAGCCTGCTCGCACACGAGCAGCTCTCCTCACGAGTTATGCTATTGACATTGGTCATATATAGTCATTTTCTGCAATTGAACCGTTTATGTGACAAAGGACTCCTCGTGTTTGGAAAGGGTTCTCATGTGAGCAACAGTTCCCCACTCGCTACTGCTGATTTCTCTGCTAATAACACAAGGGGGAGAAAACATTGTTAATGTTCAAACCTCTGAGATTTATTAGCTTTTTGTGCAATGCACATTTGTAAGTGTAAATGATGCAGAAAATTCATGTACATGATAATCAATTAACAACAGTATTTTACACAAAAACTAAGACTCCACACACTGCATAAATGACATACTTTACTCTAAATTGACCTAATGCATTTCCAGGAATGTGTCAATTAAAATTTTAGCCTTTTGGAAGAGGAGGGAAAGACTATGAAATCGAGGCTATTAAATACTGGGAATAAAATCAGAATATTGGTTTCCAGCTGGCACACTAAGAGAGGTTAAAATTTTGAAGGAATGAAGAAGCCAACAACAACAACAAACTCCTAATCCCACAGAATTAGGCGCAAACTTGCCTAATTTATTTGTGGTGTTTACATTTTTTAGACAGTCCAACTCTCATTTCTTTTAACAAAGGGAGATTATAGGAGGCAGAATAGCACCGGCATCCATTCAGGATATCTATAACCTCTGATTAGGGTATCTATAATCTCTGATTTAGGGCCACCTTTCCACTGTACAGTACTTAACCAAGAAGAATAAAGGTTTTTTGAAAATGGCATAAACATCTTTTATATATAACAGCTTATTTTTCTATAATACAGAAAGGGTCTTTCCACAGTTACAGTTCAAATTGTTGCAACTATAACAAAATTAAATCTGATCAATGCTTCACTCTTGTGTCCATTGCTTTCCCTGGGCTTTACTCAGCTCAGAGCAAGTCACTTACTCCAGACAGCTTCTCTGTCGAGGTCTTTGTGCCCAATGCTTAAACTGCATTTGCACCAAAAACTAAAATATCTAAAAACCACAAGGCCTTTAGTATTGGATAGGAATTGCTAAAACCTGCATGGAAGTCCCAGGCAGGAGAACCTTCCCCTCCCGCCGCGCCTGTGGGGAGGGGAACGTTTGACCAGTCCCTTAACGATCACAGAACTAATCAGCACAGTTTAAGAACCAGGCCCAAGGACTTGGGGAGAGTTTTACCATTAACCTCAGCGAACCCGTAAGTTTTTCACGTCACGCGTTTATTCACACGGACAGAAGGATCAGAGATACCCATTTCCCTGTACTAGGAAGAAAATATTACTACTAAATGTGCCTGTCTGTATTCCCAGCAGATTCAACGTGGAGACTTTTGAAACGAATTAAGCCAGAGGAGAAGCTTTTCCCTACAATTTTGGAGATTTGAATTTTTTTCTCCACCAGTTTCGCTGCTGGATGTGAGCTCCTGCCCACCTCTTGCATATTAAGCCTCTGAACTCCTGCTAACATTTAATAAATGGTCCATTCACAATTTGTACACTATATTTTTTTTTGTAGGCTACTTCATTTGTAATTAAAATGTAGAAGGCAGGAATGGAGCCGACATTCCTGGCTGGCCTCTGCGAGCCCTAAATTTCAGCCGGAGCCAAAGTACAACAAATGCAGCCGACGAGCCGAAGAGGTGCAGCAGCATTTTTGCTTCATGCTTTTTGAAAAGAATGTGAACCCCTATCCAGTGAGGAGGGAAAATCCATTCAGTCCTTTTCATCAGTAATTGTCTTCCCCCAAATAGCCGCCATTATCAACATTTTTGGGGTGGGGGAGGGACTTACATATACCATATGCACAAGCGCTGCTGCAAAAGAAAACCAAAGGGAACAAAGCCCGCGATCACATTGCCAATTTTCATTAAAGCCATAGGGACGGTTAATAGTGGTTTCTCAAAAGTGTCAATCATAAATTCCAGGCTGGAGCTAAATTCCGCCATCTACATCTCTAGCTCTACATTCCTGCATCTATAAAGCCTGCCATAGATTTATGTAGCAGTGAGAATTAATGTATGTGTGGGTTTGTGTGTGTGTGTTTTTTGGGGGAGTGAAAAGGGGGCGGGAGGTGGTATTCGCTATGTCTTTTTGTCTGGTGGCAGCTGTTTCTCCTGACCTCTCCCATCTAAAACTGCTGGGGTGTGCAGTTCCAGCATACCTCAGGGGGCTTCTGCAGAAACTGTTGTTTACCATCTCATAGAAGTCCCGGGTTTTGTCGATAGATCACACATAATAATGATAATGATCATGCTCCAAGCTCATATGCACTGATCTTCATGATACGGGCTCAAGAAGCACCCGAGGAAACATCTGTTTAAAAAATAATTGCGGAATAAGAAAATTTCTATTCATGCCTCAGCTACCTATGTGGAGGTGTGCTTCCCAGGACGCTCACTGCTGCCTTCATTAATGGGGCCTCTCTAGTGGCCCCGAAGTTGTCTCTTCACACTCAAGTCCATTTATATTTCTTATTACAGCTGAAGGGAGTAGCTGCCCTCTCCTTCTTAGAAAAGGAGTTTGTAAAAATCTCGGAGAGGATTCCTTCCCAGAAAAGCAAATTGTGCTTGTGCCTCCCATCCGGGCGCTGCGAGCCTGCTCTGCCCCTGCCCAGCCAGCGGAGACTCCAGCGCTTCCGCAGGCTGAGGATCAGGCCCAGCTACACGTCTGTGCCAGGAAAAGACGGGACGGTTTATATTTTAGCTTTCTCAGCAGCAAGATAAAGCAGTAAACCCGTGTCTTCTACAGAAACTTTTATTTTCCTTAAGTGTTGCCTTCTCAACCATTTTGACAGCCGTGCCCGAGAATGCCCTACTAAGGAGCACATAGGCTCTGTGCTTTTTTAAATTTATTTTTACAGCGTGAGACTCACTTTAGTGTATTTCTTAGGTGGAAAAACAATAATAGGACCTAATCCTGTAAGGAGCTGAACATTTCCAGTTAAATGCTGGCCGTCTCCCATTTCCAATAAATTAGGAAGAACAAGAGGGCTTTCGCTCCTTCCAGCACTGGTGCAAGGAGGAATATTTCACAAACATCGTTTGCTCCTTATCCTTAGACCCACGCTATGAGCTAGATGCTCTGCTGCCATAAATCAGCATCAGTTCGGTGCAGAAGCAACTCCAAAATGCTGCTGCAGGGTCTGACCAAGGACTGCACACCATCGTCCACGCAATGTTACACTAAGCCACTATAAACTCACAAACAAGGAACCGCAGCATTAAAAACCAGAATGCTTTAACAGCCATACGGAGTACACATTCCCNCTGAAGTAAAGGTTTTATTTCTCTCTCTCTTTTTTATTTTTCTTATTTATATTACCCTTTCATATCCAAAACTTTAAACATTCAGTTGTTTGTTTTATGATGCCTTTTATAGTTTTGGCGTTGAAATCACAGCTAGTTCAGTGTCATGTACAGAATTTTAAGAATTCTCATTCACTAAATGCAATTTTAAACTCTTCCCAGATGAACCAAATTAACAATATTAATTACTTTGCTAAGCAGTGGTTTTTTTTTTTTTTAAGTTTGTACATAGTAAATGCTTTTGAATTATAAACATTTATAGACAGAAATCTTTTAAATTCAGTACTGTACATATATTGCAATCTGGTAACAAAAATAGCAACATGAATCTTTTTTTTTTTTTTTTCTCCAGAATGCATGTTCAACCTTTTTACTTTTTTGTTGTTGTTGTTAGCTGGGAGATTTGTTCCTTCACCAAAAGAATGTATCAGAGCAATCTAATTCCAAATCGCAGAATTAGGCTTATACAGGAGAATAAGATGTATTGTGGGGTTTATTTTGCCAGACAAATATATTTAGTTTTAGTGGAACTCATAAGCTAATAAACTACCTACAGAAAAAAAAAAATGCAGCCATAAATCTTTGCTTCCTAGTTTTTAATTGCAAAACTCTATTACTGTTGCTCAAAGGGTTAATGATTCTCTTGGCTGGAGGACAATTCATTCTACGGCTAAACGCAATGACAAATAACCATTATTCTTTCCGACTGCACTGATAATCGGGACAGCTTAAACATTTTCGCCAGTATAAGTGAAACCATTAATCCTCTTGGATTTCACGATAAGTGGTGACTGCGAAATAATGACTGTGTCATTGCAGGCAAGAAAAAATGTTAACAATTAAAACAAGTTAGCCATTATCTTACAGAGTACTGAATCGCTTTCACATTTCATTAGCAATATTGTAAGTGATATGTACCTTATTAAAAAGCTCTTATTATCCAAGAAACCTAATTAGTCAAAATCTCTCAGTCACTGGTTTAATTTTCTAATAATATAAATGCTGTGTTGGGTAATGCAATGTGAGGAGAGTCGGCTGTTTGTCCAAAAAGAAGTTTCAACAAGAAATTCAAAAATATCCTTTAGGATGAAAGGTATGCTGGAAGGAAATGTAGTTTTCTTATTACTGTCCCAGGTGAATTCGGGTTTTTTGGAAGCTGCTGCCTGGACATATAAATATAGATAAATCATTTTCTCCCCTCTGTGTTTAAGCAAATTGCTCGGTGCTATGCCGAATGAAAGGTCCAAGAAAAAGGCAGAGTAACTTTTTGTCAAGCAGCAAGAGACATTTTCATTCTCCTCACACTCAACCCTGAAGCTTCCTATAAATGAAACTGATGAACTAACACCTGAGACACATCTACACCTGGAAACACAGGAGAGCGAGGCCTCTGCATTTCTTGAAAGCAATGTCAGAGATCACAGTTTCAAATCCTACAGGCTTTAGCCTCTAAACCCCTAAAAAAAAGACCAAAAGTAATACCATCGTTGTTCATGCTGCTTTTTAAAAAACACACAGTAAGTACTAAAAATCTCTCTCGTTGTTTTTCCAGCCAGTACTCTTGCTTTTTTTTCAGCCAGCAGAGCGAGATGCATCTTAACGTGATGCTGAAGCAAGGGGCTCCTGCAAGCGCTCCCACATCCACAGCAGCCTCCCCACTGCATTTCTAGGAGCACCCGTTTGCATGCCTCGGTCCCTGCTCGTTGTTTTTACACGTATGAAATACTAGACTGTAACTGATACAACATAGATGGAAGCCAAAGCTACTCTCTCCAAAAAGTGACTATAATAAGCAGATGAAGTTGAAAAGAATATTTTTTTTATGTCAAAGAAGGCATGTTTGGATTCACCAAAAACACTCACAAAATCCTACTGAATTAGTCTGATGCTTTCATTCTGAAAGAATGACAAAGAACAGGGGACTGTCATGAGAGTTTAACTTCACAGTGAGATTTCATTTCATTTTACCCGTTTTTTTTTATTATTATTATTATTTTGAGATATAAAGAAGCCCTGAAAATTAAAGGAAACGATTGATTTCAGGCCAAAGAATAGATACGGTTTTATATGAAGTATGATTATTATTGTAATAGTTAAAACTTTTTCTTCATCAGGCAAAGCTGAAGATGCTTTGACAGTGACCTAATTGCTCTCTTCCTCTCCCACTTCTCCTCGCTTCTTTTCTCCTGCAGATAAAGCTTTGGTTTGCCCCAAGAACTGAAAAAACAATTATTTAGGATAAAAATCCTGCACTATTTAATACTCCATCCTCAAACAGATACTTAGATATCCCTCAACCTTTCCCTTATTTTGCTTTGAAATGCCCTACCCAGCCCCAGATCTACATCAGGAGGCCGGACAATGCTGTTTGACATATTCTCACTGTACTAGAGCACTAGGTTGATGATGTATTTGCAGTTTGGGATTTACAAGCTAGTATCTCGAATTCTGATGTCCCATAACTGAAATACTTTGCTCCTTTCCTATCGTTAGAGCTGTCCAAACTCCTTTAGAGTTGCAGCTGAATTGCAGTTGACAATTGAATTGTAAAATTAGAATTTGGTTTTCAGTGAACAAATGTTTGGACTTGGGATTCTGGCTCATATTTAGCAATTAAGAATGTGCATTTGAGTTGACAAGATAATATGACTTCCATATCTCTCACAGCAGGAGTTTTGATCCCATGTTAGTGTTTAACATATGTTTTTTTTATATATATTATATTAATGTCACCGCATTGTACTGTAATGTACAGTCAAAACACATTTCTAAACCTATCTTCTTTCCTTCTGAAAGTTCTGAAATAAAAAAAAAAAGTTTCTTATTCTGGTAAAGGCTCAGTACCAAAACTTGTGAGTAAAGCTTGCAGAAGAGGGGCAGAGAGTTGTTTATTTTCATTTGCCACTCCATGAAATGTACTGGCCTTATAGCAAATACTTTGACTAAACCTTACCTAACATACACTTAGCATAAATACAATTCTCTTCATGAGGGAAAAAAAAAAAAAAATCTAAGATCACACTCTAACTGATGTGTGTCACCTCCTTTCCTTAATGCACTGAGGTGCTCAGACACTACAGCGATGAGGACATGACAGCTGGGCAGAGGAGACCATCTAACACTTTTCAGAACAAACAAGTTGCAGAAAACGCTGACTCCTACTATTATTTCAGCTTTCATAAATACACTCCTCTCACAGAGCTCCTCAAAGTTTAACACGGTTTTTCCTGGGGCTGTTGCTTTTGGCTTTTATACCAATCTGCTGCAATTAAATTTTTAAAAATGTTCTTTTCCTAAACTATTTAGTAATAATTATACCGGGGTAAGAGCTAAGGGCACCAATAGTAGCTGCTGCATTTTATGCATACATGGGATTTGTGTGTGCTTACCAAAGCCACATACCTATGATGTGAGGAACTTCGTATCCTGCTGGTTACTGAACAATATTTGCTGCAGCAAAATATGGGGATGCTGGGATGCTTAGTAGGAGATATGTCAAAGTGAAAATGGGAGCTGAACTCCTCCCTGAACTCAGCTGTGAAAATTTCCCCACAGGTTTTTAAAATTGAGGAATAATTGCTTTTCTTTCTGTTTTTATTACTATTTTTGCCACTATTGCCATTTTTCTATCAAGGCCAAGCCTGTCAAATCTTAGGCAACAAATATGGAGAGGACTTTTATTTGCTTTCATCCCGCTAAGACCGTATTAGTTTTCTTGAGATAAATACAAAGTTAAATACTAACACGTGGCTGGCATAGAGTCTGTTAGCATTTCTAAAAAGTACTTGCATAAAAAGGTAAGTGTAAGGGAAAACCACTGCAATTACTAAACTAATACAGGGCACAAGGCAACAGAACTCTAAGCTACACCACGAGCTGGTTGCAACCACGTATTTTGATCCTAACTTCCACCCTTGTTGAAGTTGTGTCCTTCGCCACGGGAAAGATTCTAGGATTATTTTCCCCGAAGCCTGAACCTTATTAAATTCAATTTAGTCTGGCCTTTCCTAGCCGCTGGGGGAGAATGATATATTTTTTCTCTTCAGGCTGGACTGAGCTTAAACACAACCAGGGATTCATGCAAAACCATTCAAGACTAAGGCAAGTGCTTGAGGGTAGGAAAAAAAAAAAAAAAAAAAAACTATAGATGTTTCTGCAGTAAATTGTCAACTGATGTGTTGCTTCAGGATGGGTCAAATCAGCTGAAAGTCAGATCCTGGCTTTGCCAATGAGTCACAACTTTATCAGGTCCTGCCTCTGGTTATTACTGCCAATGTGACCATCTTGTAACTAAGGAAATGCTAGTGCAAGGCTCGGCCTGTCGTGTTCTATATAATCTCCGGGCCTCAGCCTGTGTCTGCAGGTGTTTCTCTGTATTGAATCTCCCTGGGGAATCTTCGGCTTCACAGCAAAAGCCGGCTGAAGTGAAAGTGATTTGATTTGGATCCTATTACAGGCACTTTACCTCTTCTATTTCCGTGATAATAGCAGATTGGAGTCGATTATTGTACCGGGAGGGAAGTTAATGTGTTGTCGAGAAACATTGGTAAAAGTGGCACAGGAAAAGGCACATAAATAAAAGTTTAGAGTGAAGCAAAAATCTGGGAAGCAAACCTGCATAAGTGTCTTTCTCAGCTCCTACCAGTCTCTGTACGGCTGTGGATCCTTCTCTGTCTTTATTCCAATTAAAAAAAAAAAAGGGGNCTTTAATTTTGTCGCTCCTGTACATTTTTAGAGCAAGTGCTCTCCTTCCCCAGCCCAGTCCCTGCCAGGAAACTCCGCCACCCAAACAGAGCTGCCGCAAGGACTGAGTTTGCACTGATTATCTCGCTTTGTATTCCCCAGAGTCTAAAAGTTTGCCAGCCTCAACTAATGCACCTCAGAGAATCACAGAAGCAGGAATGAAACCCTAGCTGGGTTTGAAAGAGGCACTTTATGTCCGTTCACAAAAGAAAAGAAAAACATTGAAAAATTTCCAAGAACTCCTGCTAGGTGACAAAGTAGCATTTGTAAGATGCCCTTCAGTGCTCCTTCAACTTCAATACTGAAACCTTTGTGTTTTCTGTGGTGTGGCTTCAGATGGAAGTGATACCGGGTTAGAAAAACACGCTACATCAAACAAGACGTGGCTAATAAGATGGAACAATCAGGTTTTGCTCTGATTTCCAGTGTCGCTGAAAAATTTTGTGTAGCTCACCCATATGCTTGATCGTATTTTAAGCGGCAAGCTGAAAAAAATAGTAATTGAAATTGTGACTTTCATCCAAAGACTCGTCCAAGCCAGAGACATAAAGCATTACTGAAACATAACCGCTGTTAAACACAATCAGCTGGCACACAGCGGCACAGCCCGAACGGGGGCGAGCTTGGGAAGGAGGGCGTGGGGCATGGATTGGGCAAATTTAGGGAACATGGAAGTGCAAAAGTACTTTTGCAGAGAATTTCCACCTGAGCCCTGTCATCTTCACTTCATCCTTCTTACTAATAACAAAAGAGTCAGCTGTCCTACCTCTCTCATCTCCATCTCTTATTTCCATCTTTTTGCTTTGCTTATGGTTGAAATTAACTCCCAATGCCACCACAACTTTTTGCTGCTTGGAAAAACTAATGTTTTTTATCCCAAGCGTAGTCTTGGGTCAAACCTAACTTGTCTGGCCAACAAATAACAAACAAAATATATACCAACTAGAGTTTTATTAAAAAGCTATTTTTAAGGTCTTCTTTTATTTCTCAGCTTTTAAGATGTACTTCACATTTTTAAACTTTATCATTTTTAGGCCACTATTTTGACATGACTGAGCCACACACAGCAATGAATTTGATTCAACAGACAGCTGCTTGGGCATGGCTGAACAGATCAATCAAAAGAGCAAGATTTTCTTTACACGACGGGACAGTACAGAAATGTGTTAGCAGCCCTGTTTGCATTGCTTCAGAGACCTGACGTTTTGTACTCTTCCTGGTTTAGAATATCCAGAAAATTGATGGCTTCTATATTTGGATAGAATCCAAATCCCAACTGGAACATCTACATCCACCTTTACCCACAAAGCACAAGGTAGAAAAGAGCAGGACTCGGTGCCCAAATTGTTATAAAGAATTTAGTTCTCTTCCTCAAAAATAATTTGGCTAGTGGAAGAGGAAAGAAAAACCTTGCACATGTAGAAGATGGGGTGACGCAGTGTTTCTGAGGGGAAGGCACAAGGAGCAGGACTGTAATCTTAGAGAACCTATGGACATCAGAGTGATGGGTGTTGTTACAGGAAGATGTGGGACACGCACATACCGTGCTGCTGCTCTCATGATCCAGCAGGCATAAACGTTGATTACACACTGTCTGCACAACAATGAGCTCTCAGATCCCAGTGTTTATCCACTACCACTAAACTGTGAAAAGACACAAGGGTCACTCAATTAAAAAAAGAAAGCTATTGAAAATTTCATGGGCATTTAATTTCCAGTTGCTGAATGGTATGGGTAAGCCCAAAAACGTACATAATTTTTGGGTTCCTCTTACAACCATCGTATGGGAATAGCTAGATTTTTTTTTTTAACATACAAAAGTGAGGGAAATTTTAGACTGAAGTATAATTCATTTTGACATCCAACAACCCTACCACCAACACCCAACACAATCAATTCAGCAAGCAGAAACCTATCTACAAAATGTTTTGGCGTCACCAGGTCTGCATGTTGTGCGGACGAAGGGTTCATCTTAAGGATACTGCTTGCTGGGTCAGATCAGAAGTGCACTAAATCAATGGAAACTCCTTCGCTGATTGTCACCGATCTTAAGGGGCTTTGCAAGATTGTCTGGGTCTCCCTCCTCTCAGCTCTCTTTTTTATTCCTTGTCCTCTGTTTAACACTTTTTCAGGCATCGAAAGACTTTGTTCCCCATGCCCTCCATTTCCCCTTCTCCCTTCCTCCTATCCTTCTCACATTCATTACCCTCTCTCACAATGTATCAGAAACATTAAAAGGCTACCAGCTTCCTATGTGGAAGCTAATCTACTCCTCTAAGGGTTCACATCTGTGTGTCTGATTTGTTACAGTAAATGCAAACTCTTTGTTGGAAACCGTGGGTTGAAGCTGTAAAGGCAATCCCATTCTACAGAAAGGCCCAAAATGGGCTGTAGGAGAAATATAAAAGCAAAGTAAATGTCTGCGCAGAAGACATGCTGAAGCACGTGGTGACTTTGTTTTCTCGTGCTTGTCTTATGCACCCCACAGCATCATGGGGCTACGGTCTGCACTCCCTGTGCTCCGGTGAGCCAGGGGATTGATGGGTCTACGAGGCTGACATTACCCTGAGTCAGCTTCATAACGCACCACTCAAGTCAGTAGAAACAAACACCTTTCAAGGCCCAGTATAAAGAACAATCCTATATTAAAGTAGATTTTGTGTGAAATATGTTTGATGGATGTCACAGTAGTGAATCACACAAAGACAGGCCAGCGGTGCCTTCAACCAGGGCCTTGGCTGGCTTACACAACCAGGGCTGAAATACCTCTCTGTATGGTTGCACAAAGACTAATGGTTAGCATGAAGAGCTTCTCAGCAGCTCCATACTCCAGGCATGTTTCCTGAGGCAGCCCTGATGTGAAATTTTTGTATTCCCCATGATACTAGCCTGCCCAAACTATGCTAATTTTAAGGGGAATAAAGGTTTGTGAGAGCTACTTAAAAAACAGCAACTCCTACTATTTTGCACAGAATTTGTATCAAACAGTGCTGATCAATTGGTTAAGTCCTATTAGGGTCTTCAGTGTGAGAAAGGTGGATCAAGACGCGTTTAATGAATCTCAGAAAATCTACTTCCCACTTGAGAATTATTATTTTTTAAATCTGCATTAAGAATAACACGTAGAATTTACAAAGAAAGCATAGAGGCCCTATAAAACATGGCAGGATAAAGGTAATGAGAAGCTTTTATTCTGAGGTTACTAATGAAGAGTGTCTTTAGTAGTGAATAATTTTGGCTGTGACACAATCTTAAACAGAAAGAGAGAAGGAGGACTAAATGATCTCTTTATAATCCTTTCCTGGAAAACGGGATTTTTCTTTCCTGTTTGTCTCCTGGGGTAAACAATCACCTTAAACATATACGTGAGCTTTGAGGGTTATTTTAGCTTCCTAGAGGATAGTGCGAGAAATAATACTTGTCTGGAAGGAACGAAATCACAGTCCCTATACACAATACAGCACATCTGAAGGGGAACGAGCTCTGTGCATCGAAGTGCGGAGATGCTCCACAGTTTTGATGCATTACTGAGCACTGTTCCTAACCAAACAAAGCTTTGCATCTGACTAGTTTTTACAGGCAATTGATTTACATAATTACTTCAGATTTTTTCTCTCAAAAACACACAACATATGAATCACTGTACTCTGTCTTAAAGTCATTATTAGCCAATTAGAACTCCAGGATTTGCATAATCACTCTTCAGTTATTTCTTGGTAATCATACTGTGATGTGCGATTACCAAACTTGGAGTGGTGACTGTGGAGTGGATTATAACCTGAGAATTATTGAGGGGCTTTTCAGAAATAAAGGAAATACCTCAGCTGCTGAATTCCCTTTCAAACTGGCATGAAGGAAACAAAAAGCAAAAGATGAGTAAAATAAGGCTCCTAGAGTGATGAGGAAAAAAAGAATAGTTTCATATTTACTCACTCATGAGACTGAAGTATGGGTTTTCTGGATTTCAGGTCTGATACCAATTCAGGTATAAACATCCTGTGCATTACAGTCATAACTCTTACAAATGTCTGGATAGAATACTGTAACTCAGAAAATAGCAAAAAAAAAAAAAAAAAATCAGGTGAAATCAAGAATTAACATAAAACTCCTGTGAATTCTGCATTATGTCCCTTATACAAAGCACAGCCCTGGTTCAGAGTATGCCAAAAGTCACCACGGCCACAGAGAAAAAAGGGCTGCATAATGGCTCCTGTCTCTCATGGGTAATAACGGAGAAGAGCAGGGGCGGTAAGAGTTACATATGGAGAGAAAGTTACTGAACAGGGCCTTTTTCTTGGGATATCTCCTTGTAATACGCTCCAGATACTGTCACGCCAATCTGATCAGGAGCAAAAAACTACCCATGTGGATGATGAATCGTGTGACTAAGTAATAGCCTAAGTCAAGTGTGGATGTGACCATTCACTGGAAGATGGCAATGTAATGAATCTGCTCCAGGGTTTAGGGGGTTAAGTGGCTTGCCGGAAGACAAGTTAATGATGTACCGCTGCATTCAATGAAGATTGATTGAGAATGGTATAAATGGGCAGTGGGCAAGGACAAAGAGGCTTGTTTTGGGAATGAGGCAGAATGGTAGGGAAGAGACAGATTACAGCTGAAGGTGGCTGGTGTGTTGAGCTGAAAGAATAGTCTTAAAAACCATAGGAAGAGACATTTCAGGGAAGATGATTTCACTCATGTCTCATACTGTGAAGCAGACAGCGAGCAGAATGGTCATGACAAGTATCTACTGATAACATTTGCATTACCTACGGCCACTAGACTGCCGCATCATTAAACACAGGGGTGACTAAATAGGATTTTGCATCCTCCCTCTTTGAGATCTTCCCCACATTTTGAGGTAGCACACTGATTAGTTTGTATTAAAAATGCAATTTAAGCCCAGAAGGCTGAAGTATGCAAGAATGCGACCACAGGGGGAGAGCAGAGAAGTACAAGAATGCAATTATAGAAGAGTGCTGTCCTCTAGCCTTGCAGCAAACAAAGAGCATTAATATTTCAGAAAACAGGGACTCAATGACCACGGTGGAGTTTCAGCACCAGGCCACCATCAGAGGGAAAGGCTGCACTTAGAACAAAGAAGCTGAGCGGAGTTCACAAAGCAAGTTCAACAGGTAACTGGCACAAAGACGTAGGAAATACTATCATAGTCTGGCCAAGGTGGAAGAGTTTCACAGATTATGAATTAATAGTCTCAAATCACTTTAATGCAAGCTAATACTGCACGGTGTTGCTATACCCACGACAAACACAAAAGCTATGCCCAATAAATACCTAAGACTCCAGTTACAAAATATAAATAGTAACGATCTTGGTCTGATAACAGGACAACTAAAACTGTAAATCACACAGAGAAGAGTGTAGTGGAAGGAAGTTGTGTGGCCTGGATACCATACAGACATACAGAACAGACAGTTCTAATCTCTAGTCTTGTTAGCTCCATCTATTAAGTAAGCCTGGTGGTACAATAGAGCTACAACTTCCCTCAATGAATCTCATTATAGCACTCATTTGTTGTAATGGAAAGGGCACTTATTCACAATAACTCACAGTGGCTCACTTTAATCCACCCTTCCTTTCTGTATCCCTCCTTCTGCGCTTCTATAAACAAAGGAACAGCCCACTTAAGTTAGCATCCCCAGGTGTATTAGGTGGGTAGCGAATGTCCAATAGATTACCACCAGAATCTTCTTGGTTGATGGATACCTTTACCGGTACCACAGTTTCAAGAATTACGCTAATTCCCAGATGCATCTTTTGGGTCTATCTGCCTTGATTTAGCCAGTTTCTGAAGCTCCATAACAGGATCACAGCAGAGCCTGAATTAAGTTGTGTTACTACAGGCCTATGCTGAGGATCTCAGTGCCCTGAATCTTTTGAGGGCATGCAAATTAGAATTTTCAATTAAACAAAATAAAGATTTTCTTCCATAATGGCTGAAAGCAGAATGATAATTCAAGCTTTGTACAATTTCCTGGTGTCATCTTCCTGACTATGCAGAAAGACTGAAACAGTATTTCCCAGAGTTAACAGCGTTGCTCTTCCCAGGACAGTGCTTTCTCCTAAATGTAGAGCCCCAGCTTCTACCCAAGCTGGGCTACTCCTGCAAAGCAGTAGAAGAAAGCGGTGGGTTAGACGCAAGCTATAAAAACAAAAACATAATGACTACCCGAATCACGTAATAGGTAGGCTTCCATCTCAGCACTGTTTTTCTGCACAGGAAATATTTGTGTGTGGTGAGGACTATAAAGCATCAACAGGGCTTCCGCAGGGGAATGAGGCAAGGAGCGCACCTATGACAGGCAAATGCTTGGGGTGCTTTAGGGGCAGGATTCCTCTAACACAGCCTCCAGCATGGCGAAAGTTAGTGACTTTTCTCCAAATCAAAGCAAAAGCCTCACGTTGCTCTAGGAACTGAACTACCCGGTCGGACCAGCACTGCTAATGGAGAGAGGAGGTGATTGATGGGTGTCTGACCGGGGCGCTGCTCCAGAGAGCAGAACAAGGCTCTGTGAACCAGCACATCTACGACACACTGATAATACTTTCAAATCAAAATATTTTCCTGTTAAACCATGCATAGTTTGGCAGTTTTTTCCCCAATGAAGAAGAAGAAAAAAAAAAACAGTCATAGGAACAGATAGAAACAAAACAACTTAGTCAAAAATCCAATTTTCTGTTGAAAACCACTTTTGGTCGTCCCTAATTAGATGTTAAATTTACCTCAGCACAGGACCATTTTTTCCTAGGCCCGTGCTTGCCCTGCCAGCAGCCTGTTCCCCTTTCACCAAGCACACCAGGTCCCTGCCAAAAGGGCTGTAGCAGGACGCAGCGCCGTACCTGCCTATAGGGATGCTCAGGTATACGTTATGAGTGACCTAAAAAGTGCCTAAAGCCTTTCACCTCTGGGTGCACCTGATGTTATATCAGGAAAACAAACCAACCAACAAACCCAAACTAGGCTGTTCTCTTATTTTAAAAAATTTCAGCTGCACTAAAAGCTAATTTGGTTTGCTCAGTTCAAACCATTCTAGCAGCAACTGCTGCCTGCATCTATAGAGCTCTCTGCTGCATGTCCCTTATTAGCTAATTCTCTCACATCAAGCTCATTTAAATCTATTTGTCCCAGACCACCCTCTTTAAAGAGAGGAAGGAGGAGGATGGGATCTCTTGCTGCTCAGGCTCTCATCCTATTTATGAACTGAATGTTTAAGGATGCTTTACAAAACTTTCTCAGTCGCCTCTTGTAATTCAAATCAATTGTAGCCATAAAACAAAAATTCTGGAATTTATATTCCTCCCTCCCCCCCCTTGGAAAAAAAAAATAAAAGGTTTAATTTGATAATTGAAGAAATAAAAGGTTCTTTTCAAACCTGACATTAAAAATCTCTAATAAAAATGGGGAAAATGAAGGTCTAGGATGACAGTCTTTATCAAAGTGTATATAGAGACATTATATGTTCCAGTAATTGTTTAGGCCGGTGAATTAATGAATCCCTGGCTGTAAGTCTCCATTTGAAATGATTTCAGTGGTGTCTGCTGCTCTGCTGCTTTGGAAAAGCCTGTTGTCTGAAGCTCTGGAGAAGGGCCTTGAACCCTGCCATTCAATCCCTTTCAGCCCATCAGCTGAGTCTAATTGCCAGAAAGCACACGAGACCCCTAAGCCTGATTGTTCCCCGACCTCCTTTGAGGTTCTGAGGCATGAAAAGCAAAAGGGAAAAAAAAGCTCTCTTTTGATCTTCTGTTTCTTTCTCTCTCTCTCTCTCTTTTTTTCCTGCCTACTCCTACTCTAAGAATGACACATTTCTTTATATGGCTTCTCCTTCTTATAAAGACAATAATTAATAAGGCCTTTATAAAATGAGGCTTGAATTGGTGTCACCTTCAAGGGTGGTCCGGGGCTCTGAAGTGAAACCCCCGGTGGGCTTAGGCATTGCATGGCCTTTGCACAGGTCAGGTTTAAATACCCTGACCTCAATTTTCACTCTCCTCCACTAATGAGCCGATTCACACATGGATACAAAATTATACGAGGGAAAAGACAAAAGGAGCAAGGTGTAGTTGACACCACATTGGCCAAATTTTATTATCATCTTTGTGTCTATGACATCACAGCTGTGGACATTGTCAAAGCGGTGGAACCGCTCGCTTTCCCCCCCACCCCACTTCTTTTTGTCCCCTGCCGTCAGCTTTATATAATTACTTTCACAAACTCACACTCTCTGCCTATTATTTGCTCGGATGTCACGAAGCTGCGACGTTAGGTGGGACTGGGGACCGCTCTGGGTTCTTGTGTGGTTACACATGCAGAACCGGGTCGCTTTTCTTGAGGTTCTGCTTCACTGCCTCGCTGTCAATTGTGAGGATAAAGCGGCATTATGTGTATCTATTCTATTTCACAGGCTTATCAATTTGACATCAAAAGTTATAAAAAAAAAAAAAATCACACCAGGGATGTTATGTGTCCATTAAATGAAAATTGTTGATGGTTGACATTGAATGAGTTGTCAAAGACAGCAAGACACGCATTGCATAAGTTTCTCTATTAATGCAAAACGTTTAACAAGTTTATTAGAGAAGAAGCTAAAGGGGGGGAAAATGATGCTATGACAGCCACACCCGTGGGCTGTAAACCTGTCAAATCCCATCAGAGGAGCAAGGTCAGTATTTGGATTGAAGACAGAATCAGTAGGAGGCACTCTTCCTCTGAGTCAGTGGATCCTACACCCAGGCGCTTTCCTAGCGGTATATAGGACACTGCCTCGGGGCTAATTCACAAGCCAAAGTTTCTGCGTGACACAGCTACAACATGTTGTTGATAAGCTAAGAAACAAGTACTAAGTATTTCTAGTAATTAAAAAAAAAATCCCATGCCACTTTTTCTTACCACAGGAAAGCTGACTCTAATCACACAACTAGGTTCTACCATCCTTAATCTTTAATACGGTTTCCAGCGGTTGTTGTTTCCTGACTTGTTGTCCCGAGATGTTGCGCAGCTTTGTGGTTAAGCCCTGAGCTCCTAAGAGGTGGGCTGCACATCACTCAGGTCTGGATTGATGCCTATGCCTCTATCTGGCTTTTCAGGGCTGGTGTAAGGCTGCTGAAAAAATAGATGCAACATGCTGGAAATTCTTTGCGCTCAAAGACAGCATGCTATCACCCGTGTGTCAGTTTTGGAGGTCTCACCTCTCAGGCAAAACTCAAATCACATAACACTATTCTTATTACAAATAAATCAGACTCTCAAAAATGTGTTCATTAAACCTCAAAACACCAGTTAATAATCCTCTCATCCTCCTGCGAAACACAGACAACTCTGGTCTGTAAAACAACGGGTCTTTAACACAGTACAAAACCTCTCCAAAAGTAACTCCCCTTAGCATGGAATTGCTAAAAGATGGATATCGTTATTTACTACTATTATTTTCTTCTTGCAGTAGATTTCAAGGAAAAATACTTGGCAAAATTTCACAATTTGCACTTTTTTTTTTTAAATTTAGTCTTTGTCTCCTCTTTGCCCTTTTCTGATACAGATTAGTTTTGCAAGTGTAACGCTGATGAGAAAACGTCCTGTAGCATATGCATCATGCATGTATATACACAGTATTCCAAAACAGAAATGTTTCAAAACACAAAATACCAGCCAAATACACTATGCTTAAAACTCAAAAAAAATAAAAAAAAACAAAAAAAAAAAACAAAAAAAAACAGATTAATTTCAGCCTGAAGTATTAAAAAAAAAAAAACAGACAAAAACAAAAAAACAAAAGAGGACAAAAACTAATCCATGAATACAAATTTCCTGCCTATGTATATGATATCTGTGAATGCTGGTGGTGATGGAGAAGAAAGTAACATGCAAACACCACAGCCAATTTTACAAAATATATAAAATCCTTAGCGGCACTCAAAGACATTTTGCACTTCAGCAGGATAAGGCAAATGCCCGGTTTTGGTAGTCATTTTTCCCCTTCAAATCATGTATATTAAGGACATTTGCTGTTAGACACTTCCCATATTGCATCGGGACTGCCAATGAACAATCAAAATGAGCTAATAACTCTCTTTGGGCACATGCTGATGGAAGAAAGCAGGCTGGAATAACCTGATTTGGCCTCACCAATAGCTTTTTGTACAACGGCTAATCACGGCTATAAGCAAAGAATGGATTAATTATTTTTTCTCTCTCTCTTTTTTTTTTTTAATCACTTTCCATTTAACTTCCAAAGTGCTAGTGTATGTATGAATACTTTCTTGAAAATTAATATCAAATCCTCAACACACGCATTCACCTCAAAATAAGAAAAAATTAGCATGGGTTTCATAGTTTTTTAAAATGTAAGCAAAATAATGCAAAATGATATACTTACTACTGAGAGGATTAGATATTCTGTAGGCCTGATCTTCAATTAATTTAGCTATGTAAAGGTCCATTAATTATGTCAGTTTTCACCTGCTGAGGATCTGGCCTTCTAAATTCATGAAGGCAATCCCTTACGTGAGGACGGGACCGTAATACATCTGTTTCAGAGTGCCTGGTGGGGCTGTGGGAACAGCAGCTTATCTGACTTTTAGCTAGGTGCTCCTGTGCAGTGTTATGCAGTGCTGAGCAAGACTAGACTAACAGCAAAGAAATCAAATGAACAACTGCTAAAGTAGATGTTTTTAATTTGAAAAAAAAAAAAAAAGTCAAGAAATACAGAAGTTAAGGTTTGTAGCATAACCACAACTCCCCTATTCTGAACAGAGAGAATGAATCAGATTCTTCCTTTTTTATTTCTGCACCATTAGTCCAGTTCCTATCTTCTCAGATATATTCAATTTCCAGGTTATTCCTTGTAGCGTATAGGATAGCAAAAATTAGGTCTTCTTTATACAGCAGAGGGAAGAAGTGAAGGACAGTCTGAAAAGTCTCGGTTTTGCACGCTTGATTTGAATTGGGCATTGTATTATTCTGGAGGAGAGGATATTTCCTAGCGCCAATTATTCAAATATAGAAAATATATCACAATTATGCTACATAGAATAAATTATTATAATGCTACGTCTGTTTCCTTTCACACAGAACACAACTACGTATACTGACAGGGCAAAAAGGTAAGTGTGTATCATATCTTTAAATGCATATCAAATACTTCAGAAATGTACTCAGACAAAAAATAGTTTGAAGTGCCTGGTTTTTTGCTCTTTTACTGTGTTTTATAGCACTGGGAATTAAATGGGCTTTTTGGTGAGTAAAGTAACGGTAGCAAAGCTTGGCCATGTAAAAACATAAATATCAGTCTAGATATGTTCAAATGTATCATATATTGGTGTTTATCTGAAAATACTTACATAAAAGCAAGTTAAGTTGTGATAAAATTCGTAAGAATTTCACTGAGCTAACCTTTTAAATCCTGTCCTGTTTGAGGATGAAAAATATTTATAAAAAAGCCTGAATGGATGCCCGTTTGAGAACAATGTTTCATTTTTATAGTATTTTAGTCATTTTCCTTACCACA
>VXAA01007298.1:738884-854858 GCA_013399115.1 Anseranas semipalmata
GGGGGGGGGGGGGGGGGGGCTTCCTTTTGGGACCACCCACAACCAGCAGAGTGAAGAGCACATGGGCTTCTCCATGGATTCTCTATGAAGCTGCTAATACCCAACAGCCAGCGCACCCTCCAGGGAAGCCGCTTAGACATGAAACTAATAAAGACATCTGCACATCTCTCCCTGCAGACACGGCTCCAAAAGGGATGCCTCTCACCAATATTCCCTTTGACAACAACATCCTAATAGGTACCTTATGAATGCCATACTGCTGAAATTATAAAAGTGCTGCCTGTGGAAATATTGCTTTAAGGGCATTCTCCCCCCACCTCCCCATACTCGACACGCAGCTACTGTTATATTCTTAAACCTATCACAATATCGCTAACTACAAGAGTTCAAGAGCACTGGAAATCTCAGCTTCCTCATCACTCCACTCAGCTAGCGTTTGTTGCAATTTCAGTCCCTTGTTGGTGGCACGGTGCTGAAAAAGATTCCCCATCTCGATGCAGCGGTACCATTGGCTTCATTTCCCACTAGAGGTTCCTTATACCGAGTGCAGTCTTTGCACCAAGCCTTGCTGAAAGTGCAGAAATTTGCTGTAAGCTTGCTTCCTCCCCAGTAAATATCCTGCACACCTGAATCTAAGCCGTATAAATTCCAGCAGGAAATAAGTCAGGTCTTTCTGTGTTGCTGGTCCCAGCAACATGTACAAACTGGTGGGTTCTTGAGGTTTTGCCTCAACTTTGGCACCAAATAAATTACTCCATCATTTGCACGATCTCTAGGTACCGTTAGGACAAAGCCTTTGGCCAAAAGTTTGTCCTCCCCATTAGGCTACGAAAAGCCGACCTCTTGGTCTTCAGCATACAGTGACAGCCTCATTTCTTTCCCTGTCATTCCTAATGTGGGCACAGTCCAAACGCAATTCCAAACTTGGTCAAATTCTACACCTGTAGTTAAATATTGCACAAGGCCTCTCTTTCTAATCGACTGAAGCAAATGTTCAGACATTTCTGGTATTAAAAGTTTATCACTAAGGAGACTTTGCTGAAAGTTGCTGTGGATAGAAAAAAAATCCTTTTTTAATGAATTCAATTGAGGAGGAGCAAACGGAAACACCAAATGGCAAATACTTTCTTTTTCAAACAATTACAGCATTATTTTAGTGAAATCTGTTCTGTAACAATGAGAGAAAATTAGTGTGTGTTCTGTTCAAAAGATACTGCAGGATGGATTAACATTTATGATCCAGAGTTCAGTGACTTGGATGTTTCCATTTTCTTTTTTTTTTATATTAATTGGATTTTCCAGTATACACTGAAGTGGTAAAATGCATTTAATCAATATGCTTTGGGACTAAATTAGCAAAGTACTAATTTTGTTGTGCAAGGTTATATTATGTATTGTACATTTTTAATCACAGTATTCTCAGTTTATTTCTCATTTGCGATTCTTATGATCCCATTGTGTATAATGCAAAGAGAATAGACAGTCAGAGAAAGGCTCATGAGTTTAAATATATAGACACGGAATGCTTTCAGAGGGGTGGGTTTATTAGCGTCTCATCCTAACCTGAACAGAATGACATGAAATTGTTATGCAGCCACGTTTTCTGACAGTTAGCAAGAGCTGCAGTACCTCATCCAGCATCATCTCTTACATTTTAATAAACATTTTTTAAGAGAGATGCCACTGAAGAGATGTGGAAGTTTTAGGGAAGCAGACCCTAAATTCTTCCCCTCCCCAGGTGTAGCGCACATCCTTCAAGGGTCCTGTGGCGGAGGAGCAGGAGGCCAGAAAGCAGCCCCGATGGGCACTAGCAGGACACTGGTGCTCATTCAGCTGAGAGAGGTACAGGACAAAGAACGCTGTATGCACACAAGGGGAGAAACCTTCCTTTAAACAGCACAAGGGTGAGAAAAGGGTGAAGAGGAAGCCTGGATCAGATCCCTGATACTCCTGTCCCCAGGAAGGAGAGGCAGCGTGGAGCATGCTATAGGGTAGAAGTCAGAGTGCTTGTGGCCCTATGGCTGGGGACGGGGAGTGAGGACACCACCGCCCCCACATCGTGCCACCCCTCGGGAGGAGTGCAAGACAGGATCCCGGGAGAAGAGTGAAAAAGGGGGAATTGCACGGCCACGGCTGAGGTTCCTAAGCATTTGTATCTCATTTGCATGCTCCCAGATCGGTACAAATTTGATCCAGGTCAAGTGCAGCCAAAAGATCACATTTCTGCCAAACTCGGCAGAGCATATCATACAGAATTTATTACGACTCGGTGCTTTTATGCTAAGACATAACGCCCGTCATTACAACGTTACCATGTTGTATAACCTCTAACCAGCTCAGTGAATTTATATGAGATCACTGCTTTGTGCTGCAGGACTACAGTCTTTTTTACCAAAAGCTGGGAGCCCCAAACTGATCTGATCCTTCTCATGGGCTGAGAAGCACGGCTGTGGTTTCCGTGAACGTGAGGCAGGCAAGAAAGACCTCTCCCATCTGGCTGGGGGGTTCGGCTGGTTTAAGGCCTGAAAATCACTAAGCACAGGACAGGATTCATCGTGACAGGGGAAACCAAGGCAGCTGGTGGGGTTTCAAACCAAGCTTACAACAATGGAGCAAATTTAGTATCAAAGTAGCATCTTTCTCTAGAACATATCTCATTTCCTCCTTTTGCCCCTGGAGCATGATGTTTGTTCCTCTAGACCACGCTTTTCTGTTGCCTTCCCTCAAAATAAGGCAAGTGACATTTACGGTGCAACACCACTAAAGGAAAGGTTATTCTCAAGATTCATTTTTAATCTGAGTCTTTTCAAAGGGAAGCACAGGTTAAAAAAAAATAAAATAATAATAAAAATAGGTTGCTTTGGCAACTGCCTGGGGCTGGCACTGCAGTCCTGTTCCCATGCATGCTTGGAGGCACCGAGGTGCAGCGCCTGCAGCACTTCTCAGGGGGTGGCTCTCCCCTGCATCACCCTCTAGCCACAGGCTGTACCCGAAAGGCACATGGAGGTCTTAACTTTAATGGGTCAGGATGGAAAGTAATGATTTGCTCAGTAGTGGAGAACCAGTGTTAACTGTCTAAAATGGTGTGAATGGCTCAGATGTTCAAGGGCAGTCTATCAGGCACCAGACAGTATTATCAGGATCACCTGTCTGTCAGCTGCATTACCTGGTTTCCCCTGATTCATTCGTTTTAAAGGAGTCATTGGGTTTACTTCAACCAAACCCAGCAACCAAAACAAAGCAGAAACAGCTCCTTGCTAAGACCCTTGAAGAGAAAAGGGGAAGAGTAACATATTTAAACATAAAGTTGAACAGAAAGGTTTAAAATTTGCAACTGATGCTGTGCAGCAAGGAGATAAGAGCCTTCCAGACAAGTTAAAATGCACAGATACGCCAATCAACTCCAGATAGATTCAAGGGGTGGTGAACACAGATTACTCACATTACACCAGGCTATCTCAAGTTACTCAAATGACATAAAGGGATACAATAATCACACACTTGTCTCATTGTGTCAACTTTTTAACAGGGGAAAAGCCATTGTCCACTTCAAGAGGAAACAGCAAAGCAAACCAGATCAGATTATTCTCAAGTGAATTGTCAGGTTGAGGGGGGTTTCTACTTATCTGATGCTAGCGCAGACACCGATAGCAAACAGCTCACCTGACTGCACACAAGGACCCATTCTCAAAGGCAAAAAGCAATCTGTCTCAATTATTAAAAAACAAATTGGACAATCAAACTGGAAATTTGCCTTCTTTCTTAAGAGAACCGCTGTATCGGGGGCTGCAGTGATGCAGCCAGAGCATCTTTGGTAGGGTTTGGCTGCCCAGCATAAAGAGACAGTGGAAAAATATCAGACCAGTGTTGCCTGGGATACAACCCCAGCGCCCTTACACAGACAAAATGCCCACTTAGAATTGGGTGAACACTGGGAAAAACTATTATGGGACACCTGGGAAAAGATTATTTTTTTTTTTTTGGCTCACAGCTCTTTTGCATTTATTCCTCATAGCGTTCATGGCATGGACACTGAAACTGGCTGCTGAGCAGTATAGAGCTATTGGGGATGATGAAAACAAAGATTCGAGGTCATTACTGAAAATGCAAAACTATTAGCTGTAAGTGGGCAAGGACCCTGTTCTCTCTGAACCCTCTAAGTTACCATACACAAAGCCTGCTCAGTTGGGCTTTGCATTTAAGGGGATTGCACTCTGAGACAACTAAATCATTTCTTCCATGTGGATTTTAGCACAGTAGATATGCCTCAGTACAGAACGACGTGGTGCAGTGTCAGCTCATATCAACTGGCAACTTTGAATTAGCTTCAGAGGGCACTGGATCTGCTCCTTTCTGTCTGTAAAAGACACACGATACTATTTGCTTTAACCAGCTCTCCAAGGATGCTGACACAGTCTAGAGAAAGGCTGACCTTCTAAGCTAGTAAGAGGGCCACTGATGAACTAACCTTTCTTTTTAAAGGTCTCTCCTGGCTTTGTTACAGCCCATGCCTTCCTGCACAGTGGGTATCTATCTGACCAGCTGGACACAGCAAGGGAACAGTGGGTTTAAGAGGTACTCAAGGAGTTTCACAGCACATCCTCCATTGGGCCATCCTTACAGTGCCTGTGCAGCAAACACAATGGATCAGTTGTGTTTTCTTTTTTTTTTTTTTTTGTCAAAGACAAGAAAAATTCTTTTTGGGGGATTAAAAAATGATAAAGCTAAGAGGCTTTTCTTAGTAAGAAGTGACAGTCAGCTACAGATCAAAGGACTAGAGTCTTGCAGTCCTCGCCAACCAGTCTTTTAAAGGACCGCACCTGACCAGATCACAGTATAAAATTCCCTCCACAAAAGAACATTAATTTTCTCTTCTGAAAAAGAAATTCTCAACAGGAACTAAGCAAACCCTTACAAACATAAATTAATGCCAAGACAAAAATTAACCTTTTGTATGCTAAACTAACTTCATTGTCAATACCAAACAGTTTGGTGCACTTGGAAATACTTCCTCTAAATCTGATGTAGACCTCAAACCTGAATAAGCTGTTATAAAGCTTTTATTTGCTTTTTATTAGCTTTATGTTATAAGTTTTGGGAGCCTTTTGCTCTGAATTTGAGAGCCATTGGAGTAGCAATACTACACTTCAGCAGATGCGATGGATATTATGCCCTACTCTGTCCAGTCTTCTCCCATAACCTCACTTTGTAAGGAAGGTGCAGCCGCCTTCTTCAGTCTTTTTGCCCAAGATCTCTACCACCAGGACTGCAGCTTGGTGTAAGCATGGTGGCTTTGTGTGCAGGCACGTCTCAAGGCTGGATCTGTTCCGAGTCCCATGGAGGCTGTGCTACAGAACCTCACAGAATTGGGGGCTAAGTGACCTTCCCCCTGCTGCTGCTCCAGCTCCAGGTATTTAAGCGTGCATTTCGCTGAGTGTCTCAACCACAATAACAGCAGGGTTGGTTCTTTCAAAGTTTGTGGTGATTCACAACCACACATCTTAGATCAGAGCAGAGCCCTAAATGTAAAGTCCAGCAATGTGAATATGAAGATAATTAGTAATCGGACCTTTTCTTTATCTCAACCCTTGTATTCCTGGAAAAGAGCATTAAAGCAGAGATGATAATAAGGCTTTTTTCTTGATGCTACCAAACTGTCTACATCCTAGTCTGAACAGGTTTTGCAGTCTTAATTTTCTCCCTGCAACCCTATAAAACAGGAAACATTTTCTGTGGTTTTAGTACACACGGTGTACAGAAGTTTTGTGATTCTGCCCCTCAGGCTCCCATGTGTTATCACTTCAAAGGCACTGATCTCTTTTTAAATGTCCCTTTTGACAACTCAAATCTCTGATCTGGAAGTCGAAATTGGCTAAACTGAGATCTGATAATCAGCAGTTTTACTTCCAGCCGCATCCTGTGCTTGCAGTAATAAAAGCAGTGATTATCTTTGATATGGCTGATGATGTTACCAGGATAGTAGACATTCCAGCTGCTTAATTTAATTTCAAATCCCAGTGATAGCATCTAATGGCTGGTGTTTAGCTAGTGCTACAGATTTCATTTTGTAGTGACCATTGATACTGTCAAGGTAGCTTTACGTTCCCACCTGACTGCAGAGTCCCAGCAGATCACTCACCAGGTAACCACACTGTTTTAAAGCAGCAGCCTGGATCACTTAAATTAAAATCCTGGGACTGATTAAATGACAATAATATCTGACAAAAAAAAAATCTCTTGATGCTACTAATAAATTAGGATTATAGATGAGAAAATTCAAAATACAGAAGGCCAGAGACTTTACTGCACTATGAAATATAGAACGATCCTGTTGAGGCTAAGACTGTGCATAATCACAAAACTGAAGGCCCTGCTACTTTGTGCTTCCGTCTCTTTCCTGAGACAATGAGGGAAGACATGTTAGGATACACTAGAAATACACTATAGATCACTGTCCTGCATTTTCCAGGGGATGTTAGGAGAAACAAGCACAGGCAGGCCGCAGTCTACCAATTTTCTCTCTACTATTTTGTGGTATGTGTGGTTTAGCATGTGTGGTTTTCACATGCTAAAATTTCTCCTCCTCACTAGAATCAGTTCTGCTTTTCCTTACTTATATCCTCCAAGTTAGCTTATTCCATCAGAACTATCATAAACTGTCTCTGGCTTCTCGGGGATGCCAGAATATAACATCAGACAAAGAGAAAAGAGTTAAAAACAGCAAGCAGAAAAATCATCTGCGTGTATTAGTGGTGGGACTGTGCATGACGAGACGACAGAGCAGAGAGATGCAATGTTTGAATGCCTTTTTTTTTTGTTTAGGTTCAAAGTCTCTGATTCTAACTATGACACTGTATTATCCAAACTAATTTGTCAGCATCTGAACTAGCCTGGCCTCTGTTCTGCTGGCTGGAGAGTCAGAGGACAGAAGTGCTGGGCTTTACAAGACTTTTCATTTTGGGATCTTGTTTTCACTCCATTTCCCTGTGTGCAGCAGAGATGAGCATTCCCTCCTTCTAAATTTCCATATCTATTTCCTGTGACTCACTTTCCATGCATTGCTTTCCTTACCTGTAAAGAGCTGAAACAGCCATGAGAAATGAGACACTAATTAAGGCACACTGACTTTCAAAACCTTCTGAGAAGGCCGTGAGTTTGTTCAGATTTCTCTTCTTGGGAAGGCCTTGCTCAGCATTGCGGTGGTCAGGCATGTTTCTGATCCACTCTGGGAAACTGGATTAAAATCAAAGCCCAAGATCACAAACTACAATGACAACAAAAGCATTTGCCTCGTCATTTGTGGACACCTCTGGTACAAAATAATCCAGTTGCCAGATCAACACAGAAACTGCTGTGTTTCCCCAGCAGATTAGTATGGGGGAACTCACTTGATGTCCATGGGTTTTTGTTTGTTTTTGTTTTTTGTATCGGTGGTTCCTAGGATTCGCAAGCACTAGGGTATTTCTGAGAACACATTTTCTTCCTCTTTGTTGCATGCCTGTTTTGTCTCTTCTCACTAATGTTCTAAGGATTAGTTACCATCCTCTAGTTCATCATTAAAAGTGAGCAGAACCTGTAGACCAGAGCAAAAAATCTGTAATTTTCAAGAGCATCTGCTGTTAGAAGAGTCAGAAAACAACACACGCGCTGCACAAGCACAGAAATCCCATAGGTTGGTGGGCTCACCCTATGGTTTTGCTGGCCACGTAACAAGAGAGAGAGAGACAGTGTCCTGGAAAGATGGTGGTCACCATCATCCGAAGCGAGGTGTCCAGCCTGTTCCCTGGCTGGTCCAGGACAGCTGCCAGGAAAGGTGACTACTGGATGTAAGCTGTACTAATTGTACTGTCAGCATGCCTGTCAGACAGTACAGCCTTTTCCAAAGTGAACCCTGAGTGTGTAGGAGTTGCCTGTGCTTGCGTGGTAGAAGCTCAATGTTCCTCTCAAATTACCATGGCTCTGAAGTAGGTCCCCTCCTGGGTTAATGAAGAGGAAGGGGACAAAAAAGAAATGAGGAAGACAGACAGTCCAAATTCAGAATAATCCAGAAAGAGACAAGCTGTCCAGCTATAAACAACCTGCTGGTCCTGATTGTATCATTAGGTAGAGTGCAATTAAGAGATGAAATGGATGCATATAATTAAGAGGTGAAATAGATGCAATGCTGTTTTTGTGTCACTGCACTGGGCATATTGTCCTTGCACTGCATCCCACAGCACTGGATGTGCCACCTAGGAATCACAGTTTCTGTTAGACAATGAAGATAAAGGAAGATTTGGACAGAACAGAAGGGAGCAGAAAAAAGGGTGAATCTTGGATGGCAAAGCAAACACACGTCCTTCTGGGGCAGCACAAGATCTCTCTGTTGTTCTGTGACATTCTTAAGTGAGCAGTGGAGTGCAACACATTTAATGTGATAGAAAGAAGAAGCAGAAGAGAGATGATTGTCTCTGCAAGCTGCCAGTCACCCAGACACAAAAAGAGGGGCTTCCATTCCCTGCACAGGATTCTGGTTCAGCAAGCTCTGCTGGAGAAAACCTACTTCTAGTCCAAAAGCGAAGTCAGAATTGCAGGGCTTCGAGAGAGACCAGAGGAGAATGGACTGCTTTAGGCTTTTGAAGCTCTTCTGAAATAGGAGGGGAAGACAGACTATAGAAACTATATTATGGAAAAGGTTTTTTTGGTTTTGTTTTTTTTTTTTTTTCCTTTTCCTTCCACCTTTTAAATACACTTAATGGTACTTGTTCTATTAACCTCTTCTGAACTGCAGCCTGCTGATTTGTTGAAATAAAGATGCTGCTGTATCCTGCTGCTATTCCAATACATGATGAAAGCAGGTAGTTCTCACAGAAAATCCTGCTGAAATCATTAGCAGTCTCCCTGAGTAAGGGCTGTGTCAGGTAGTGACAAATTCTTTTTTAAAGGGAGCTTGAAATTAAACTACCTTTTTAAAAATGTGCCCATATGTCTGTGCACTAGAAGTGGAAAGATTCTCTGCTGGAAACCTTTTTGACTGGATGAGGTATAGGCTAAGATAGGAAGTAAGTAAATAATAAGGAGAAAGGAGAGGAATCTTATTTACAGGAAGAACAACGTTGATAAGGAAAATACTTCAGTCCCCTAATTCTCCATCTGTCTCACTGGTGTGCAGAGCCAGACCTCTGCAAGCATGGCTCTCTGCTAACTCCTCAGCCCTTCTGCGAGTGCTGAGACGTGCGCGGCGCTCTCGCTGCTCCAGCATGGGAGCTGGCTGCTCCAGTGACCTTGGCAGCTGAAGGACCCAGATGCCCAGCTCCAGGATGAATCTCTGCAGCAGTGTCACGGGGTGTCAGCTCATCTTCCCTAGTCTCCTCCTTGGCTTTGCTGACAGACCTGCCTGTGGGGTCTGGTGTGGGGTCAGCTGCCGCTGTGCTGCTATGTCCTCCTTGAAGTCACTTTCCTTTGATTTCTGAGGATGAGGTGCATTCTCTTGACAAGATGCATCTGCAGTGTTTGATTAGGGTAAAAGAAGCATTGGGGGGTGGGGGGAAGAAGGGGTAATATTCCCTATATTTTTGTACATACAGTATGTTAGCTGCCTGTAGTCCAACTGGTTTCCAAATGGCAGATGAAACTTAGAGCCTTCTAGGAAGCAGAGAGGCAAAATACTAGCAAATAAATGTACAGAAATCTATATTTCTACCATGGGTACAACGCCAGCTTGCCACATGTCATGATTTAATCTGTTTACTGGAAATAACATAATAGAGATGTTAAATAAAATCTAACAGGCTAATAAAAGCCAAGCATGATAGAGGTATAACATGCATGTTTATTATAAAAAGCACCATTACTAAAAAAAATAGCTTATTTTTACACTTATTTTTATTTGAAACTTATTTTTATTTGAAACAGTGAATTTAATAATAATAAAAAAATCGATACAATTACTTCATGAAGCCTTTTTTGTTTTTGAAGGGTCTATGAATATAAAAGTGTATCGGGCCAAATGCAGAAGGTCTTAGGCAAAACTGATTTTAGTGGAAATAAAGCCTGATGGACTAAAGGATTTGGTCAGTAATTTATGGGACCCTTATCTCTGATCCACCTTCTAGGAATGCTAGCTCGTGGTATGGAGCAATGTAATATGCTTAAATATCTATGATTAATTCGGGTAATCTGTTTTATAGAGCCTGCTTATGTAAATGAAAAGGATTTACCTTTATGTCTGAGATGAAAAAAGTATACATCAGATACAGTGAACCACATATTACAGAAAATGGCCTGGCTGAATTGTATTAATGTCTCAAAAATGTTGAGAAATGCTGTATCTTCTCCTTAAGCCAGTAATCATAGTACCTACAAATTGCATATCTTATCCTACTTTACACATAGGCAGAAGTGGGCAGCGGCTGTTTTGAAGGCGGCGTATCTCTAAATTGTACTCCTTACAACACGCTTTTCAAAGCATAACAGAGAACTGCAGCTAAAGACTTAAAATGAGAAGAGGGCTGTGAGGGATTAATGCGCTACCTGGTAAATGGAGCGGAAGTCAACTATCAAAGAAAAACAGCAACATTCCCGTGGTCCAGTCTTAAGGAGTGAACGTTTTCATGTGATGAAGTGGTAATTCAGTTCAAAGTATCAGGGACACTTTGGACTGAGAACTCCCTTTGTATACGTGTCCAAAGAGAGCTACAAATTTAGAGATAACAAAGAGAGGAAGGACCAGCGTGATCATCTTGTCTGACCCTCTCTATAGCACAGTGCACAGGAGTTCCCTGAGCTAGTTCTTGCTTGAGAAACAGACTGTCCTCTACTTTAAAAACCCTCTTCCACCTCCATTGGCCTCTAGGAAAACTTCACCAGCTTCAGGTCTGAAGACACAGATCCTTGACAAAGGATTCCCAGAAATCCTGGCCCAAAAACCACAACAAGAGGTTCTCTGAACCACCTTTTCCTTTCTTCTTTCAATACACGGCACAGCCTTGTTCCTTGCTGGCACAGCATCACGAAGGAGCCTTCGAGGCACGCGCAATTCAGCGCATCCTTCAGACTGCTCAATCTCGTGCTTTGAACAACACTCCGTTTTCCTTGCTTCAGCACCAAGTACCTTAACGCTCTACCCTGAATACCTACATGCCAGATCACAGGTTGTAAATAGCTGCGTACTTACGAAAAGCCACTGAACATCAGCCTTTTCCAAACCCAGTTCTCTTACTCCAGACATTTCCCAGATCCAGAAGAAAAGCTCGATAATTCGCAATGGCTAATAAGTACTGTTTTTCAAATCTTCTAACACTATATAACATGCAACCATTTCTCAAACAGAAAAACAGATTGGGGTTTTGAAGGAAAACTACAAGTTCTGCAGCTTCAGATGACAGCAGACATCAGGAAAAAGAAATGGGGGGCAGGAGTTCTAGAGCCAGTTCGGACAAAATAAAATCTGATATATTCCACATAGATCTACTTGAAAGGTAACCGTGCCCTGCAGTATTTCTGAGACAAACAAGATGATGTGGCTGAATGGGGTTAGACTATAATACACTTCAGCGACACAAAGTTTAAGCTAATATTCTTTGCTCAGTATAGATTATTATATCTATCTCACCCCGCAGTACAATCGCTGTATGCAATCCCCATAGGCAAAATCAGTTTGTCAAGTTTAGTAAAACAATGTAAATAAGAAAAGGCATACATAAAAGCTCTGATTTCATATTAAAGGGAAATCAACACCCTCAACCAATAGAGATGTTCATGAAAAGATAAAACACCTCAAAGCACAGCATCTGTGTTTGTGCTGCTATTTCATGTCAAGGCAATTACAGTGATGTTATTAGGAAAGATCAGGGAGGGAGCAGTGTTGTCATATAGGAATAAGAGAAAACAAACCTTTAAGCAATCATGTAGAGCATGCAGAACATCTTAAAGCTGGTGAAGGAACAAAGCTTAGCACTGTCAGGGTATTGATCTGTTCCAGAAGGTGCAGAGTTCTGCACCACTGTGATTGCCTTCCCTGCTGGGTTTAGAGAGGTCTGAAAGAATACAGTATTGATCTGGCCCAGTTCCTGAGAAGTAACTTAGTGATAAACACTGACTCCAGTCCACCGGCTCTGAAAGCAAACTGTTGCAAAATCGCCCAGCTCTGCTACGCACACAGCTCCTGTTATGCAGATAACAATGCATACGCAATAGCAGCGCTCGCTCTATCTGTAGCAGAAAAATAGCTTTGTCCAGTGGCAAGAACATAACACCTGAACATTTAGCTTCTGTTCCCACTTTTTTCATTGAAGTATCACAAGCTTTCTGGGGAATGGAGGGTACTTTACTATTCATTCTGCTTTCAGGCAATATCGAGTATCTAAGGTGAGGGCTCATCCTAGTTGAAGCCTAGCAGAAAATAAATCTAAGTTCTGAATTTAACAGAACACTTTTCCTTCCGTTTCTTACCATTCACCATCATGCTGTGGGAAGACTGAAGACTTTCTAAATTCCTGTTAAAGATTGAAAAACTCTCCTCATTTATTTCCTTGCCTATCAGTTAAAGTCATTTGGATCTGTAACACCTGTGCACTCAAGAGAAAGCATTTCTACTCTTAAATCCCAAGAGCGATGCAGAAGTAAAATTCATGTCAGTACCCAAAGGTAGAGAAAAAGGCCAGATACACCTGCGTTTCAAAAGTCTTTGGCTGCAATAGCTTCCCCTTGCCGGTGGCATCACAGCTTAACACCAGTTGCACTAGAACACTGCAGGCACAGGTGGGGAGAGAAGAAATAGATTTTAAGCCAGGTTGGCAAATAAGAGTACAAGCTCTAGGCAGCAGGACTACAAAGATATGATGGGCTGTTACATGCAGCTCAGAGAAGTGCAGTGCAAAAAGAAATCTGTCACATGGAGTCCTCAGCAGTTGACTCCTGTCCTCTCTTAGGCCAACCTCAAAACATAAACTGGAAAGATGAACCGAACCACCCTCTGAGATTGCGTTGTCTTGCTGTGGGTTTTGCTTTTTTGGTGGTTGTTGTGGTCTTCCTGAGGACATCTGGGGATTCCTTGAACTTTTATTGCCTTAAGCCTGAATCTCTTCCTGGCTGATTCCAATCAGCAGCTTGACCCTGGTACAGCACCAGCTGCAGGATTTCCCAGCACGTCAGCACTGGACCTTGCTCCTGGGAGCCCAGGCTTCCATATTCATGTTTTTACGCACAGCTGAGAAGCACAGTTACTGGGTCAATTTTTCACAAATCATGAAGGCACTGAATTTCCAAAAGGATTACCGCTGGGCTGCACGAGCCCACTCACAGAAGGCCCTCGAGAGAATGCCTGCCTGCTTTCTCTCTCCATTGCACAGGTGCATAACCTCACCTGTGTGCCCCATCTCTTCACACTGAAAGAATTTCCCCTTCAGGCTCCGTCAGGTCTGCTGAAAGATGCTCCATCTTTCTACTAAGCAGACACAGATCTTTTATCACATCACTTCTGCAAACAGTGCACATACATTTTTTATTTTAGGGCTTGTTTTTTTTTCTTTTTCTTTTTCTTTTGCAACTCTCATCACTGAGAACAAAAGAAAACTGTTTACCAGACATGGGCACCTGGCTTGGGTTTTGTTTTCCTCTTTTACTCTCTGAATTCAACTCTGTTTTTAAATAAAGAGACGCAGAAGAAGCAGCAGACCTCCTGGGTCAGCCGGGTCAGCTTTCTCTATCGAGCAGGATTTTCCCATACACTCTGACCCCCTCAAGGATTTTATCTAGCCTGTTTTTTTGAACACCTCTAATGATGGTGACTCAGCTACCTCACTAGGCAGCTTATTCAACTGTCTAGCCTAATTGCTCTTAGGTTCGTTTTGTTTTTCTTTATAGGCAACATGAAATTTTCTTTTTTCTTTTTCTTTCCTTTTTTTTTTTTTTTTTTTAATTTTTAGACTATTTCTCTGTGGGGGGATGGGGACAAATAATGTCCTCCTCCAAAAATCACCATTCTTTTCTATTGCCAATATCCATAAAGCATGGCAACACTATTTTCACATCTTCCTAATTTATTAGCCTATGCATAAGCTGTATATAGTTTGTTCAGTGAAGGGATCGATGAAAATAGCATCCTGGCACCCCTGTTTTCCTTCAGGAGTAGGGATGGTACCCTCAGGATACTTTACACAAATAGAAGAATGGATGGTCTGATTGCCAGACCTCCACCTATCGAAGAACAAGACTGGGAAAGACGACCAAGCACCAGGGCAAGGTGGGTATTACTTTGGTAATGATGGACCAACTCTTCAGTCCTTTCCAAAGAAAACACTCATTATCTTTAGTTTCTTTAATTCCTGAATCCAGGCAGCAGCACCCCCAGAGTAATTGGTAAAGCAACATGAGGTTGGGATGTCGGGACAGCTATGCAGGAAAGATCAGGTCCCTTGTTCCATCGTGGAGACGTCATTCACCCTCAGAAAGCAACAGCCTTAAGACTGCTACAGATTAACATGGCACAGCAAGAGTTTCTCACCAAAATTTGAGGAACTGTCAGACAGAATTGTAAACTAATATCCCAAAACAGTATCATGGATGGCTATTGGCTAGGACTCTATCAGCAAGAGTCAGTAGTTCGCAGCCTGGTGGTGGCATAAAATGGCATAAAGCAGAGGTAGCTCTGCCTGGCACCTGCAGTATATTGAGACACATTTGCAAGAGCTTTCCAGCTCTCGCTCAGTTTTGAATTCAGGAAGAGCTGGGCAATGCTGCCTCACACAGGGATTGCAGCCCACACCCAGTGACCTTTTAGCAGTAAGCTTAATCCCTAGTTTAGAAAATATATATACATAGTTTGGCCCGTGATCTTTACAACAGCGCATAGCCCTGCCTTACAATACTGATTAGCATCAAGGTAGAAAGCCGCAGAAAAAGCCAACTAGCGAGAGGCATTAATGAGTATTTTCATTTTATCATTATTTTTCAGATTGTTTTGGTTTAACCCTAATTTTTATGCCAAATGGTTAAAACTAGGATTGCGTAAGCTAATTCTTCCTCATTTGAGAAAAAAATATAAAACATTACCAGGGCTTGAAAAATTGAACTCCTGTGTAAATATTACTGGGTTCTGTTCCACTCCAGAGAATCCATAAAGGATAAAAAGAGGAAGAAAGAATTGATCAAAAAGGAGGGGGGGAAAGGTGAAAAATGAAGCCAAGTGGCAAAGGAAAATAAATAGATGGTGGCTGTGAACAGAGAAAAATGCTTGGGTAAAGAAAAAATATCCTACTGCGCAGAAGTGGTTAGCGCAGCCACTTACACATCAGGTGATTCTTGTAAATCAAATGTGAGCACCAGGTGAGCAACTTATTTAAGCACACGCCTAGTTTTAAGATATCAGTCCCACTGAAGTCAATTGGTTAGGCTCACACTTAAGTACTTACAGAACCAGAGTTGCAGAGCCGAGCCGAGCCTTTCCTCCAGCTAAGAGATCGTTTTGAAAATCCCCTTGATAAAAACATGCATATAAATTGCTAGGTGTTAGAGTAGGAGGTGTAAGTGCTATTGAAGTGGAAGGCTCATGGGGAGAAGCATGCTCTGCCTTCCCCCGTGCTCCCCCCAAAAAACAAACAAACTCTGAGAGGTTTGTGAAAGCTATAGGACAAGGACTAGAACACCCTTTTGTCCTTAATTTATTTCGTGTTAAAGGGGTGGTGGATCAAGAGACTGCTTTACATAAAAGAAGAGGATGCTCTGCTGTCTCTGCCACCCATACAGGAATGCATGTGCAATGTTTTATTACAATAAGAGAATGCTAACAAAGGTCTGATTATTTTTTCCTCTTGTTCTTTATAAAATGAAGCCTATTCCCCTAGTCTTCCCATTCTAAGAAAAATTGAAGGGCTGTATTTAAAGCCCTTACAGGGAAAAAGGCAATGGAGAGAATAGGCTTTTTGACGGCCACTACACAAGAGGAGGGCATAGCTGCAGCAGAGTTACTGAAGTGAACAACCTTGCTCTGACCAAAAGGAGTCATTTAATTTTAGGTACTCCCCAAAGGTTTTATTCCTCTTGGCTGCCAGGCCAGGAATGTCAGGCGTGTTGAGATGGGGCACCCTGGAAAGTGCTGAGCCTGAAAGCCAGCAAACAGGTTCCGCATGACTGCTGTTAGGTCTGGGAGCCTCCACGGAGAGCTGAACTCTTTGACCAGATAGGTGTGAACCAAAGAAGGGACTGGGTCATTTCTTTTCAAAGTTTTCTTTGTTTAACAAAGACTTAATTTTTTTTTTTTTTTTTTTTACTCCAAGAAGCTCCAAACCTTCGGTTTGAAAAGAGGAAATTAAAACAAAAAATAGAAGCACTTTCTCTCTACAAATAAACCACACAACAGTGAGAAACCCAGCAGGGGAATTAAAGCCCTTATTCTGACTGATCCAGCAGCATTTTTCTAGGCATTAGCTAGACTTAAAACACTGATGAAGTTTGTCACTATGTATGTCATAGAGGAGATATATCTAAACCTCAAGGTTTATAAACTGTAACGTCTGCGAGGAAAGCATTGCCATCTGCTATGGATATACATAGCACCAAGTACAACAAGGTCTAGCTCTTGACAAAGGTCTCCAGCTGATGTTGGAATACAAATAACTAATGGGAACAAGATGGAAATTGTGCTCTAATCCTCCCAGTGGCTATTGTATACCAAAATGAATGGGGACCTCGGAGAAAAGGAACAGAACCGTACCCTCTGAGCACACGGCTGCAGATGCAGCATCTGGGTACTGCCAGTGTAGGTCCAGCCCACGCCCATTAAAAAAATCATACAGACTTAACTAGTTTCACTGGCCTGAGCAAATCCATGACCAACTCTTTGTGGAAGTGCACGGGTTATGAATCTGCACGATCACTGACCCACGTCTGTCCCCGCACAGGACTCCTCAAAGTCACCTCTGATCCTCTATGCATCTGTTCACCAGCAGTGTCTCCCTGGGCCAAGAGCTTTCTAATGAAGCAAGGGCTTTCCCTGCTCTCAAGCCCAGGAGTGAATTTCACCAAAAGTGAGCACACTGACAAGGTAAATTGTTAACGTTAGCTATTTCACAAACTATTTTCCTAAAATTAAATAGAAAGATTAACCTAGCCTATAAAATATTGTTCCACTACAGCTGAAGTTGAAAAGCGTTACAGCTAATTGATAGCCATCTGAACCCAAACATAATGTTTGCACACTCACTTTTAACTAAAACTTCTCCCAAATCTACACAAGTTTCCCAGAAATGTATGGACCTTTTATCGTACGTTTGCTTTGCAAACATCTGCTTATTTTTACACACGTCTTGACCTAAAATCTACAATAAGAGAAAATTTTCCTGACTTGTGAGCTATGCATTGCAAGTTTCCTGTGGTCAAGCGCCACAAGACATGTGCCACGACTCTCAGAGTCCAGGGCAGCTCTGGGAACATTTCGGAGGAGGGAGAGGAGAGCAGTTGCCAAGGCTGCCACCATAGCTTGGATGGGCTAAGTGGGGCGGCGCAGCTGTGTACGAAGGTGACTTGACACTGTCAGGGAATTTGCAGTCTAAAAGCCTGCATTAGGTAGCAGCATCTGCACTAGCACTACTTTGCTACCAAATGCATGAGAGCCCCAGCTCTGGAAAGGCATTGGAACTGTGCACGGATGTCCTGGCAAGGTGATCAATGGAAAATCTTCCATTTCCTTTACGGGCATTCGATACACCAATTCTAAAGAATCTGGCAACATTTGCTGCACATTTTCAGGGGCTTGGCTTATTTCTATTAGAACAGAATTGCCACCACATTTCTGAATACCTACATGAAATAAGAAAAAGCTAGCACAGCCAACATTTAAAGCAAAGTGTATTGAGAGTCAAAGTTCAGCCTTTTGTGTGGTTAATAAATTCTTCCAAAGAAATTCTTGCCCAGCCGTAAGTATTTTCATGAATCACTCCTATTTTAAAATGCTAATTTTTTCCCTCTGAACCTTGTTTTTAAATGACTTGATTGTGCAAGATGCCAAGTTACAAACTGCTGCTGCTTTGTATGAAAATTGGAAGCATTATCCTTTGTGGAAACACCAGGTTTTAGCAGACGACCACTTGAGTGAGTCAAGTAACTTTCAAGAGTTCTTGTTAGTTCCTTCTGAAGCGACACTGTAAAAAGTCAGGTTTGAAGGGAAACAGCAATTCACCACAGGACCGAAAATGCGGCGATAAAAGGACAATTGCCAATTTTGCCATAAACTTTGTATATAACCTCCGACAATCATTTAAATTCCCCATACTTTGACTCCCCACATACAAACTGAAGCTAATATCTACCGTTTTCCCCTACCATAGCTTATAGAGACTGTAAGCACTTTAAAGCAGACCTTGCCTGGGACTCCCATGTACTACTCCACAATCAGATAGCAACCATACCTCTGAGCACTTAATGAATGCAGTATTTTAATAGACCTGTAGGGGATGCCTACAGCTCAGTTCCTCGTGTGTTTTTAATTTCTGGGAAAAATATGCAAGTTAAAAACCGGAGAGGGAGGGGTGGAAGGAAAGAGATTCCAATTATCAGGTAGTTGGAGCAGAGTCAATCAGGAGAGGCCATTCTCTCTCCCTTCCCCAAAACAATGTAGGTGGTAGTGCATCAAGTCTTCAGATTGCATCACGTGATGCAAAGCCACAGTTCAGCTTTCTACATTACTAATAAAAGGTTAAGGTTTCAAGCTATTTTTTAATTTAGATCTGTTGTTTGGTAATTGGAATAAACATTTAAATTTGAGCATCAAATTTCTCATTAGTTTCACATCAATACCTGTGCTGAAACTATGGATCAGTGAACTGAGTTTCTCACTGCCCAAGTGAATTCATTAATCATTCTCTCCTAAGATGGGCACACAAGCAGACAGCTGTTCTAAGCAGCTGTCTTCTGATAAAACTCCTAACGTGCATACTGCTTAAAACACACACACACACACAAAAAAAAAAATCTACCTTTTCAACAGTCTGCTGTTGTCTTAACTCAAAGATCTACCTGCACTGACAGGTCTGGCAGGAGAAAGGAACTGGATCCCCACTCAACAATGCATTCCAATTTGTAAATGGTCACTTTATGGTTACAGACAGAAAGTTTGAAAACCATTAAGACTTAGTTACCACTTCTTATCTGGGGTATCATGAGGAAGAAGAAATACAAAACCAGACACTGATGAATGTATTCAATGAACAGCTATAATCTTAAACCAGATGCAGCTAAGCATTTTTTTTTTTTCTGTTCATAGTTGCATAGACTTGATTTCTGTCCCTGTCCCTGTTCTTCTAATAATAGACATTTAGGTTTATTTTCAAATACCTTGATGGGCTGGGGTGAGATAGGCATTGTGGTCCACATTAGTCTCCTATTTTCCATTACAGCCAAAACAAGTGCTTAGGTAACTGGAGCTTATCCTATTTAAATATATGCAATCAGGAAATTTGAGATTGCCTTGATGGACCATATAATATTTCCTTTAGAAGCTCCCTGATATGCCATCGTCTACAAGTTCATCCATACAGCAAATGGTCTCACTGGGTAACCTTTCCCTAGTTGCGTCACACACTTAAAAGTAAGATGAGACCACTGAAAAATATATAAACAAGGACTTTTGAACTGACCTTGGCAAACTGAGCAAGAGACAGGAAAAGAATGTATAAACACAACTTGTGATACTTTGAAACATTATAAAATCTTTGCCCTGTGTTAAAACGGGTATTTTATGTATTTGGTAGAAGGTGAAGTTTAATAAAGATGGTTTTTATTTTATAAATTGCCAAAGTTCTACTTGAGAAAACTGTAGGTTTGTTTAAGATTGCATCAATAGAGGCATTCAAACATCTGGAGAAGGAAAGAAAGTCTTTTTGTTGAAAATGAGCTTCCCGTCTGCATAAAATGCCATTAGTGGTTACAAAAATAAAGTAAAACGAAAATGCAGCTAAAGAGGCAATGCAGGCACCTAAGTCCACTCTAACTTCAGTGGAAATTTGGACCAGATTTTGATTCCGTTAGTTCACGTGGAAAGCTCTTACTGACCACCATACCGAGTATGGAAGACTCCGCATGCTTCCTCGGATCTTACCAGGAAGCTCCAGAAAGTGGTACCAGAAGGCACATGATGGAGGAGCTGAGCTCATACAACAACCCAGCGCTGTTCCCACAACAGTTATTACCAATTGCTTCTTCTTACTGAGATTTGGAAAGAAGCGTCGTCTCTAGCAAGGCAGTACATGCACAGCGATAAAGAAACTTTCAGTTTCCTTAGGTTATGATAAGAAAGTTTGTGGGAAGCAGCAATATCATCAATATCTCTCCTTGCAAACTTGCCTTGACCATACCTCCAGACAGGCACAGCTATGATAACATTACGAGTAAGCTACAATGAGACATCGAGTCTGCAGAAGCCGTGGCTGTCTACCAGTGGCAAACACAAGGAGACTGTCGAGAAACATGTTTCCAGTTCCAAATTGTTTAACTCAGACAACTGGTTGAGTTGCCTTCAATGAGACAAGAGAGGGAGAACAACAAATTATTTCTTTGGGACAGTTTATCTGAGTAAAATCAGCAAGATTCAGGCCACTTCAGGTTTAAATAATAAAATAAGTTTATTTAGTGTCTTGCTCTGAAATAGTATTGCTTTGCACAGTATTTCAAAAAACTTTGGCAAACATGAAAGAATTCATCCCCCCCTTTCCAGGACATCCACGTTTTACATTAATTTATATTATTTCTAAACTTTTTTCCTCCTTGTACATGCACATTACTTGAATTTCTGTGACTAGAAGATTTCACATTTCATTATGGCTGGGCCAATTCCCAACTCAGCTCTGAATGAAAGCTTTGCCTGGGTGCACACAGAAATAGACTGAAAACACAGTATTATATTTCATATCCCCTGAAATAATCAACCCTCATTCTCTTACACAAAGAGGAAATTTGGATCTTGTGATCTCCCTAATCAAATTTTCCCTCCCCCAACTCATAATGGCTGTAGAAGGGTCACCACGATTAAAAACACATAAATAAAGCAGAGCTCTTCAAGAAATTGGTAATTTTCTTTTTCAGTATTAATAACCGCTTTTTTTTCAACTTACTGCAGGAACTCTAAATTAGAAAATTAATTCTAAAAGTACACATTGGCTTATAAAAGCCCAACACTAGTTTCTGTCACAGAACGTGAGACCCAGTAGAAAAATATGAAAAATATACAAAATCTATGAAAACCTCTGTTGCATCTTTCCGGAACCAAACAATAACGTGCTGTCTGGTTACAACCTACAAAGCTCAACTGTGGTTTTCCTAAGATGATCAAAGAACAATTTCTCATCTCCAATGAAGTCAATAGCAAAGCTCACATTAACTTCAAAAGGCCAAATTCTGACGGCTTTACTCACACTGAATCATTCTTTATTTCATGTGTAGTCGCAATGACATCAGTAGAAGTATGGATGAAGTAACAGCTACTGAACCAGAATAAAGATATCAGAATTTGACACAAAGCAATTAAGTTGGGATATATGTATCATTTTATGACTTAATTCCTAGGTACATCTGGGGGGAGATAAAGCTAATTTTGTCCTATTTTCTAAGTTACAACATTATTTTAATTTAAGCATTTAACATTTTTCCTTCCTACAAGGAAATGCAGACCTCTCTAAATGCTGATACTCAGACAATTATCTCTTGACAAATCACCTGGAGATTTTTTATTTTTTTATTTTTTTAAGAAACACTAACTCACTCGTCATCTAATTCCCATTAAAGTAATAATTTGTAAAAATGAAAATGACTTTGATAGCTTGACCAAAGCTTGTGTCTATAGTTAAATATGTACAGCAGCTTCCTGAATGAGGTAATTGATCAAAATAGTTTTCAAGAGCTTTAGCTTTAAAGAAAAATGTCAATATCAAAGGATTTGGTGAAGTCATACACAGCAGCTACAAACAACTCTGCCTCCTGTTGAGAATGCGAGACTGCTGCACTTGGACTATTTAGCCCCTTTTCTAATCTTCATAAGGAGCAATTAGTAGATGCTCAGTGAGGAGTGCAAGGAAATCATATGTAAGCATGAGTCGTCCCCTGGCATATCTTCCTGTCTTGCAGAGAGTCTTTTCGTACTGAAAACCACACCTTGTGCTCCCTGTTTAATCATTGCAGTGGTGTTGTTGCATGGACACCATAAGTGTATGTATGCTTTTATATTTGAACCTATTTATAATTTTGGCCCACACGTCATCTCCTTGCAATGAATTTTGCAGTATAATGGTGCTTTGTTTCAGAAAGTACTTCCCTGTGCTTGCTTTAAACCTGCTGTTGGATCATATCTATGGATATCCCTTAGCTGGGGATCGCTTTAAGCACCCAAGGACAAGACACAAGAAGGAAGACTAAGCTAGCCTGACCTGTTCCCAGCCCACGAAGCCTCCCACATTCAATCATCTTATATGAGCAGCCACCTCCCGCTCTGTCATTTCCTCTCTCTTTCTACAAAATGTGTTATGCTTCAAGGTTATTGCTTTATTAACAAAATTGTTATATGAACAAAAATAGTAAAGACAGAGAAGCAGCAATGGAAAGGAAAATTTGCTGTCCCATTTTACAGATGGGCATCAAAGCTCGGACAGACTGACCTGCCCAGGGACACAGAAGACACCAGTGACAGCAGCAGAAATTGAGCTAACCCTTCCCCACACAAGGTCCCTTTTATTGAGAATCTGCCTCCTATGAGGCCTTTTCACGGGGCCCCACCAGGTGCCACCGCTCTAAACTGAATGCGAAAACAACTCTGTGGGCAGGGTGCGTACAGGAGTGCGTGCTCAGACTCCCAGAAAGGACCCTGGGAACCCTGAGAATGAGAAGGGGGCAGAAAAGAATGAGCTTCCATGCCTTTCATTTTCATTGCTCACACTAATGGAGTTTACAACTTAGAAAATAAAAATAAGCACAACGCTTATAAATAAAACCATATTTTGTAAAGGATACAAAGTGTATCATAGTGATATACTAATCCTATAATTCCTTAGAGAAGCAAATAACCTTTTCTCTTGATATAGGCATCAGGCATTGATCTGTCACACTGTTTGTTCTAGCAGAGCTCCCAGAGGTGCATTCAGTTTGAAACGTTAAGGCTAGTTCATTAGCTGTCCCTAGCTCGTTTCTCTGAGAGAATCAAGATAATACTGTGGTTAGTTAATGGCTTTCTCTTGTTTCCCCCAGAGCCTGCCTGTCTGAAGCCTGCAGGCCCAAGAAGCTTTCTTTCCCCCTTCCCTTCACTATTAGTCACAGCTGGTAGGGCTTGCAGGAGCCTGGATTGTTTGAAAACAGCCAGATCGCACAAATGTTCGAGTCCCCCTGCTGCAAACAAGCACCTCAGCCCCTGTTGTCAGAGAGGAGAGCTCCTGCTTGCACAGCGGTGGGGACAGGAAGGGATGGAGGGAAGGGGAACTCCTGATGATTGCACTGCAAAGAGCTCTCATTCAGAAAAACGCCAAAATTCAGAGGGGAGAGGGGAAAAAAAAAAAAAAAAAAGAAGAAGAAGAAGAAGAAGAAAAAGGAATTCCCCTCGCAGGGAGCTGCTGAGACACCATATTTCCTGGAAGGCAGGAGGAAAAAACCAACTGACTGACTTTCACGTGGGGCTGCTATCTCCAGAATCAGGCGTGCGATGTCACCTGCCTTGCTCTCAGGTTCTGCTGTTTATCACCGCAGGTTACAGGTCGGATAGCCACAGACAAGAATCCCTCCCGAGAGCCACCCCACTACCAGCTCCTAATGGATGGGCGCTAGTCCACGCGCTTTTGCTTTCTGCTTAACTCGGTTTGTTCCTTGTCGTTGTCCCGTAATGACCGAAACAAACAACACAACCGCAGAGGTTCCAGCTGAGCACTGCTGTGAGCGCCACAAAGCTAAACGCAACAGCTTAAAACACGCTTATCTATTTTGTTTTTAGCTCGCGTTCAGGCTTTTTAAAATTAATATCTGATTCCCATGAAAGCAACACAATGACAATGTTGACGAGTGTCAGATATCTCCAGGCAGATGCAGTCCAAGTTCCCTTTACAGGGAGTAATTCTATCAACGTCCTTCTCTGCTGATCTGCAGTACACCCGGCCATTCCGGTGCCTCAGCCTTTTATCTAGACATTCAGCACTCATTGCCGTGTTACCAGACACTGCCAGTCATGAAAGACTGCGTGATGATTTTATCTGCCTCCTAGCATATTGCCCATCACCCACTGGGGAACAACTTAGGCTTGTGAATGTTTTCTCTTACCAGGACTTTAATTCAGAAATTGAGGTGCTTTTACTCAAAAAGCAAATAGTGCCAAGCTACTTACAGAAATCCTGGAGAAGTTAGCAATAGACAGGGAGTAACCATCAGATAAAACTTAGTCTGAAGGACCACTGTTTAATATTTACATGGGATTTTTTGTAGCAGTAAGCATATCCCCTCCTGACAAAATATAACTGCATGAAGAAGCTGCCCTTTGGGATGCGGGTTTATTGCCAGTGAGCCTGACTATGAACTGCCACCAAAATGAATGGTGCATCCCCATCGCTCCTCTGCACAGAGGGTGGTGGTTGTACTGGTGCTTTCAGGTAGATGGAGTCCAGCAGAAAATGATTTACTTCTGCAGCTGGGAGAACTTTTTTTGCTGATGTAGCTCCCTGAACCAGCACTGTAGGGCCCGCTGAGACCTGTGCTGGCCCTAGGAAGCAGCAGCTAGCTGTCAGATTGACTGAGCCAGCTGTAAAAGCATGACCCTCATGCAGGTATGTAATACCTCTCCCTGAATTACATGCAGTCAGATTGCATGCACCATAGCATGGAAATAGACCAAGAGGAACATCTTACCCAATCAAGGCTTTGCTTTAGGCATTAACACCAAAATTGATGTTAAAGCTGAACTCTACCAAAGAGAAAGGGAAGAAAAGGCTTCCTGAAGGGCTCTTGGAGGGCTACAAAATCAGAGGAAGGTTTCTGTGTCTGAGTTACAGTCTGTGGAGATTAAGTCTGACAAAGAATAACTTTCAAATAGCAGTTGTACTTGATCAGAACAGAATTAGAAAGATAACATTTGAAACAATGAACACAGTGGGTCCTTTTTCCCTTTTAACTGCTCCAAATTTTGCCCTCCTCCTGCTGAGCCCACAGTGAAAGTATACAGGAGAAGAATTCTGCCTCCCAACACAAAAGTAAAAGCAGCAATGGAAGTCAACAAGAAAAGGACAATGAAAAAGGAAAGTATTCTTCCATCTGTGGATAACATTCAGATTCTTCAGAAACACACACCAGATTGAGTTTTTGTAAAGAGCAATGCCATGATATCGTTCTATGGCAAAACACTGTTTAGCTTCATTTATTTCTCCTTGTTGTAGATCTACCATAAAACATCCAAAGTATAGATTGGTAGGGCAACTCAATAGTTCATCCCTTAATTCTACATTCCTGATTTCATGATCACTCCAAATGACAAATGTTGGGTTTCATGCCAGCCCGTGACCTCTCAATCAGCTTCGCAAGGAAACGTCTCTTCCTTCCCACACCCCGTTCAGGGAACCCACAGGTCCTGTATTTTGTCAGCAGTTAAAGTCTCCCTGGTCACATCAATCTGCCAGCAAAGAGCCTACTCAACCAACAAGTTCTTATGGGACTGAAAGTATTCCCTGGGAATTCAACAGGCCCTAGATCAACTGTGGAGAAATACCTGGATCTCACTAATTCTTGAGTTAACTTCAGCTTCTCTTTTGCAATGCAATTAGTCACTAACCTGACAATGCATTTTGTTGTATCTGACATAAAGGACTACAATTTTTTTCTCAAATTCCTATTGAAATTCAATAGCACTACATTCAAAAAACAAGTTTTTGGAAAGCAATACAGAAAGTTTGGCATAACTAGGCTATTATTTTCAAGGTGAGCTAGAGCTCAAATGTGTTCTATCAGATCATTATTAAAGAGAGGAGATGTATTAAGGAAACGGATAATGCTGTTTAGTCATCTTTGCTAAGAGCTCCATTTTCTATGGATGAAATGTGCTATTTAATGATCAACTATTATTATTTTTTATATCCTGTTTTATGACACCATGTCATGCATTATGGCAACTATTTACTACTCTGAACACTTAGTAAGAAGAATTATCATTCTTTGCTCTTTTTTTGCCAAAGAAGTAAAAGGAAAGAAATTTAAATTTTTAAAGAGAATACTTTTAACAGCAGTGATTTATGATCACTGTTAGCAAGGGTCCTGTTAATTTCTTCTGAAGATGCAGAACTCCCATGATACAAAAATAGATACATAAGTATCTGAAAGATAAACTAATCAGAGACCAAACTCTTTGGAAAAGCGCTACTTGACAAAGTTGTATACCACTGGTCTCCCTCCCTTAAATCTCCAAAGATATCTATTTATCATTCACTTAAAACTTTTTTTTGGGGGGGGTGCGATTTGGTACATCAAGTTTGTGAGTACTGAAACTGATGCAAAAAACAAAGAGAATGCTGTTAGGACATCTGGGCACCTTTTAGAATAAAAACAGAACATCCTTTCATTTGCTCCAGTGGACATACAACCTGGTGTAGAATTTTTCCTACACAGTCTATGATCAAGATGTTTTTAGAAGATCTGAATTTGTAGCAAAATTAGGAAACACAAAAGTTCAAAACATTCAAGTCACTTGGCAATTCATTTTCAGATTTGATCTCTCTCTGTGTTTTAACAAATGTTGAAATTTAGCTGAAATCACTAGAAAGGACAGGAGTTGCTTCTTTGGAAGAAGGCCTTCTAGCAGAATACTAGTTTATGACTTCTTCCCGTGAAATCTTAATTGGTTAGGACAGAGGATTTTTTTCCCAAAGCAAAACATGTTTCCTGAGTGCTCCAAAAACAGTCACTAAAAAAGAAATCAAGATGTAGAACTGTAACATTTCTAACACTCCTACATGACCAAAAGGATGCAATTTTAGAACTGTGATTTGGAACCTACAAACATTTTAAACATTTGTCTTGTGGTTTATTTGTAAACTAATGAGTCTTGATGCTGCTCCCTATGCTCATACTGCAATCTGTTGTTGGCCTTTTTGCAGCTTTAAGATCTACACTTTGGAGAATCACAGGGGGTGTTGGAAAAATAAGCCAACAGAAGCAGCATGATCAAATTTCACTTTTAACTTTTGAGGAACCAAGATTAAGTAGCATGTGTTTTTATTGCAAGGAAACATCCCCAAAACTGTCGCACTGCAAAATAGATTAAGATTGTCATCTCCTTTTCCTCGAGACCTTCCTAGATAATATGCTCTGGGTTTTTGTTTTCCCTTTTTTTTTTTTTGTTTTTTTGTTTTTTCCCTTTTTCTCTAAATGGCAGAATGCCAGTAGCTAATTTAACATAACAATGGAAATAATCATTCTCGCCATTTCAAGAATTCATAACACTGTATCTATGGCAAATGTATTTAACTGTACTGCTAATTATTTTTACTTACTGAAGGCAAGAACGAACAAGGTATTTATGCAGACGCATAACCTGACAAGCTTAAGCATGTGCTGCAGTACTGGAGACTGGATGCACTAGTGTATTAAGATCACAAACTTCAAAGGGTTACAAGAGGGAGGCTAATTGAAGAGCTTTTTTATATAATCCTGTACAGTGTATTTACTTTTGCTTTTTGGGATGTAGATGCTTCAGCACTGTATGCAAACTTGTAAAATAAAACTTGTAGTGTCTGTAAGAACTTCATTTCACATATGACCTTTTACAGTAATTGGATCTGAATTATAATCAGTCACCTGAGTCCTGAAATAGATAAAATAGTTTTTTAATGTTAAAAAGTTTTAGCCCTTCGTTGATTATCTATCAGTGCTTACAGTCCTGTGAAAATAAGATAAATGAGAAATTTGGTCTCTAATTAGACTTCACTAGATTTACAGCTTTTAATTTATACGCCAATGCAACTCAGGCCGGCACTAACACAGATAGAGATGGAGCCACAGTTTTCAATTGATTTAACAATTTAATTGCAGCATTAACATCCATTAACATTTAACTAACCTTTTAAACTAACCTCAGGCACAACCTTAAAGACTAAATGAAGTAAAATTGCATATAAAAAGGTACTAACATACAGCTGTAAGAAGCCGGAGTGAATCTTTAGGGAGATTTAGCATTGCTTCCCCACATCAGCAGGAGGGAGTCTGTTTTCCTTCTTGCAAAATTCAGTAGGAAAGCATGCTCTAATTTATAGGAAAAGGAAACAGACACATTTGATGGTTATTAACTCTCATTTATATCTTCTTGTCTATACGTGATGTCTAAAAGACACAATATCCCTTACTCTGGTCATGCGCTAAAGAACAATTTTATTACTCAGAGAAACAATATCCCTGGATTATCTGTGATAAAATGTGATGTAAGGGAATATAAAATAAGCCACTGAAGTTTGATACAAAAGAGAAACACCATATTTTAGAAACAATGGGCAAATAGGGCTCTTGTTTATGTGGGCATAAATCTAAAGCAACTACAATGAAGCTGTTGGAATTACTTCAGGTTTACCCCTGTGGTACCACAAGAGAAAGTCATAGAAAATAAGCACAGTAAGTGTTAGATTTATATCTGTACTGAGCACCCCAAAACTCTACTTCAAAGCAACAGCAGCTGCAGGTGCTCAGGCTTCAGCAGGGAAATCCTTAGAACTACATCTGCTGTTGTGAATCTTTGTTCCTCCGGTCCTATGGCAGGTAAAGTCTGCCGAGGGGCTACCTTGGGCACCGGGAGAGAACCGTGCACACAGGCCATAAATCTGCACTTCAGCATTTACCACGGCAGGCAGCCATAGACTACCACCAGGGCTGGGTCAAGATTTAAAGGTCTTTTATTTCTGACATGGAAGACAAACGGGAGTTTTTGGGACTGTTTAAAATGTCATCTAGGCATTCTTGACCTATATTGTGTCAGATCTGACACAATTCTCAGTGATGGCTGTGTAATTCACAGATACAGTAAGTTCATAATGTAGAATGGTTAATTTGGGGTTGTTGGTTGGTTTTGTTTTGTTTGGCAACACAGCATAGCTTTTGATACTACTAGCTATTTTCTAACCCCTGTTCCTTTGCATTGGATAGTTGCTTGCACGAATAATTTTAGTGCATTCATTGAGTGACCTGTGTAAAAGATTTCGGCATGCCTGAGGTCCATAGTTAAGCCCTCAGCTAACTGTGCATGGGCTGTCACTATTTCTCTGCATCTAAACTGTAAATAATATTAGCCAAGTGCTACCAAAACATTAGGATAACAACTTGGAAAGTATCACAGTCCTGTCTTTTGATTGCAGGGATGAGTACCACACGCAGCTACTGCTATGCCTTGACGTGAAACACTGTTACTTGCAGTGTAATATTAACGGTCCAAGGATTAAGTCTCCTAGCGGCACATGTTGACACTGTACGTTGTAATGACTCCACTGGAATTATTAGTCATTCCCATTAGCGTTCTGCACCACTGTTTGACTACATAGATCATAATTGCATTAGGTCAATAGTCTGGATATTACAAGCATTGCAATCCTGTGTGTTGATACAACATAGCATGCCACTCAGATGGGTTTGTCAAGATTTCAGGCACCTTCTTTCAATTCATGTTGCCACCCTTGAGCAATAAGTCATATGTATGTAAAGCCCCTAAAGCATTTGTTTTCGGCTCCTCCTCAAAGTCTGGTGGGTAAACAGTAGATGAATAATGAAGAACTGATATTTCTGAATGAATAATTTAGAGAAATCCCAAACCACCATGGAAAGCACCACTCTGTCATCTATGAAGTATTTTGCTACAGGTTAGCAACAGTTAAAGGTTAATTTGCTGGATATCTCTGTGAATACTTGCTAAACTTTACCACATACACTATATCTTATTTCTTATTTTACTGAAAACGCAACCTTTACCTCTACACCATGTGGATCCATTGATCAGCGTTCATATAGCCAAAATAATCCCTCCAAACATCAATACAACTTTTTTAAGCTGCCACTTTCTCTCCAGACATCCATAGGAGGCCAAATTTCAGGATGTACATGTAATTCTAAGTAATAAGACCTTTTGATCAATATTTTTTCTCTCAAACTCAGGGTTATGCTCATTCTGCTTATAGTGTGACTCCAAAATCAGAACTCCACAGCTTCTGAACTAATGGGCTTGAACTTTGTTGTATCTCTAACCAAGGGTATGAGCACTCATCTGGCATGACAGTCAGCAGTTCTAACTCCAAAGTGATAATGAACACCAGAGGAGTATGTTGTCTGTGTTTATTACAAAACACGAATATCTGACTTCCCTTGGTCTCCTATCATCTGCTCTGCCCATCTGCCTCTAGTTTCTTACACTCACCACTTCAGTGCTTCAGCTTCTGCCTCTGCCATTAAAAACCGGACTTCCCTCTCTTTCTGCCTCTCCACATCTCAACTTTGGATGAAATTCCACCCACACATCTCTCTCCTCCTGTTTTGAAGCATTATTTAACAATGTAATTATATTATTTTGAGTCCATAATTTGCACAATACTGCTATACAAAACCAAAAGTTTTGCTTTAGAGTTTCAGAAATGTCAACCAGCATTCAGAAATGTAACAGAAATCCAAGTGCCAAAAGATCACCTAAGATCTGTGTGGAAACTCAAATGTAGATGTTTCATAAGACTAAATAGCAGATCAACATACAAAAAAAAAAAAAAGTATCACACCAATATGAAGATTTATAAGGCGATAAACTGTGTGTGCGCGCTAACAGGAAGATCAATATGAACTTAGAGCATGTAAAAGTTAAAGTAACCTACAGGAACAAGCTGATTTTCAGACTCCTTAAAACAAAAAATCATTATATATTATTTACTTCAAATCCTGCCCTACATTAGAACCATTTTAATATCCTTTCCATATCCTGCTATGCAGGGTCTCTTTGATGGGAAGCTGCTATATGCCTCCTATTTTCTCTGTAGCTGGTTCAAGGGATGTAATCAAAGGATGCAATCAAGGGCTGAGGTCAGAACTAGCCTGTGTTCTGAAAACTGGATATTATCAGCTGATATAATAATATTCATCCTAAGTACAACCCTCAGGCTCCCCAGCAGCTTCTAGGAGATCGGACTTAGACTTGGAAATGGTCTTCAGCCTTCTTTGCAGTAGCCTATAGTTTGATTCAGTTGCCAACCCATAGTCATCTAATGGTATTTTAAGATGCTCTGGGTTTCACACCTGGCCTTCACATGCCTCTTCAGAAGAACACGAAGCCCCCACAGGTTCCACACTGTATTTTCCAGCCCCATGCAAGTCTCAAGTACCCAATGGCGTCTAATAACACAAAGTTCCCTTTCTTAGACAACTGAACTGAGTACTTAACAGGGAATGTGAAGTTGTTCTGGCTCATCAGGGTTTTCTCACAGAATCATAATAGCTAATGATAAATGAGATGGGAACAATACGCAAGTCTTTACCTATCCTCCTTATTTTAGCAAAGAACTGGAATTTGGAATTGGGATGTGTGATACCAGAGAAAAAACCCTGCATAAGAATGGCGAAACATGTCCTCCATATGTACGTGAGCGTACATATCTTTAGGTATAATGCAAACCAGCAGCTGACCAACAAACTACCTAGGAATGAGTCACTGAATCAAATGGATGACATCAGAGATGGAGGGGCCTATTATCTCACATATCCACTCTTCTAAATAGCCTTTACATTGCTTTATTTAATTCTTTCTTCTGTTTGCCATTAAATATCCCTGTTGATTAGGTTTGCACAATCTATCTCAATTAGATTTACCTCACTTTCCTGGTCAATTCAATGCTTAGCCTAGGTTTATATAGATGAATTCTGGCCACACAGCAATTGCTTTTGGAGTTAACTAAATATAATTATACCGTAATTTTGAGACTGTAATAACAATGTAGTTACATGTAATCATTGCATAAAGTTATGAGTAACTGCATAAAATTTATGCTCTTTCCAATTAATATATTAACACTATTTTCTTTTAATTATAAACTGTGTGGACTGTATTTAGAAACCAGTTAGAAACTCCCATACCTCAAAATAACATTTACAACTCAATCCCCACATTACCAGCCATACAGGATATCCTCTGTGCAAAGACACCAGACTAAAAGTCTCCATCAGTTTCCACAGTGTCACACTACAGATTCCACCCAGAAGTGGTTTTGTTCAACTTTTCTTTAACTTTGCCAGCATGCATACTGGAGAAGCCAGAAAATGTGTTCGTAATGATCACAGAGACATAATTCAGAGTGAATGGCATAATCCAGGCTTGCTTCTGTGTTGTGGCCACAATAAGCTTGGGTCAGTCTATGAAGAAGATAAGGTATGGCAAGGTGACTGTCAAAACTTTGCATGGTCAGGCTTCTGCAGATACTTAGAGACGTGAACCACTTCTCAGAGCCACCTGCTAAGTTACCGTGGCCCTGTTGCATAAGGAAATATCTTCATTCCCCAAGGAGCCTTTTTAAAATCTAGTACTTTTTTGAATCATACCAGCAAGAAAATTCATGATACCGTATCACCAATGGTAATAGAACAAACTTCCTCTACCTGCTTATAACCAAATAATATACCAAAATTTGTACACACCACAACTTACAGCTTTAGCTAAAACCCCAGGAGCTTACTGAGAGCTCAGCTCATGCTGAGAGCTTCATAAAATGGAATGAAACCACTTCTAGGTTCATCCTGAAACCCTGAAGAATTTGACAGACTTCCAACAACATCCATCAATTTTCATCAAACTACATGGCAATTCTTAGTAAGCAGCAGAAGTGGAAGGGTGAGACCCTCCCAGTGACTTCTGTATTCCTCAGCTTCTACTCTGGACTCATGAAAGAGAGGTCCACTGCCTTAAAAATGCTATCCCATTTTCAGCTGGTCATGGCTTATGCATTACACATTGCACAGCTGGAATTACTTCATGGAAATCACCACCAGGATAGTTAAAATAAAATACAGGCCTTTGGCATTATTTGTAAACAACAAGAATGGGTAGAAAATGGAAAAATATGACAACATATGTCAGGTGATTAAGATATAATCCTGCAGTTGAGGCAATGAATCGGGATCTAAAGGCTGAGATACGTTTCGAGATTCCCCAGCAGTCTTACAGAATGAGTTTAGATAAATTGTTTAGTCTCTGTGTGTCTCAGTAACAGAGGAACAATAATACTTTTTTTTTTTTTTAACCACATTTCTGTCTTTTTGTGCACTTGGTAAATTCTTTCTAAAAGGAGTCTCATTCTGTATTCATGTTGTGCTTAACATAACTGGACTCATACCTTAGCTGGAGAATCTAAGTAATATACAATTAGAAATAATTAATAATAATTTCAAAACCACATAACTTTAGATAGAGGAGTGCTGTGACATGTTTTAGTCTACACTCACTGAGCTACAATATGATTTCCCACATTTTAGTTTTCTAGAGAAAGAGAGAGAGAAAAAAAGAAAGAGAAAGAGGGAAAAAGAGAGAAAGAGGGAAAAAGAAAGAGAAAAAGAAAGTGAGAAAAAGAAAGATAGAGAAAATTTGACAGGAAATGTGCAGTTAATTAGCTGCATGTCCTCAACCTGGTGTTTTTAAAAAGTTCCCAGAAAGAATTCCATTTTTCCTAGAAAAGATGTGCAAATATGACTTGTCTGCAAATCCAATTAAAGTTGATAAATAATTCAGTTCAGGTAGCTCAATATTCAAATTGAAAGCTAGCATCCAATTTGAGGGGGGAAATAAGCATTAAAAAAACATTTTGAACACATTGTATTACATTGATACTTTGCAGCACAAGCTGGACTTTCAATGAAATGCACTATTTTTATCCAGATGACAAATTGCTCTAAACTCTAGTATTTAATAAATAATATTATAAAACATTAATAGGAATAAAAATATTTAAATATTTATAACAGTGAAGACCACAGATTCAGGATAGAAATCCAAGAACTAAAGGCAGATGCAGTTCAGGTTAGTTATATCTTAAAAACAGGCCCCAGTCTTGCAATGAGCTCCCTGTTGACTGCCACCTCTATCTGCACTGCAGGAGGGTCCTTCAGGAAGGTGAGGGGCCTCACATAATTGTTTTGGGATCTCTTTTCCTTTAAAGAAGCCCTAAAGCCAAGCATGTGACAAGACAAATAAATGCCCAGAAGAGGATTAGAAGCAGGAATTAAGTACAAGTTGCATCAATCATTGTGAGACATCTTAGTACAGACACAAACCCTCCTTCTTAGACAACCTGTGGGGACTTCTCCTGTAGGTCTAGGGAAGAAGTCTGAGCGGGCAGAAATGAAGGGTAAGCACATCTTGTAGGAAGTTATGGAAGCTTGTACAGACGCTGTGGATGGGGAAAGCATCTCCTGAGGGTTAATTCACTCACAAATAAGCCAAGCTCCAGGATTGTTCTGTTTTATGGAATACTACTTTTGTGATTACCTCAAAGGGTCAGGCCAGAGATGACAAAGGCAGTGGGGCATCAATTTATCCCAGGGATATTTTATAATTGGTTTTATGACAGAAGATGTGAAGGAATTAGCTTGATGCCCTCCTTGACAGTGTACTGCTGGAATGGCATCTACAGATTGCCTAAATCTAAGCTAGTGCACCTAATTATCTGTATGAGGAATTGTAGCTCTTATTATGCACACAAATAAAGCATTCAACTCCATCCATCTTCTTCCAAAATTTAGACCCAAATGCATTATGATTCTTCAATTACTGTAAGAGCTTTCTTTACTGTGTTTTCAATCCAGGTGAGCCTGCCTAAAAAGCAATTAGTTTCCAACTCTGAAAGAAGACATAAGTACGGGCAACATCACATAGCAAACTCCTTGGGTTTTGGGGCAGCTCTTACGGGCTTTTGGGTGCGTGCTTTTAAATAGATGCAGATCTGTATGCCTCATTCTCAAGAGAGAGAAGGATCCTCCTAGAATTTGATGACCTCAGGGACGGAAGGGGATTCATTTCAAAAATTCCAAGTGCAAGACTTTGTGAGAACTAACAAGAATCTCTGCTATAATATGTGATCTCATCAGCTGGAAATGAAAGAAGTCACCGTTCTTGCTGTAAACCATCGACACCGTACAGCCAGGTAAAAAACAATTTTTTTCTATTCATCAGGTTAGTTTTCTCTATAGTAAAGATTAGGATGGTCATGATATTGGTTCCTAGTGAGATCTCATCCAGATTATGTTGTGCAAACTAGAACACTGTTGTCCATGAAATAAATTTTCAAATTGGAGAAAAGAGCCTACTAATTAGATGATCACAGGAAGAAAGAGCCCATCTTGCAAGAGGTGACTAAAAAGTCTTGGTCAATTGAGCCTGGTGAAATGAAAGAGAGAGATGATTGCTGGGGGACAAACACAAAGTGGGACAGGGGGTAAATAAAGAACAATTTAAACCTGTGGACAATGCTGGCATAAGAAAAATTGGTATCAATGGGCGACATATCCACTTAGGTTAGGAATAAGAAGGAGGTTTCTAACAATCAGAACAGTACTAAATGTAGCAGACTTCTTTTAAGATGTAGCTTGATCGTTTGATGAAAGGAATTATATAATGTGGTAGCCTGCAATGACAGAGGACTGGACCCAGTGACCCGGGCAATTCCTTCCAGTATGATGTTCCTGTATTAGCTGCAGGTCTCCAGTTCCTGGCAAGCTGCTAATGAGGCCCTGAGTGCTTCAAATCTGCTAAAGATAGTGGGGATTCGTGACAATGTGGCTGTAGTAGAAACTGAATGAGCGTGCACACTGTGTGAGCTGGCACTTAGCATGGTTCACTACCTACTCTCCATTACAGCTGAGCTGGTATGTATTTTCTGATGGAATGTCTAATAGCAAGTGGTCCGAAAACCAAGGGAGGTAGATAAAACAAATAAGATGCAATGCGTGCAAGTGAGATTTATGTTATTCCATTATCACTTGCACATTTTAATGATACTTTTAAGTTTGTTTTAGGATTTAGTTTAAGAAAATGTGTAAAAGTTATAGTAGAAGAAAGAAAGAACAATGCAATTATAACCATGCGCCACATATTTATATTCGTTTATTCAAATTTCTCTTCAGAAGCAAAATTTGTAAATCTTTCTAGGAAAACCCTGAAATTATGTAGAACCATCATGAGCCAGAATGACTTATATTCGTGTGTGGAAATATAGTCAGCCATACTAGCAACCCTGAGCTGTTGAGATCCATATAGGATTTTTTTTCTGGGTGGTGATTCATATTATCCTATCAATGCATTAGGGGGGATTTAAATTCTTAACACCCACCATCACACCAAAGGCATAATAGACTACTTAATATGAATAACAAGCACCAGAAGAAAAACACTCCACCCCATGTTTCTTCTGCAACTTTAAATTGGACACAAAGAGGAGGAGAAGGGAAAAAAGAGAGCAGAATAACAGTGAATTAATAATGGAGAAACCTGATTAGAATATAATTTGTCCTCATTAGCACAGCATTCCTGACATAAGGCCGCTCCTTGAATCCTGTTTACTTTGAAACTCCAAAGAAAGAAAACCTATATAGTTGTTAACACTCGGCTTTTCAAGGATAGCTCTGTAATGAGGGTGGAGTGTATATGAGCCGGTTGGTTCTTTACCATCAGAGAACACTGAAAACACATCTGTGCAGTGAAGCATTATTGGGCCTTTCAAACAACCTCTGCGGCCGCTGCCTATAAATCTCTTCCCCTGTCATGTTTAACTAAAACCCAATACCCATTCAACATGAAATCCATCAATGTTATACAGAAAACAATGACAAAGCACTCTCCTTTGTGTCAGGAAAAACAAATAATTCTGCAGGAAAAAGAGGGAAACCTTTTTTGGCAAGCTTCTGCAAGGGTATAGGGATAGCAAGTGGCAGCTTTCTTTTAAAGTAACATATACCCAGCTACAAAAGGAAAAAAAAAACAAAAACAAAAACAAAAAACCAAGGCCAGATCTATACTGGGCATTAGGATGCCTATTCGAGATGATACGTAAGGCATCAGAATAATCTACGAGTTAAGGCATTTTATCTGAAGTGTGTCTGTCACAAGGACAAAGTCAGCTTAGACTATCCAGCTGCATGAGTCTATCAATGCTAAATCGCTTTTGCATTTCGAAGCAGAGCATGTATCAATTACAAATTCTTTCTTCTGTTACTCCTACACCCATGGAAGCCAAGTGCACATATGTGCATATGTGCACTCCTACAGAACGAGCTCAGTGTGTGGATTTAGCCATTTCCTATTCCTCTAACTTAAAATTGAGGGGGGGAGGGGCAGGCAAAAGAAGGGAAAAAAGTATGGAATGAGGACTGAAGACAGGCAGAGGGCAAAGACACCTTCCATGAGGATTCACTACCAAGCACATCCTGATTACAAGAGATTCTGGGAAAGCAGTGTTGACTGGAAAAGATGCTGATATCTCCGGTAGATGGGCTACAACAGCAGGACATGAGTGACAGAAAGTAAACCAGACAGCTAAGACGACAGGAATCTAGCCCCAACCCTTAGACTTAATGAGAAAATAGAACTGGCAGAAATATCATTTGGAAACCTTATATGCAATGCCATGTAAACAAGGAGGATTTACTTGCTAATTGTTTACCAGACAAGTCTCATCTAAAGCACGTGAGCCTGGAATAAAAGCGACTCCCTGCCAGCCTGTCTTGCACAGAGATGGATACCCGCATCGCGCCGAACCTCTTCAACTCAACTGTAGGTGCAACGCTTAATGCTGCCTCTGTCTTTTAAGCATCCCATTAATGTAAAGACATTAGCCACTGAACTTAATTAACAAAATCAATCATAATTAATTCTTTCAATGTTCACAGAGTTATCACAGACATTTCCTTTAGAGTTTTACTGTAATTTGCCATTAATGGAGAGCCAAAATAGTCAAATGATTTAGAATATATACAGAATAATGTACACCCACTGTACATAATAAAATGGCATTTTCATTGAGGAGGTGACAGAAGCATCATAAAGCAAAAAGTGCAGAGCTTGGATAGTTTGTCACTGTCAGAAAGGCTGCACGAGTGTTTCATCTGCTCGGTTTCAGGGTATTTTACTCTTTACTCTCATTAATTTTAGACTCAAAACCACATGGTTCTTATGAACAAGGAACTTTCTATACGTGACTCAGGCCTTCATTTCAAATGCCACCTGTGATGCATGTGGTGAAGAAATTGGCTTCCGTTGATGACAATAGAAGATTTTCCAAAGACATTCCCTGTGTGGACAGACACAAAGCTGCTGTGTACCTTTAGAAATAGGTGTCCCTGAGGTCATCTTTTGTGAAGGGTTGACCATTCACTGCTTCATGTTTATAACCTCAGATTTTCCCATTTTCCCAACCATCACACTAACTGATGGCACACTTTACAGTGAAAATTTAGTCCCAACCTGAACTAAAACAAACCAAAATTGAAACTGGTGACCAGCCACAATTCTCCTCAGTATTTTCGTGCACCCAGACGATAGGCCTGAAATTATGCCCTCATCTTCAAATGACAAAAGACTGACTTTTGGCTGTGAATGACATTTTTCGCTCAGGAAGAACTTGCAAGGCTGGGCACCAGGTAGCTGAGCTTCTAGCCTTTCATCTAATCTGCCTCCTGTTAAGATGGCAGAATGAATTTCATTTTTGCTAAAGCCATCCCTGATCAATTGGCCTTGAATTGTGCCCTGGCAACTCTCCTGAAGAAAATTCCATGAGCTCTTTCTGCTGATTGCTACGTGTTGTATTTCTGCCTAAGAGGTGATATGATGATCTTGGTGATATTTTTGTCAATCCAGAATAGTATTTTGACTGGGACACACTTTAATTAGCGTTACTGAAATCAGAATGTATCCTGTGAGGCTTATAAGATGTTACTTAGGAAGTGTATGAAATAGAAAGGGTAATTTGAGTGTATGTTTATTTACTTGATGAGGCAGACGATATGTATTTAAACATATATGTACATGGATACACATTCACATGCTATTGTTTGAAAAGGTTTACTTAGGAGTTAAAATGACATGCTTAAGCTAGATTCCCCCCGCTCTTTTTTTTTTTTTTTTGTCTGAAGAGCAATTATTTCTATTACACATTTTTCCAAGTGAGTTAGAACACAAATTAGCGTTCTTGCACTGAGTACTACGAGCTGAACTTTAAATGAGCCATATAGGTTTCAAGGTTTAAAAAAATGCCTATTTACCCGTTTGTCAGATCAACCCATCAGGACAATTCTTACGTACTCTTCTGAATGCAAGAAACAACACAATAGCCCTCTTTCTGGTCTTCCTCCATCGATAAATATAATCCTATAAGAGTTCAAACTTAACACTAGTTACATAAGAGAGCTACTGAATTAGATAAACTCAATCATCACTGGTGATGAAATGATTATTTAATTACTGTCAGCTGTGCTTCCAATATCACAGAGAGGAAATCCAAGAACATCGACAGTCAATGGTAATTTATTAATCAATTAAACAGTACTGCTTGGGTAAGCATAATTTGCACAATAAAGATTGAATTAAATGCTTAAGTAAAAGGGGTGGCTTTTGTAACATTAAATGGTGGGACATGATACAGCAAAGGACTGAATATTCAAAAGTTAGTGCTCTACTTTCCAATCTTTGTATAAAGAAAAATAAAAGGCTGATGGAGCTGAGGAGGATGGGACTGATGTTGCTTACAGAGCAGTAAGTGCAGTACAACGGTAATGCCAGTGTCTTCTAAGATGTGGTTTTTCAGCTTATAAGTCTAGGAAAGTTCACTGTCAGGCTCAGCATGTTTGTTCTGCGTTGATAGTTGAGGCCATTCCTGTTACCTAGCTTAGAATTATTTTAACATGTAACATGATTTTAACCTGGAAACAGATAAGATGGCCATCACACACCACAAACGGAATGATGGTCCTCAGAGTGCTTTGGTATTTGCTTTCATTCTTACAGTGTAGCATTGCACTTACAAACTTACTCGTGTCTCAGTGGGCTGCTTGTGCAATTACCCTTGCAGGGTCTTCTGCACCCATCTTTGGATCTCATTTGGTTCAGAGAGACTATCAATTTACTACCTTCATGCCCTCCAGGCATGGAGTGGATGGATGACTTCTGCACTTCTGCTAATTTGATTTCTTAACTACAGAACAAATGCATATTACTCCACTTGAAGTCAAGAATTCCTTCAGCTTGGGATGAATAGGAACCACAAACAGTCAAAGAACAGGACAGAAAAAACAGAGCTTGGGAAGATTGGTGTGACTGACAGAAATTTTCACGGACCACCTGTGAACAAGCAAGGCCTCGATCAGGATGTCCGACCACCCATTCTAGGGCTCTCACCACTGGATTGTCCCGTGTCTCACCTGTGTCACAAGAATGTGAACCTTCATATTTCTAAAGAGACTACTGGCAAAAACTTTAAAGACATTCCAAGAGTCTACAACAGAGACCCAGAGACTCCACAGGATGAGTCACAGTACCAAATGCATTATTTTCCCCACTGTTGTTCCATTCCCATGAGAAATGCTCCTATTTTGTATTAGTAGTAGTACCTACCAGAAAATTACTGTGTGCCATTAAAATGTATCTGCTTACTGTATAAACTTTTGAATTTGGTTGCTGTAAAACATCTCAAGTGATAGGTTTGGTGTATATTCTTGAGTTACAGCTACATTTAAACAAGCTTTTGTGAGAGGGCTGAAGCGCAATTTAGCAGTTACAGAACAGCTCTGGGACTTGATAAACTCCAGCTCTGCTCTCAGTTCTGTTACCGAGTTGTTCTGCGGTCTTTGGCAGTTTCTGCTTTTCGATGCCTACATTACCTCTCCACTAGAAGGGCAAAGCTCTCAAAGCCAAGTGGTGCTGGGAACGCATTTTTGCACCTCTAAAACACAGAGATCCTCAGAAGCTCTTAGAAAACAGCACTAGGGGGAACAACCCAACACGGGCATAGGATGGTGATCAGTCTATTCTGCACAAGATTTTGGAAGACCTTACAGGTAATACATGCAGAAGAAGCTAAGTAAAAGCTAATCCATTAGTTGAATTTCTATTTAAGTTTTGAAATTCATTTGAAGCACAAACTTGTGGCAGGGAGCATAAGTCACACACAAAAGCCATGGAACTTCAGAAGAGGCATACTAATACTTGGTGGATGAAACTGTTAACTTTCAGCCATTCTACCATCCTAAACTATCTCAGTCTCCTTGCTTTCTTAAGCTAAATTTTGTTCTCCCTGATGCTACTGCATTAGGTTTGTGGTCATTTTGAAGTGTCTTTAGTACAAAAGAGAGCAAAATTACATCTTGTCAGATCCTCACAAGATACTATCTTTACGGTCCTTTTCTAATGTTCATCCTCACTGGCTGCTGTTGATCTTTCACTTTATCTTGTTTATCTAAAACCAATACCTATTCAAACTCCAATCAATCAATGCTACATACAGAATGATGAAAAAAGACATCCAATTCTCTTGTTTAACAACTTGTTCAGCACCTATTGCTTTCAGAGACCATTCAGCATCCATGCCTGCTTACTTCATGGTTACCAGCCTTTTGCATTTAAAAGAAATGAATGAGAACTTACTAGAAAAAGCAGCAGCCAGCAAGGTCTGTGCCGCTGGGAGCAGTGGCTGTGACAGAAACACCTTCAACACTGCGAGAGCCTCTGTTCTTTGGTTGTCACTGCAAGCTTGAAGCACCAGGCTTGCTTTGGCTACACTGGGCTAGTGTGACGTCTGCTCCGTCAACTCTATGTAACAATAACAGAATTAACGGGAACTTTGGGAGCCTGGAACTTTGTGTTACAAGGTAGCAAAAAAGGAAAGCACTGATACTGCTTTCCTGCAACCTTGGTAGGGAAGTGACGGCGATACAAAGAGGAAAGAGGTGCACCAGAGCAATACTGGCTGCAGAAGCTTTTTTTGTTTCCTACTAAAATGCCTTGCAGCAGGAAAGGCTCAACCCACCGAAAGCAAATGCTGTCTACAGGGCTTGAGCTTATTCCTGTATATTCCTGTACTATTTAAAACTGTGGTATTACAATCAGGCTAGCGGGGATTTATACAACAGGCCAGATCTTACGTTGTGTCCGTTTGAACTCCTACCAAGTTCCACAGTAGATTATGTAGATATACAGGTAGATAAATGTCTTTTCAAACATAGGCCTAAGTGAACAGCCAAATGCAGGAGAAAATTTACTAATAGGATTCAGGGCTTGCTTCCTATGCTAGAGGCTTGGGTAATCTTGCAAGGAGATTTTGGTGTATTTTTTTTTAAAACAAATTAGAGAATGTAGGCAAAATTTGAACTCACTCAGACTTTCTCCTAAATATGCAGGTTTCAACCTACTATCCTAGTCCGTAAGATCTGATTTTTTTTTTTTCATGATCAGAGCCAGGTCTCAAGGTCTTACAAATGGCACTCCAATTAACAGAACAGCCATCACGGCTTGAAAATCTCGTTATTAAAAAACAAAACCCATCCAGTTCCCAAGCGCTGACTCCTTTAAAGTGGCTGCCACCAGCAAAGGAGCTTGGTTATGGATATAAAATAAAAGTGCCTACATTTTCTTTCCTCCTTCTCATAGATACATTAATACTGTGCTGGAGGCTGATCTGGCTAACAAGTTCTGAGCTAGGAACTGAGGTTACTAATGTCACTGTTACAGTTTTATTATTATTATTGAATCTGATCCGACATATCCAAGAGTGTTTTTTGTTGTTTTTTTTTTTTTTAATAATCTACTCACCAAATGATATGGGCTGTGAATGCAAATGGGGGGAGGCAAGTTGTGTTTCAAGATAAAAAGTGAACACATTTTGTGACCAGATATCACTTAATTTGCAAATGTGTACTCTAGAACCATATGTTGTCTGATACAGTCAACATTCCTTGCCAAGGAGCATTTATATAGCTGATCAAACACTCCTGTTCAATACTAAAAAAGATAGAAAATTCTAAACTGTTATACTACTGCATATGCGTAAGATGCTTTTCTGTCTCTTCCAAGGTGCCCTAATCAATGTAATTATTTGCAGTATTTTCATGTTGTGAAAAAATATTGCATAATGATTCAGTCTATGCTCGGACTTGATCCTCCAAACACTTTCTAGTTGCCAGCACATACAAAATGCTGTGGCAAGCCTGCCCTACATCTTTCCTGGGCTGGCCAAATTCCTCATGTGGAGAATTGCCCGGTTTGGTCCTTGTAACCACAATAACCAAATGGTTATACATGCAATGCTTACACCTAAGTCGAAATGAAGTGGATTTAAACATACACAGACATAAGATGTGAGAACTTTGAAACCTCACAATCAGCTAGGGAAGAGAGGAAACAACAGATGTCAGCAATTTCATAGGTTTCAAAATCCTTAACGGACTAAAGGAAATTAAATTGTGCTGTAAAAAGAGGCCTGCTCTGATTTTGTGCAGTGGGATTTACAACACGAGCATCATTTTAAAAATGGCTTTCTAGGTGTGACATTATGAAGATTTAAGTCAAGAAACACAGGCTTAACTTTGAGCTCTACTGTACTACTGCAACTACCAGAAAACCAGGAGAGCAGAGTGCTCTGTGCTGTACACAATGAAGCTCACAAATGTCATTTATTTATCCCTGCTTCCTAAAATGATATTTTTACTCATGGAAATGTTCATAATTAAGCTTCTGACAGCTCCTGCTATGCAGTTCATCAGCAAGGAGGACATAAAGAACACCGAGGACTCATTACACACAGAACAAACTTAACTCATTAACAGTACTTGGAGTGAGCAATCTCAGACCATTACTTTTAATGGGATTAGCCTTTCTTGTGTACAAAAGGCAGCACAGCTCAGTCTACTTAAAATCATTTCCGTATTCTAATGACATGGGCTACATTCATGCTAAGGGGAAAGCGTTCATTCTGGCTTTGCTCTTCATTGTCAGAGTGGCACTGAGCACTTTAGCAGAAACAGGAACAATAACTGAGTTATTCTTAGTTTATTTTTGTCACTCCAGTCTGTGTGTTTTTCTTTTCTCATTTTACAAGGCCCTACCTTTGATCATCAGTGAGGAACAGGATTAGTTTACTAATTCTGTATTACTGTCAGCAAGATGGCATAGAGTCAGTCCTCCACATGAAAGTGAAAAGAGAATCCTTAGCGGGTATAAGGATGAAGACTTCCTATGAGCTCCTAAAATCCAGCTAGTTTTATACGTCAACATCAGTATGAGATCACTGAGTAAGTGCCTCTGCAGCCATGCAGCATGTTCTCAGCTTGAATAATTAGCCATCACTGATGCTTGTTAGACCTGCTTATGCACTGCCAGAGGAAAGTACTGGTGCTAATGAACCAAAAGAACTGCAAGCTATGGTAGTGGTTCTCCTAAGGTCAGACTAACCCAAAAAACAGGATGCAAAAGACTGTTCTATATACATTACAATATTACAAAACGTTCCACTTCTAACAAATTTGCAGGAGTCAGTATTTTTGATGTAGCATAACTTTGATAACCCTATTACCAAGCACTTTTATGAAGTAATCTTCTTAAGGCCAGAAATAAAGCATTGTTACTACGTGGTATGTATAAATAACTCTGCCCAGTATGTGTACATCGCATTGCACACTGAGAGAACTGCCTTTAAAATCTCTAAAAAGCAGAAACATCAGGACTCCAGAGCTGTTTTTCTCCTACAAAGTGCTTGCTCCTGAATGAATGGTCAGCATGTTAATACACAAGTAGCACTTAAAAATAAAAATCATTTACCAATATTAAGAATGTCTAAGGGGTATCTGAGTGGAGGCAGAAGGATTGAAGTCAAAGCAGCCAAACCTAGTCAAGCATGAGCATATTTAACAGAAACGCAACATAAACAAAGGCATCAAAAGGGTCCCTGCAGCATTCAGGTGCTTTCCAGCTCCCATATGTCACGTCTCAGGCTTACCATTGACAGGAAGAGACCTTCAATCAATACTTGATGTTCATAAATATCATCAGTATTACACAGACACGTTCCATTGCAAGAGAGGCCTACCCACTATCTTATCTTATGTGGTTGTGTCTTCTATTATGCATGGTACACAGGTTTCTAAAAATGTCCCTGCCTATTCTGAATATAAATTGCAGATATGAAAGAATAAGTTGCAAGCTAAAAGAAGAATTCATCAGCTGCCACAAGATTTAAAACTGCACCCTCTGTTCACACAGGTCTTGCAGCTGGGCCAACATACTGCACAACTGCTCTCCCAAGGCTCAGCCAGAAGCTCTGCTTTCAGGCATCCTCTTCCCCTTACCAACGTTAAAAGGAGGAATTGGTGGTGTTCGGGGACTGGACAGCAGCTCCCCAACACATTCCGAATTTCATTTCTAGCATTATCATCCTGCAAGGTGAAGAACACCATTAACTGGTGCTGAATAAAGTTTATTATGAAACTCAGAGGATAGGGACCTTTTAGTATGAGACCTGAAAACAGCCATCTAATGACTAAAATAAAAAGCAAATCATGGATTCATTTTTGGGTAAAGTTGGATGAAATAAAGTTTCCTGTTGTCTTTCCATAGCTGGCCTAAGAGCTTTCTCTGTCTCTAATGAGACTAGATTGCAGTACCCCATACAGAGTCAGAGATGGAATCGTTTTTAGAAAGGATTTCCACTCACAAAATGAAAGCCTTAGGAGTTCACTTCAGAGACAAGATACCAATAGAGACATTATTAACATCACTGACATGCACACAAAGGAAGCCGGAGGCTCAGAGCTCTGCCTCTGTGTGGTTAAAAATGTAGGCACTTAGCAGGGAATGAAAATTACCCTGGTCCAAGGTCCAGGACTTGCCATATTTAGTCCTGGAGTGGTGCCAAAATAAGCATTGCTAGACTAGATGATCAGTGAGAGAGCGAGATTTGAAGTGTGATAGCATCAGGACTGAAAACTAACTCTCGTAAGGTACGGGGGCTGCAAACAGAAGAGAGAATTGCAAAAAAAAACAGAGAACTCCCTCCCAGAGCCGATACACTGGATGTACAGGCCATACAACTTTTATACTGCTTTGCTGCTGCTTTTTGGTCAGCAATGCAATCATTTATTTCAGGAAAGCGATGTGACTGATTTTTTGTTGTGTTTTTTATCTTGGTTTTTGGAATCTCTGATGTAAAATTGGCCCACGCTTTCTCCTACCTGTTTTAACTATCCCCTCATATCTTCTTGGGCATGGAGTTAGTATATTTAACAGCTATTCATAGAATATCCCGAATATTCCTTACAGAGCCAGCAGTAAAGACACTGAAATCAGATGTGCTTGTGAATTGGAAGTGCCTTTGTTTTGATGATTGGGACACATGCTTGTGGATTATCTTGCAATCATCTATGGCAAAATATATTAACTGTCTTTTGGGAACACTTGTCTCCTCGCTCACATGGGACGGCCTCAAATAACTGCTCAAAGTCAGTCTCTTCCCACTTTTCTTGAGCCATCTTCTTTTTCACAAGATGAAACAGACTCAGCCAAAAAAAAAGTTGAGAGTACCTAAGTCCTAGAAATAAGGACAGCCCATGGATGAACTGGCTTTCGGGCAGAAAAGGAAGATAAACCTGAGTTTTCTGCACACTGCAAGTACGTATAGGAACTGCTAACACCTAGTCTATCTGATAGTGAGGCACACACCGTCTAGCATTTCCTCCTCCTTCCTAAAAAAAGTGGAAGTTACTACATTTTAGGTGGAGATTGTTCTGAAAAATGCAACTAAAGACTGAGCAGAGCACATCTCCCAAAGAGAACCCTGCTGGGGGTACAGATGGAGAAACGTGAATCCTAACAGGATTTTGGTGTGATGCTGTGTTCCTCCTTACGAAGCATCTCTGGCATTACTATTTTGTCACTTAGAACAGTGACTTTTGAAAACCTAGATCATCTATTACAAATAACTAGGGTACTCTCCACATTTTTATGGCTTTGGTTTAATGGCCCAGAGAGTATTTAACACAAACAAGGCTATTTTACACAGATGTTAAAAGATGTAGGAAACATGCAAAGGGTTAACACAGTTAAATAGAGAGATATATGTTTTAACGGAGTTGTGCTTTAAAATTACTTCTAATTTATCCACTTACGAGACATGTATGGAGGTAAAATGATCAGTGGTAATGTGCAACAGAAAGATATATACTTTTTTAATTGTAGCCAAGAGGAAAAAAACAGCATGGAATAACTTAATCGTTGCTAATTATAATATCACTGAGGTAATTACAATAGATTTTGATTGTCTCATTTTCACACCGGAGGAGGGCACAATACTGGCTTTTCTCTTAATACATATTTGTTTTTAGAGAAGAGCTGACAATTACACTAATTGTAGTCACAGCATGAAACTTTGTTTTTAAAGAAAAATTTGTCTGCGTGTCACAGAGAATAAACTCATCCTTTTTGTTTCGTTAGGTGCAAATTAAAGACATATTAATTGCTTTGTTCACTGTAACAATACAGAGATCTTCTCATGCAAGCACAACTAATTCTGTCAGAGTCACATCACTTGGAAAGCATGTAACTCCCAAAACGAGCGTGGTAGAATGAACTGCCACTTCTCGATGGTGGATATGGATGTTTTTGAACAGAGTATTTTCACCTGGAGGTCAACAACAGGCAGCCACTCTTCCGCTGTGGGATCCACTCAGACAAAGTAGCAGGAACCAAGAAAACTGGGTCAGCCCCCCAAGTCTGATGTGGTGCAAGCTTCTCTGACTTCACTTGGATTCTCTCCAGCAGTTCCCAAACTGCATCGGATCTGAGGTTCAGCATCTTTTGTCTGGTAACGACCGAATTTAAAATGCTCCAGAGGCAGATACAGAAAACATGCGGGTACGCAGTACCAGGCACAGCCCTGAGCTGCATGCAGGGAGGGGATATACCCATCTCTGAAAGGGCTGTCTCATCACATGCACCATGAGGAACTACCAAAGGAAAACAGCCCTTCTAACTCACCCTATCAAAAGTCTGTACTTGATAAGTAGCATAAGCTATTTATCTTTTGTGATACTCCCATCCTCCTAACAAAGATTAAGGCATAAGCTGTGGTTTAACCTTACAAAGTTACCCTTATTCCTTACAAAGTTCAGTTTATCACACTCTCTTGTTTATATCAGCAAGGCACCAGGCTTTCCATTATGTCTTTGAAGCTGAGGACTGGGTGGCAGTGCTCTAAGAACAGGATTTCAATACATGCTACCTCCTGCTTCTTCAACCAAAGCTGTGACACTTTCTCTGCCAGCCTGAGGAGTCTGCAAAGTAATGCTGCTGATGAGCAAGACCAGGAATACACTGCACGTGCACAAATGCACTTTGTTAGGTCCAGATAACCACAGGGTAGAAGCATTCAGTACATTTGCCTCTCCCACAGAGGTGTCAGAGCAGGCTAGATGGGTAAATTCTCCTAGCTCTAAGATACAGAAAGAGGATGTATAATGCACTACAGTACGAATAAAAAGAGATCCTGAAAACCACTACTAACTGGAAATTGCTAATCGACAATACAATAATGTTCATTTTGTACTATTTAAAACTTTCAATAAAAGAAATGTAATTTGCTACTGTAACATACCATGTCATTAATGTTGTCTGATGGAACCTCACCAGCTTACTGCTTATGCAGTGTCAAAACATCAGGCACCTTTCAAAGAGGTAGTATTGCCTGCTTCCTGATGGGAACCTCACTATCAGTTAACACACAGGCTGAAATATCCCATCAGACTAGACCAGTACCACAGGTATTTGCACCCTTCTGGCCATAATCTTTGGTCTTCTACTGTTTCCAGAACAAAAGCTAGTAAAACAGTTGCAGGTTATTGTCTCTTTATCCTTACAGCTTCAATGAACACACTCCACACATCCCTATGGATACATAAGTCTGTCCATGCCTGGCTAAATTTGGCATATGAGTCAAATATATATCAAATCAAATATCCAAATGTATATCCACATTATTCCATAATCCATGCAGTAACATTAGTATTCCCACTCTAATACACTGCTGAAACTACACATTGCTCACAGCCTTTTTGTGTTTTGTTGTAGCCCCTAACAAAGCTGAAGTTGTCCTACTTCTTGCCACTGAGAATATATCTCAGATCACCTGAACACACCACACAGATTGGTAGCTCAGTGCATCAGACAAATCAAGAGATGATAAACAAAATTCAAGTATACAAAATTTCAAGTTTGGGGTTTTTGTTGTTGTTGTTCTAAGAAGGTAGAGAAGTGTCTTGGAAAAAAAAATGACAGAACTCTCTATCAACTGTCTTTAAAGTACACATTAAAAGGCTTTACTGGACTTGGACTGGATTTGTCAACCCTTTGCACAATCAGGCTCCAAGGACCTAAAATACGATTGTGAATAAAGTTTTCTGTTTTCACCAAGGTCAAACAGGGAGAAGGGTGCCCAGCCAACAGAGGCCCTAGCTTTTAATATAACAACTCATATGGATTAGCACAAGCAATGAAACGCAAACATTTCTCTTTTCAAAAACAAAGTAAAACAAAACCCTTTTATCTTTTAATCAATGTATGTAAAATATATATGACCAGAGTCCATGACAAAGATATCCTGTTACACTGCTCCAAATGTGTTCTGCAGCAGTCATTTTCCTCGTTGCACAAGACTCTCATACTGAAAAAATAAGAAAGAGTAGATTTGAACCACTTGCTTCTTTATGAAACCTCTACCTATATCACAGGAACCAATGTTTGACTTTTATACCTGTGTTGCACATGCATATTTGCTTTAGACAAGCTAAAAGCAGAGAGTAGCTAGAGATTTTACATACCAAGTTAATTAGCAATTCTTACCAAACAGAGTGTATCTTTTCTTCTCAGGGTTCAGCTTGGTCTCAATTAGACATATTTACGGGAAAAGTCAATGGATAAGACATTAGAGGCCAACCTCAAAGTCAGAATAAAGCAACCATAGACCTTAGAGAAGTGCTTTATTAGCCAAGAATTGGTTGGTTATTGATCTCGGTCTATGTCTCTGGTCACAATAGCACTTACCCTAATTTTTCTAGTGTAAATATAAGTAAATTTGAATGGGTGTTGTTGAAAACAATCTGTAAATCTACATTTTGTGGTCTATGTTGTAATTGTAGTTACGGGAAGGTTCAATATCTGGAGCATGGTAAGGAGACAAGGCTGTGGCATGGCAACCTCAGCTCTGCAAATATGTCCTGAAGCACTTTCTCAGAGGTTATTAAAATGACAAGAGCTATCACTCTGCTTAGAAGCAGAGAAACCACATGGGTACTCATAAGAAAGGAACTTGGAAAAAAACATTGTAAAGAGAAATGTTATGCATTTAACTTCAGCTTTTCTTTTCACTGAGGTCAACCAGATAATTAAGCAAAACAGATATGCAGAGTTTCTTTACTTTTCTTCAGACAAACATTAATAAATTACTGCTTGCCTCAGCACTACCATGCTTTCTTTCCTATATTGTGCCCTTTTTATTTAGTTTCATCTTTAAGATTTATTTTGAGATCATTTTCAATTTACTTCATGGCCTACTGCATAAGACCTCTCTCCTATCTGTCCTACTGGGAACACCTGTCTTTATCATACTGCTATAGGGTTAATGAGGGTTAATGGCTATTGTATTTCAGATTGATATTAGCAAGCAAATTTCAAGTGGAAATACCAAAAAACATAATAGCTGTATTTGCTGCAGCACTTGTCTCCATTTAAATTAACGCTGAATGGACTATAACATCGTATTGCCTAAAAAAATGCATACGTACTGCAGTATGTGGATGGAATTTTCCCTGTTGCTAAGTGTTATTTCCTTCCAAACTTCCACTTGCTACTCAGCATCAGTCAGATTTTTACTCACTTCACGCATACTGGGAGAGAGGCAAAAGACTATTTCTCTGCCCACAGTTTAGCCTTAACACAGAAAGCGAACAAAAAAAGGGAATGGAGCTTTAACTATGTTATTCCAGCACTCTGCCAGCAGAAAAGGGAAAGTTCTCCCCGGCTCCGGAGCTGGCCTGCAACATCCCTTCTCCCTGGAGCAAGAGATATGTGCAACCAAAACCAGAAGTGCGAGTTCTCCCCTTATTAAAAACATGAGCTGAAGCCATGAATTATCACTCCACTGCCCTACAACTAAACACCAACACTATCTACCTAGTCTGGACAAAATTAAATCCTGTCTGAAACAGAACTGATTTAGAAAACAGAGCTATCTGTTTAATTGACATATGATATGTCCAAATCAGCTCAGTGGTCTGTTTTCTGTTTTTACACTACTCTTTCTCTTGATAATTTCCATCCTACCCATGACTGTTATGTTCCATTGAAACTTTTGTTTAACTGAAGGCTGACTCTGAAGGAGACAGGGTTTTCCCAGCAGTTAGAAGTGGGACCTGAAAACCAGAATTTGCTTCAGGGAAAACATAACGCAGTTTCTCCGAGTCCAGTTCAAAACTCATTGCCATCGCCTCAGCTGCCAAGCTCATCTGTCTCACATACAACTACAAACTGAAAGGTTTCTCCTACAGGTGATCTGATGTTATATTGATGAGCAATGGGGAGACCACCCAGACAATGTCACACTAGTGCCAGAAAAGAACCAGAAGCAAATCTGCTTTCCATTCTGAAATACAAAGCAACCTTTCATTCCTCCCCACCTCCTTCCACATAAACCACCACTAGAAACCACCAGCAGTGGCTGGTGGCTCAGACTTGCACTTGCATCAATCTCTTATCATTAAAAATATTGCCTGAACTTTATGAAATCTTACAGCAAGATTTGAATTTGGTCCAAGTTGAGCAACATTATCACTGTTTTTTCACTTGTTTCCTAAATGAACTCTTTGTTCCTCATCAACAGGCTATGTAGACCTTTAGACTCTATAAAGAAGCACCTTTTGAATAACCTCAGCAGACTGTAAATCACATTGTAACAAAAGCTACCACAATCCAGGATATATGAGTGCAATTTCAACCTTGTATTATTTTGTTTTCAAAAAAAAAAAAAAAAAATTGTTTTACAAATTTATGTGGGGACTACGCATTAAACAACTCTCAAGGCTTCTCTAATTAAGCACTTTCTTCTGCATTTGCTTGCTATGGATGCTTCAAAGGAAGAGGAGCTGGTTTAAGAGATTCCCACCCCATTCTCCTCCCTTCCCTGCTGTCCTTCATGCTCCCCAGTTACTCTCTTACTCATGCTGAAGGAATCCTCCATGCAATGTCACTTGAAAATACATAAATAAATAGAGGCCATTTCACAGATCTGGACTAGACACTGTTCCAATAAGACCTAAATTCACCCAGATAAGAGCAACACGGACTTATATCAGCTTTCCCATCAAAAGATTTGCAATGTGGAACCACACCTCACACAAATTCAGAGCTGAAGTAATTAGCAGCTGTTGCGGAGCTCAGCTAAAACACTTGGTAACTTCATTGATCATCATTATTATTGTTCCTCTGTATCTTCCAATGTAGTGAAAAACCATCTGGTCTTGAGCATTGTTAACGCCAGTGAAACCAATAGGAATGAAGGGGGCTTAATATCTCACAAATGGGGCTGTTAGTACCCAGAATACGCTACTACATTGCGTCACTAGTGGATATTGTCGACAAGTCACAAAATAGTATTTATATTTATTCATGCAATGCAAAGGCAGAACTCTTTGTCTGCATCTCTAATGACTGTTAGGAGACTATGGATGAGAATAATCACAAAACCTGAATGGAGATAATAAAACCAATAGTGTTCAAGTGCTGAAACAAAGAGAATCCCCAGTGGGGCAGTGATCTTCTGAATGACTCAAGTAGTTCTGCACAAGCCTTTGAATTTCACTTTGACGTTTAAATGAAGAAAGGGAGAGAAAAGCACAGGCCAATTTCATTGATTGGTGTAACTCAGGAGTCTAACATAAAAGCATTGGGATGACTCACTATACATACAACATCTGAAACCAAACTCCATTCTCTTCTATTCCCATTTCATTAAAATAACCTCCTATTTTCTTCTGTTATAATATCGTATAAATCATGTGTACTCTGGTTTGAAAAACCCCATGCAGGGGGTTCAAACAGAGCTTTCTTTATTGGACTTCATTTGGGATGGGAGCTAGTGTCTAACACACTTTAAGAAAAAAAATCTGCATTTTCAGCCGAGAATTTGCCAAGCTTGGATTTTAAAAGCTCACAAACTCACAGCTTCCTCCTTCAAAAAACAAAAATTCAGCCCAAACATATCATCAGCGTGAGGCACTTGCAGGGCACAGAAGAGGCCATGACCATCCGATCCATGGGCTGCAGCGAGAAGGCTGGCGAGGCAGCTCTGTGTGTTACCCTGTGCTGTGTTCCAGTAAGCCAGACTCCAGGAGCACTGTGCAGAGGAAATCCTTGTGCAATACCGTCTTTACACAAGCTTTGTAGCTGTGGACTCAGACGATAGACATGGTTTTGTTNAGCATGCATCTCCTCTTGTGGCATTGCCATGTAGACAGCATTTCAGAGAGCTCAACAATCACCTATAAACCAGAGCCTAATCCTCATGTTGAAACGCATCCTACGAGCACCGCTGATGGTTCAAATTCTTACCAAGTGTAGGAGGTCAACATATCAACAAGCAAATGTTACTCTGCCAATATTCCGCTCCAGGAGAGCCACAGTGAGAAAATGAAACAAAAATAAAAGAAAACCACTCTACTCATGTGAGAAAGACAAATTTGCCATTGGCTCTTCTTCCAACCATGCAGACAAGGTCAATAAAACTGTATCAGCTCTTTAGAAGTCATCTTCTGTGTCACAGAAAGTGAGTGCAACTTCTTCCCTTCCCTCACCTACACAAACACGCTTCGTAAAGCAGTGGCCTCAGTGGCTGTGCAGGAGCCATGCAAGGTACAAACTGTATGCTCGTGCTCTCGTGGTGCCACATCTGACCTGCGGCACTGATTCTTCAGGGGCTTTTAGGACATGGCACCAGACTGCAGACCAAAGCCAGAATATATTTAGTGAGGAACTTCACGTACAGCGCACACCCATTGTTTTAATTTACTATCCGTATATTTGACTACCACATACAGTTAAATACAAGGGCATTACGATCCTCCTGCATTAAGTCTGACATCCCCGATTCACTCAACTTTTCCCTAGAAAATTTTACGTCTGCCCCTTCCAACACACGAACACGCACGCATTTGAGAGCCCTTGCTTGTACTGTCTCACGCAGAAACGAGAGCAGTGTGAATGCAGAGAACAGCCAGCCCTGCTCCGAGGAGGGGATGAGCAGTCACCACGCTGCCTTGGGAACTGGGGTGCTGCTTTTTAACCAACCCCACTGTTCAAAAAGCGGCACAGAGGACCCGATACAAACCGGCAGTTTCTCAGCAGATGATCCATTTGAAAGCGAGTGCACTGCATTTCCTTATGAAAGGCCCAGACTATGAAATCACTATAGCAAATATCTTTGCTGTACTTTTTGACTGATAACCTTCATCATTAAAATTAATGCCAGTGTAAAGTCAAAATTGTACCTATTAATACAACTCTAATTGATACTGTAAGTAGACAAAATCTCACTATAAATACAATCAATTCTGCACAGATCCTGTTGTTTATTGACTATTTGGTTCACTGGGGATAGTACTTTTTAGCATCAGTTTTATTATTTTTCAGCAGTGATGCCACCACATAGGCCTATGGCCCGAGGGTATTTGGCCATTTCATTCAGGCTTCCTGTGACTTTCCCAACACAGCGCCAAGACAGGAGGATGCTGTTAGTACACAGTCCCCTTGGGTAGCTAGTTATGAAACTTGAATTGCTGCACTTAAGCAAGACTGTCAGAATGGTTGGCCTCCTAGACACCATGGCTCCGGCTCCATCTACAAAACTTTAAGTGCCACTTGCTAAAAGTATGGAAAAAAACCATATCCTGTCTTTGTGTATAGAGAACATCACTTTAATGTTCTGTAAGAGCACATGTAGGCTGGGCTAGGAAAACCAGGAGTATTTTTCAGACAAGAGCTCATTTCTTACGCTCATATGAAAAACAATTGATATTACAGATGGACCAACTGAATTTTAAGATTTGTTGTAAAAACTTGTCTGCTACTTAGCTCACCTCTACAAATGAAATTACTCCAGGATTTTTGGTACGTTTCAGCTATTTGGGAGAAATTATAGACAGCCTGCATGCGATTTCTCTTTGCTAAGAGGCACCTGTACTTCTGCAAATGTTGCTGCTGATCCCAGTTTCCAAGAAGCCAACAGTGAACAGCTGGTAAAAAGGAAGCAGGAATCCCTTTCACACTTCACCTGAAGATTTGCTGTTGCGGCCCAGACCTCAAGGATACCTTTGGCCTCTGCTGGGGTATCCACTGCGCCAGAGCTCACAGAAAACAGTAAACCTCTGCAACTTATATCGGTGTCATTAAAACAGTAACTGGAACAAAGGATTTCTGCTGGTCCTTTGAATTGTACCTTTAAAGAGGACTGAACATACTTTGGGTGTACAGCCTGATCAAAATGCATCAGTACGAACTAACATTATTCCATTCCCAGTTCTCACCTCCTTAAGAAAAGCATCAAAATGCTAGCAAACTATTTTAGGCCCTCTTAATGACCGAGGCAAATTTTCAGGGGTGGCAGGACCTTAGCAGATGCCTTTGGCTGAGCTTATCCCAAAGACGTGTGGTTGGAAAACCACAAGAATGAATTCACTCTTGAAATTTTCCAGTTCTTGTTATTACTGAAACTTCAGAAGGCATAATAAAAACAATTGCTGTTATTACTATGATGGCTAAATATAGGGCACTCGTCACCACGGCATCTAGCTGCCTGTACTGAAATCTGAATTGTCCTAATGAGATTGAAAATACACCAGCCTTCCTGATACTGGCTGCAGGGAGAACAAGTTCTCAGAGCTCAACTGATGATTAGATTCACACTTAAGTGTATACACATAGGGAGCCAATTTCAAAGGCGTGGGCCTGCTAATGAGATTGCCCTGCTTCCAGCATCTGCAAAGCTGTATCCCGAGGAAGCGAGCGGTAGCTTTCCAGATGAGCACAGGTTAGCTGGTGGAACGGAGATGGTGCTAAGGCTCTCACGAAGTGTCAGGGAATCATTAATAACCACGAGCACTCAAGCACATCATCTAAAAGACGGTGCCTCCAGCAGAAAATAGTCTTGTGTTTTGGGCTAATGCTGAGGCAAAGCAAAGTACTACCAAGCAACTCGACCAAGCTACTATTCTCTTCTGCATTTTTTGAGGTATCCTATTGAAGAACTGGGCTTATCAGTGCTGCTCAGACTGTGAGATCCGATGGCTGACCGCAGTGCATGGTGATACGGCTACAGAGTGAGGAGATATTTGGTGTTTGATAGCCACATATTTATATTACTTTTTTAAAATCTTGTTTGCCGCACACAACACTTAGCAGGCACAATTGCTTGTCCTAAATCTTTATGAACTAAAAGAATACTTAGGCATAAATCTTTTGCTTGCTACCCTGTAGCAACAACTGGAGCACTTCAGCAAGCAGAATGTACCTGTTCTGGTCGATCTTCTCATGCCATGGCCCCTTTGGACTCTTCCATGATCCAGTTAATATCTGCTAATATATTTTTAATTTATACTTGCTTAACCAACAGCTCTGTTAATGTCTATGGACCTTTCAGTTTTAGCACTTTTTTCAATATTACTTATATTAATAAATTTGACCAAACGCATCCATGAGACCTTTTGGAAGTTGACAGCATCTTTCATGATCTACTGCCTCCAAACAAGAAGCTGATAAACAGAAAGAACGAGTCATTCTGAGAGAGGCATACATGCGCGCACATCCTTCAGGAGCTAGGCGAATCTGACAATTTAAGGACATGTAAAGTCAGATCTTCAGATGGTACAAATCAACGCAGTCCCCTAATATATACTGGCTAAGGATTTGACCCTTAAAATCTTTTCCTGACATGTTTGATAAAGAAAGAACATTACATTTCACTGTATAATTGGACCCTATAGTTAAAAATAGCTAGATTCTTTCCTGATTAAAGAAACAGGAAGATATAAACCAGATTTATTGTCTATTAGATTTTATGTTCCATTTTCTCTTGTCACAAGAGAAGTAATTTTGTGTACATAGCCTGTCCAGCACAAAGTCATTTGTTCCCTCAAATACACTAATTCAAGCATAAATACATAGATCCATATTAATAAAGCCACACTTCCCCCATTCATATAGCTAGCTAGGGATCCTGTCTAATGTTTTCACATTCCCTAGGTTTGCACTGTTCTGCACTGAAGTTCTGTCTGAAGTGATCTCTACTCTTTCCCAATAAACTGCAAAATATTTGTGAATTTTAAACATTAGAATTGGTTAAAAATATTTAATAATGCCTTATTATTTAAAGCACTTTTTTAAAAAAAAAAATCACTTTCACTAAAGTCCAAAGAAATATTTTCTTTTCCTTTTTTGGATGAAAATTCCATTTTTTATGCACGTGCAAGGAAGAGTCCCATCCAGCTTTATGAATAATGACAGCCAGAATGAATTGCAAGTTGGTCTTAACAAACATGTTCTCAATACATTACATTACCCCACTACTCCCTCAGCCCTCTAAGTGCTAAGTGGTGGCAGGCAGCAACAGCCTCGCCTAGCAATCTCTGTAATTAAACATTCAAACACAGGCATGCATTTCTGCAAATGGGCCCCCCAACTTCCCTTTTTTGAACACTTTCTTCAGAAGGAAATCTCACACAGCTGTTGTAAGAACACTGCATGACATCTGCAAAATGTCTATTGTACAGACCAGGGTGAGAAAACAGCCTAAAACACCAACAAGCTGGATCTGACCACTAATTGAAGCCATTGTTTAGGAAAATTACTCGCGTGTGGTCTAACAACTCATCTGAAATTAGTGATTGCTGCAAATGAAAAAGCAGAATTACATACCAGCTCCCATCCCCCATCTCTCCCAAAGGGACTTGTGCTGGAAACAAACATCTACCATCACATACAAATATAACGGGGGTTTATATTGGGTATTTTATATGTTTTTTAACTGCATCAGACGCCAAACTAACTGAAATCCAATGCACATTACTGATACTGTCAACAAATATTAAATAGATTTTTTTTAGTTTGTGAGATAATCAGAAATGTGTCCCTCATTTCTGCTTTCCACCCAGTAGGTTTAAATAGAATAAGCCATTTCTAGCTTACTGTCTATCTTACACCTTATTTACACTGAATTTTTATCTTCCAATGCATCTTATTTTTTGTTGGCATTCCCCACCATGCAGTTTACATGGTGATGAAGAAATAGCCTTGCAGGCATTGAAAAAGAGATACAACATGTTAAGACATAATTCCCTGCAGGGCATTCGAGGCTGAATTTGCTGTCACAATGAGTCCAAGCTTCCATAACTATCCGTGTTTTATGTGGATTTGAAACATAAAATTAGATTCATCTTAATCTTCTGAAACAGCAATCTTCCCATGAAAGCTGAGAGACAACAGCATATGAAAATGGTAAGAGAGAGAGAGGACAGAAAGAAGACAAGAAGTGAATAATACAAGATGCCACACTCTTCTAGTAAAGGAAGTGAAGTTCCCTTATGGGTAATAATATATCATGAAAACGTTGCTGAAAGGGATTGAGTTCCTGCCAAATTCCTTGTTTACATACAAGTGATCTCTGCTGAGGCTTCTCAGCAAGCCAAGTCTGCAGAGCACTGAGGAAGCTAGCGCTAGGATAGAAATCACTACTGTTGAGAGGAAGGTTTGTGACCCACTGCATTTCATAAGAAAGATCTGATTTATGGATATGGCCTCCATTCACCTAGACAGGGACACAGCACCAACCCAAGAGAGCTAAAGTTCAAAGCCATAAATCTCAAGTTTCCTTGGTCAGTCCAAGAGCAGCGCTTAAGGAATATACTGCCCTAGTTTCCTGGGATCAGGCTTTGCAGCTGGAGTAACTTCAAGTTTTTCTTTCTTCCTGAGGGCTTCAGATTTGCCAGCTTTGTCACACTGCTTTACTGCCCTTGGGCCACGCAGAAAAGGGCATGTTTTTAAAAAAGTTCTCCACAGCCAAAGCTACTTTTTTGCCTTTTTTTTTTTCTCACATTTTAATATGCAAAGAAGAGTATTTTACTGCATGCAACTAACAAACAGCACAGATCCTGAACAAAAGAGGGGAAAAAAAGTGTTTGGGTTTGATGATTTAAACTGACAAAGGAAACACACTAATTGAAATCTTCCCAAATAATGTAGGACTAGAATGCAATTCTTTTTATATTTAATTTAAATCACATGCAGCTTCTTCTTTTATTGCAATTGCTTCAGATATATGCCAGCATGAGTAAACAGTCTTACGCTATTTTTTCTCAAAATCAATGAAACACACAGAATAAAGTTTTCAAAGAGTTTCAAATTCTTTTATTTTCCTGCTTCACTCATCTGCCTCCCTGCCATTACAAACATCAAATATTCCACACACTCATACTAATCAGTTACTGACTTGCACTTTCAAGCATCCGTTGTTCTAAATTTTAAGAGAGAGAAACATCAGGACACAATAAATAATAACAATTTCCACAGCTATCAACATTAGCTGCATTACACATCTTTTCAGTAATGCAGTCCTAAAACTTTCAGAGTTCTCAGTGGTTGACGAATGTCATTATTCTTACATCACATATTTCTCTCTAATTAAGAATACTTTTGCCAAATGCAGTACCTTATTCGGCCTAATTTACTTTCCTGCAGACAATGCAGATAAATGTATTTTCCAATGCTCTTTATACAGCTCAGGTAACTAAAGGAAACCCAGGAAAGGCACTTCAGGACTTTCTTAACTTTCAGTTCTTGACTTTCAATAGGAATAGCTTGTGCGGAATTGAAACTCAAACGCAGAACATCAAGTGTTTTGCTGAACTGGATTTACCGAGCCTGATGCCGACTGCACCCCCAGCTGTGGCACCCAGATGAGGCTGCAGTGACAGGGACAAGATCTGAACATACCGTGCTACTTGCCACGAGCCAAATCTGGCCGCACGGCTGATATTTGGGAATCCAGTTTCTCCTCTCCTGGTGCGATATTTTTGGCAGAATATTCATGCTCACTACTGTGCAGTCCTACGTCCTTTCCCTCCGGTAAAACCCTGGTAAATAACAGGCTCCTCACAGAAGGACTGCGAGGTGACAACCCTTTTCCCTCTCCAGCAAATATATTCTTTGGTTATTACTGAAGTCCTTGTACTGCAATAACCCTTCAAACTCCACTACAGAAGTTATCTGGAGCACCAGTAGCCACTTTCCTGAATCCATCTTGCCTTCCTACACTACTATCAATCACATCCTTAGGAAGCAGCGCACCGCGGGTCAGGCAGTCCTAGATATCTTCTCTGCCATTTTTCTCACCCACGAGTCCTAGAGAGACAATATTCTGCTCCGCATCAAACATCTCAACTCTAAAGCGGAGCTGATACAAGCAGAGGCACAAAGCAACAGCTAATGCTCTGTCTCTAAAAGAAAAAAATTAAAAATTAACGCAGCTCATCAACTAAATTAGGAATAATTGGTCAAATGGTTATGCAAAAAACTCATGGAGGCACTGCTCTAGGTAATAAGTTCTGCTGACTATTTCCCCTGGCTACTCCATTTGATATTCTCCATATCTAAGTTCTGTAGCCTCAGACCCAAAATTTTAATGACATGCACTGCTCTATTATTAAGTGCTGCAGCACTAAGATCCCAAAGGAAACAAAGACTTCATTTAATTGTGTTTATCTTAGACCACAATAGATGCAGAGAAACAGTGGCTGGCATAGGTACGTTGCAAGAGCCTTTATACGCAACCTTCAATGTATTTTTTTATATCAGATTTCAGAGAATAAAATCAGTTAACAATATTGTCCTATGAGATTTCAGCTTAGCTGCAGGGATAACACAGTACCACATTTCATTAAAGTTACAGGTTCAATGAATGCTGACTACATTACTCTCTGATCTTCATTAGGGCTGCATTACAAAAATAATTAGAACTGATCAAAATGGGTGGGGGCGAAGAGGGGTCTGAAACTTTCCATTTTCATAAATATTCTCCCTTTTTATCAAGGTGAGCCAGTCACTCCATATAAGTATTAACAGAATAATGTGGGAAACGGGCACGAGAACTATTTAATTCAATACAAATAATGCATACAAAAACTGTTTCCTGTTACTGTGTTAAATTAAATTCAGAATTCTTGGTCCTCCAGTTTGTTTTTGTGTTCTGGGAAAAAAATAAGGACTACCAAACACTATACCATGGTCTAAATCCTTGCTGGAGGAAATCCAGATTCATTGATGTGAACAGGCTTTTTGATTTCTCTGTCTTTTTGACTCTGTGCTCCTACAGGATTTACCCCCAAGTTATTCAGACACATCTCAGTGAGGTTTCTGTAATTAAAGGCACCTAAAATAAATTGTATTTTCTGTATTTATACGCACTTGTCATAGGGAAATTGAAATTCAGACATGAACACTCGGTGCTGTTTTGGAAATTTGAAGTCCAATACAGACCTTCTGGATGATTTCCTCTCCATGGGAAACACCCAACTACTACACCAAAAAGTTGCTTCAGCATACTCAGCATATAAAATTCAATTTCAAGGGCAACAAAGTGATAAGATAGTTGCTCCATAAACATATCTTGTTCTTTTCTGTTTCCTGCAACGAGTCTGATGTAGCTAACAACATGTAGGGATTCAGGGTTATTCTAGAGAACTTGAAGCAACTTCAAACTTCATTACCCATTTTCAGATGCACAAAATTTTCACCAGAAAAAAAATCAATTTGTCTATGAATTCTTACTTCCTTTGTTTTCCCAGAAAATATAAATTGGTTTCCAAATCAAATAGAAAATAGCTCAAAGCTCATCTTTTGGGGGTCTTAGTTCATACCTGAAACCACATCTAACGTCTTCGAGACACTCTTAAAAATGTATGAAGATTTAAGGTGAGCCTGGGCACCTTAAAGTTTCACATACACAGACCATGTAGAATACAAGTTTTCATAAGCTTCTGTGAAAAACTCACTGGATTTAAGTACAACTTGCTTTTCATTTTGAGTGTTGTCCAGACAAGGATGTCAAAGTGAAGGTAACTTTTACACAAAGAATTGATGTATTCGATACAGCTTGCGCAGGTTGCTTTGTTAGTCAGTCTGATCGCTCTCTTTTTTTCAGATATACATAGAAATAACTAGAGTAAATGACCTCACAAAAGAAACATTTAACCTTACCCCTGATGTAAACATCTCACTCCGATATTGCAATGTAGGTAAAGGAAAACATGGCAATTTACCAGAACAAGGTCAGTACCACAATAAGGTAGATGTTTCCTTTTTAAGGTTACCTTCTAACAGGATTAAAGCATTCCTCTCTAACATGGGTAACAAAACAGCACACACTGCAGAGCTTTGCCTTTTGAGCAGTCATTCTAGTTGGTCAGTTTTGAAAGAGAAATGTGTGCACGGTTGTAAACTATTCTAAAAAGTATGCAGTGTATATTTCAAATTAAGTAATGAACTGTATCTGTAGAAATGCTGCTTTTTTCTCCGTTATATACTAACATGAGACAGGACACATACATACACATTTATGCACATACGTGTACACACACCTAACGGAAAAGGGTAAGTATATAGACAATAGGCATGACAAAACGGCATTCTAGATATTCCTCTCTTAACACATTAGCAACCTTTAGAATCACTAAAGACTCATGACCACCCATGGAAAACACGTGTCATATGAATTGCTAACAGTATCCCAAGCGCATGTGAGTTATTGCAATCTAGCACATACTGAAGAAGCCTACTGCACACAGAAATTACCAGTTAACACTTAATTTTTGCATTCCACATTTATGCAATTAATTAGAGAACACTTAACATTCTCTCTAACTTCAAGCTCTGCATGATCATGTTTGATCATGAGGGAATTTAAAATCATTTATGTAGCCAAGATTTAAATACAAGAAGCAACAGAGATGGAGCTGGCTAGAAAGAGAAGGATGAATATATGAGTGACAAACCAAGCTATATAAATATGAAAAAGCCAACAGAGACATGACAAGCAAACTTAGGCATAGCAACTTATTATATAATAAGTTGGGCAATTTTATTTGTATAGGAAATATGCAGAGATATAGTTGTGTATTAGGGACTTTGCAGGTCCATCAGCTGCATCAGAGATGAAGACACAAGAGGTAAGTAGATTTAGGATGGGGGTAGGTATTTAAAATAATAAGCGACAGACCACAATAGCACTGAATCCAGCACAGGATTTGTGGGTTTGGAGCATGTTTTTATGTACACCTCCCTGCTCTGGGATTTGGGGGAAATGCCCTTATTCCTGCCTTTCCTCTCAAGTACATACAAGGCAGTGGTTAGTGTGGTCACAGTAGCTGCGGTTTGTCAGAATTTGTTCACCAGCCACCATGAATTTCTGGTGTTGCTCTGACTTTCCCTCCAATGTCTGTGGCATCATCCATTACCTGTCTTCCCTCAGGAAGAATTCCCTAGGATCTTACAGAGGTCTTATCGCAGTGTGTGCCTTAGGCAGACACAGCCAAACCTCCATCGCCCCAAACCACAATACCTCCTAGTAAATCAATCGATCTAGGTGAGTCACCTTGCAGCGACAGCCTTAAGCTTAGCAGAATACATAGTAGGCTTAGTTACAGGATAAAGAATGTCTTTAATATGCAAGTTCACTGTCCAGAGGGAACTGAGGGAGACATTTAAGGCTATGGTTTAAAGACTGGTTTTGAAGAGACTAATGAGAACTCATTTTAAAAGGTGCTTAGACCCCCAACAGTTCCAAACCACTTCAAACGAACCTCTTCCTAATTGAGGTGCAATGGACATTCCAGGACAGATATTTCTAACCGTGCTGCTGTATTGCACTCCTCAATCTTTTGCATGGCATAGGTGCTGCCATTCTCTGCAACACTTCAGGTACTCGCTGGGATACAGAATCAGCCCTGGCATTCCCACCGTGATCACTTGGGTCCTAAATAGCCCCAGTGCTCAGAAGTGAACTTAGCAGAGACTGTGCAAACAATGTAATAGCTACATTTAGAAACATTACTGTAATGAATCTTTCTTTGCTTCCCCAAATAAAAGAAGTAGGACCGAATCAGCTACGCTATACTGAGGAAGCGATATCAATTTCCACTGGCCCAGAATGCTTGCAATCAAATATGTCCATTTATTATCTGTGACAAGGTTGGAGATGGTATGCAAATTACTTATTATTCTGCAAAAATACCAGCTTGTCATTAATATTAGCCTGTGTCTTTAAATTCAGAGATATAAGCAGCTTCATCTTACTAACTACCATCATGCTATAATCCGATGTGCCCTATAAGAAGCTGTAATATTTAAAGTCTTTTAGCTAGTACCTCTACATCCTGATTATCCTTTAGAAATTAAATGCTTTCAATATATATTTGTAAGAGAGACTAACAATCTCCTGCCACTCGAAGGATGAAGATGGTAAATGATGGCTGGGTTTTTCTGGTGTTGTTTTGATGCTGCCAGGCAGGCTGATGACTTTATATTCTGTGTCCATGGCTCAATGACCCACAAATCTCCTTTGATATGCCAGGCAGCAGAGAGAACCAAGCTGAACGGATCAGGAGAAAAGTGAAAATGCTTCAGCAAGGGGCCCCCGATGAAGCCATCATGTGACAGGAATCCTAAGACTCTGTTGCGGAGGGGAGAGGCGAGCGAGCGAGAGAAAAAGAAAAAAAAAATGGAATAGGGCATTGTGGTGGCACAAGCTGATAGAGACGTCAGAGACGCTTCAGTAATCTCACGACGCTTTGGCCCAGTGTGGGGGCAAATGAGGCCCATATTCAGCATGGCGTGACGGGTAGGACCACCCCGAAAAAGCTGCGAGGGGGCAGGCAGTTGGACAAATCAAAGCAGAAGAAAGTAATTTTCGATAAATTAAAGAAATCTCCATGGAAATTAGCATGAAACATTTTCTAATCTCCCGCTTTTCACTGCCGACAAGGGTCACTGGTTTAACTTCTCTCTCTTATTTTATTATTCCCCAGCCACATTCCTCTGCTTTTTTATATCCTTCAATTTTTACTACCTCTTTTTCTTCCAGTCTATCATTTTTAGCCTTTCTTATAGCAGCTTCTTAACCCTTTTAGGACTTCTCCCAGTAAATATTCTGGAAAATTAACTGATCCATTAGAGTTTAAAGGATGTACTCTGAAGCAGTTGCCTTTTCTAACCATCTGCAGCATTTTGTCTACCACGTACGCCGTCATTTTAACTGTGATCAAAGTCAAACATTCCCTTTACAGTAAAACCTGAAAAAGACTGCTTTCCACAAGCTCTTTTAGAGATAGAGTGCTGACACTGCTAAATACCAGCTGCAAATGTACTGTTAGAGGTAACATTGCTAAGTCACAGCATTATGACTTTTTGCTTTATAACTTTAAATATAAAAAAAAAAAATCTCTTCTTTTTGCCCCTGTTCTGCTCTTGCTAACACAAGAATGTGATATTAGCACCTCTTCTTTCTCACCTTTGTTCCAGAAGGTCATATTTGGCAGTCTGGTTCAAATTAACCTGAATTAGGAATATTAAATGCTGACAATTATTTAAAAGCAAATATGAAACAGCAGTGAGGTTGTCTGGTAAAAATATTTTGCCACTGTGCACATGAAGGACATTGAGAGAAAGAGCTACCTGCCTTCTGCAGCTTTTTATGCACTTGTAGGCATAAAACCTATAAAACTACACTGATCCATGATCCATGTCCTATGATACGAAGACAGAAAATGTGAACAAAATAATCATAATTAGAACGACTATTTTCACAAAGAATAGTAGTAGAAATTCATTACTGATATAAGCAAGTGCCATTCTTCCTCCACCACTGGCAAAGAGCAAAGGTTAAATTTATCGTTTTACATATTTATTTATACGACAGACATTTTATGCCATATAGTAAATAGTTTTGTAGTTTCCAAAGAATGCAGACATCTGAGACCTCCTTCAGTACAATACATTTCTAAAGACATCAAAATATAATGGTGTTTAAAGAGTGAGGTCTTTATATAATGATAAATAGTAATGGCAAACTTAATTAAGTCTTGGGTTCTTTTTTTCTGCCACTTGTAGCTGCTGTTGGATCTGAGGTTGAATCTCAATGAGTTTCATAGTAGGTCACAGAAGTATGTTCCCTGAAATGGTTTCTATAAAAAGTGGTCCAAATATGTCATTTGCTATCACTGAAGAAAGGAGCTCTATGTAGAATGATGACTGGTACAGTTTCTATCAGTTTTACTACTTGCACAAGCAGTGTGCTACATGTCTCTCATTTTCTTGAACAAGACAGATGCCTCTGGTGTGAAAAATACAGATGTTGGAGCATACAGCAGACAACTGTGGTTTATCAAAAATACACTACTGGCACTGACTGATGTCAGACTTAATCATTCAGCATCCTAGCAGGAACGAGTGAATTATTGGGTCTTAGTCATGTGTGGTTTATGTTTAAAAAGTAGTACGTCATCTTGTTTCTTCTTTACAGGGGTTGGAAACTATTGAGCAGACAGCAATGCCTGGGGCTATAGGTAAGAAGCTGAACAGAACCCAGAAACGAAGGTGCATGACAAGGGGTATAGACATGGACAAGTATCCATGCTTTTTCTGAAAGAAATGTCAATGAAGGGCAAAAAAAAATCAACATTAGAAAGATTGCACTGAAGGGGGGTGAGGGGAATGGAAGAGCCATGCTTATTTGATAAAAACATTTCCATATTTAATCTCAACAAAATATACACAACTTAATTTTGTGTTTAAATATATGCACAGTTTAACAAACAGATTCTTAATTTATTCACTGCTTATCGTATTTTAGATGATGTTTAAACAACACTACATGCACACGTGCACACAAGCATAGGCAAGGCTGTTTTATTAGTCATGAAGAATTCACCTGTACACAGAAATTATTTGTAATCAACCATTTATCTTGAGGACTTATGTGTCAGGTGCTATGCACTCTCACCTGAGTTTGTCAAAAATGGCCCTTACGTATCTATTCAATCCTTTGTTAGTTCCCCTTTAGCCACAGCATTAAAGTTTCTGAGTAGATAATAAAATGAAGATGAGGTGTACCAAAATATATTGAGACTGTTCCTTGCTGACAAGTCAGTGAGTGTTTTAATTGGAACAATTTTAAGTTGCTAGAAAACTATCATATCAAGGCATTATTTCAGAAGGAAAAGAAGGAATGAACTTTTCCTTTAAATGGGAAAATGGCTAGCACAGACCGAGACAGCTAGGAAGTGATGCCTCTTGGAAACACCCGGCCAGTCCTGAAGCACTTATTTACGTGAGCACAGGTGAAGTCAAGTTTGACAAGTTATTGGAGCCCTTCCCACAAGTGAGATTTGCAGGCTCAGGCCCTACCAACATATTACACGGGATGACTATGATCTGCTCACACCTTTAGCACAAAGGCAGAAATGACAACTCGCTGTGTGACTCATTAGCAGTCACAGAGACGGAGCACATTGCCCAGTCAGGCTCACACCATTATTGCCAAGTGCCTGTGATTACCCCTCCAGGATCCTGAGAAAGGTGTCAGTTAGACAATAACAAGCAATGCCTTTATTGTGCATACTTTTTTTTTTTTTAAAAAAAAAAAAAAGAACTTTCCATCAAGAAATACAATTTCAGAGTTAATGTTAGTTAGCCAGTTATAGGAACTCAGGCCGTCATCCAAAATTCATGCGATACATTTTTTTCTGAATTATATTTCTCCATGAACTTGTGATAGGTAAACAGCACAATGCACAGAGGAAAAAGTATATTAATCTGACTATTGCTTCTTCACTCCCATTAATGGTAGATTTAGGTTGCCAGAATCCATAAATGCAACAGCTTCCTTTCAAAGCAGTAAAATAATTTCCCTGTATAAATGGAGACTTTCAGGGGATCATTATTGGGAAACTGACATTATATTCTGCACAGGAATAGGTCTCCTCCGGACTTCAACACACACCAGCTACAAAATGCAAAGTCAAGTCATTTAGCATTTATTTCAGCAGAAATGGCTTACCTCCTAATTGAGGAGCTTTAGTCGGAGAAAAAAAAAAAAAAAAGAAAGATAGAAAAAGAAAACCCTAATCATCTTCTAGCACTTTCACTGAACTACTGTTGTTATTATGTGCATTTCAGTGGTGCCCAAGACCACAAGCCAGAGGATCTCTGCTCTGTGCAGCGCACTGGCTAATTCTACAAAGTCTTGAGCTCGCAAGGGCACTAATATGTTGATGCTCAAGAGCTGAGACTCTTTGCCCCTCTCTGGATCAAATCCAAATGTGAGACAAACACAACCCAGAACAGAGTCAGAGTAGTGAATATCTGCCAATCTAGGACTTATTTTGGCAACCTTCCCACCAAGAAAAAGCATCTCTACAAGTGTAAGCATATGCCATGGGCGCTCTACTTGGGCACTGAAACCTCCCCTCTAAGGGAAGGTTAAGAGAAAGTAGAATGGATAGTTTGAAGAAGTAACCCATTACACCAGTCTGCAAGCAGCTGATACAGATGCACAGCAAGGAAAGGTTGGTTTTTTGTTTGTTTTGTTTTGTTTGTTTGTAAATCCGACAGTGGTTTCAAGAATGACACACAAAATGGGATTTACAGTGTTTCATACAAGCACTTTTTGTCACTGAAAGTTTAACAAACTTTAACAACGCTAACTTTAAAGTTAATGAAGTTAAAAAAAAAAATTGAAGGCTTCCAAGGAAGAGGTGCTTTGGGAAGAAGGTGAGGAATATAGCCCCTTTGGGTTACTTTCCCCATACTAGTGTTTAGATTTACCAGGGCTAAGGCAGTAATTTTTTTCAGAGCATAAAATACATTCTGCAACATTCTGTGATATACCCAATCTCATGAAGAAATCTCATGAAGATCATGTACAAATTCTATCATAGTTCATGGTAATATCTACAATCAAAAAAAGCTAGGAATATCTCCTTGTCTGTGGCAAGACTTGCCAACAAATAGAAAAATTAGAAAAAGCACTCAAGCCAAACTCATTCCTTCTCTAATTCAACAGGATAATACACTAAATTTATCTTGCAGTTAAAGACTGTCTGAGCACTTAAGATTTGAAAAAGGAAAGTGAAAAAATTATTCCTGTACTTTAAGTTCTGTTTGCATAAATGTCTTCTCTTAAGTCCAGGCTTTGAAAAGCCACTCCAAGTTAAGTGGCATTTGTCTTCAGCAGACAGATGGACAGTTTTATAGCAGAAAAAGAATCGTCTAAAACAAGTCATTGTATTTACTAGTGAGAAACTTTCTTCCCATGAGACTCATTATTCAAGGACTGGAAAGAATGTCTTGCCATCAAATGATTTTGTGGAAGTTTCATATATTATTATCTCCCGGAGCATGAATTTATATTACAGACAAAACAAATATCTACAGTATGCAATACCTATTTTAGGGTACATCTGTCCATGCAGCCATCTACATTCACCATTTTTCATTGACGCTGGCCATAAAACATGAGCAGAAAAGCCCTTTCCAGTTTGATGAGAAGAACGGGTAGCACATGGAAGGCCACTTTAACTTCCCTGTCTAGTTCATGCTTGCCAGGCTGGGCAGAGTGCTTTCAGTCTGTCTGACCTGTTCTCGTCGTATCACTCTAACAGCATTACCCAAGCCCTTCATCACCTTCTCTTGATTGGATTTATCTAGACTCATCTGGTAAGGTTTGCTAATTTATAGGGATTATCACAGGAATATAAGGGACACAGTGGTGCAAATACGAGGAAGAGCAGGAAATACAAATGGGAAAGGGGCTGAATCAATCCATTTTCCTTGGCACACAAACCACTTACATCTGTAACTCAGATTAATGATTAGGGAAAAGTGTAAAAATGCAGAGCTGACGTCCTTCTGTTTGAACAGAAGGTTTCTCCACAACAAAGAAAATCATCTTTCCGCAGGGGAAAGAAGTTACTCAAGGAGATTTGGGAGTGGAACCTCAGAACTTTCAGGGAATCACCACGTGGTGAGTTTAGCATAGTTTCTTCCAGCAGAAGAACTGGCATGCCACAGATCTTAACATATCTGGAAAGGGTTGGAGTACCAGCCCCAAGACCCATATTAATCACTAACCTCATTCTTTCCCCCTCTCTCCCATAGTGATAGCAGTTTCTCAGGAATATAGCATCCATGAATTGTCATCTACCTACAGGTGTAGAGACCTTGCAAAGCAAAATTCTTGCAGATCTAAGGAAGGAGGGGAAGGAGGACAGTACAGAGTCCCTGATGAAGAGAAAATCTGATGAGGAAAAAATCTGATGCAGAGAGAACAGGTAGAAGACAACTAAAATGATGATTGAAGCAAAACTCTATCATCTAAATAAAACTTGTTTCAATATTTGAACCTTACAATCTCCTCTAAATGAACAAAATATAATTATTTGCCCAAATTACGTTCTGTTGAATGCCCCAGGGAAAAAAAATAAAGCATGCATTTCTGGTCACATTCTTGACTTCTACAGCAAAATAACACGGTCATAGGACTTTCAAAATCAAGTGTATTTTCTGAACAAACTATTACAATGGTGTGATTCTATCCAGTTACATAAGTATTAATCAGCACTAACTCCACTAAGTGGTACCTTTAAACCAGTCCATAACTGGCATAAGCAAAGAAGTAAACCCTATGCGTAAATACATTGCAGCACTGAACGTGTGTAGATAATTAAACTATAATTATATTACTCTTTACACTGGCAGAAAATTTTATTACTGTGGTGAAAGGTTACTTCGACTCTTCTTTCCTGTTTTGACATATTAAGAAGAAATTTAACATTCACATTCAACATACAAATACCACTACCCAAAAAGTGTCATCTTTTTCTTAACTGGAGAACACCAGCACAGTCACTTGGTAAATAGGCTCTAGAGAACACTTGCATGATAAGAGAATATTCTTATGAAAACAGGCTTTGAACTGCAAGTTTTCATTTATGTGGGTTTTGCTCATTTCTGTACAAGTTATTGTTTCACAGTACTTATTTTGAACAGATGATAGGATCGGTTTTATAAACACCTAAGGAAAAACATCAAAATAGAGGGCTATTCTCACTATCCTAACTAGCTTCTTAGTCTGGCACTATTCACAGCTACAGATATTCCCACAGAGGTTATCACAGGGGCTGTCCAAAGCTAGGCAAAGGTTGCTCTGCCCAACAGTGCAAAAATTTTCTTGTTGAAAACCAATCTATGCAGTGTTGCATTTCCCAGTCTTTGGAAAGCTAAGCCTTCTTGGGGAGAATGAAAGAGGTGTTATCCCCTTGTATCACACAGTGGTGCGGGAGCACTTCAGCTCTGTTGTAGCTTTCAGGGCCCCACAAAGGAGACGTGTTCCACATTTCTGGTAGCCTTGTGACGGAGAAACATGCTTGCATTCTCTTGATTTGGCACTCCCACATCTCCTACGCACTAGGTAAAATTTTCAAGGCCACTCTTGAAACATGTTCTCTCCCTCCAGTTCTCCCCTGCCTATCCTTTGTTTTCAATGTACATCTTATCATTAGCAATATATTTGCCACTGTCTTCACTGAAGCCACAGCTTCAATGCAGGGGGTCTATTCATCTGAGGTTGCAGGATCCGTTTTTTATTTCTAGAAGCAGCATGAGGAGGAATGGTAGTGACAGACCACTGGCTTGGGCCCCAGGCTGTGTCGTTACATTCACATCTCCCATTGCTTCCAGACTTCCCTATTAGTTACACTAGAGCCTCCAGCCCTCTGAAGTCACGGAGCTGGCAAAAATGTGGATGGCTCTGGGCTTCCCTGTTAGCAGCGAACAGCAACGCTCTCCAGGGCAAAACTAATGGGGGAGCTCAGAGCAAGCGTGAATTTCAAGATGAGCAGCAGCTGGGCTTTGCTGACAACTTGCCACCTGATCTCCCAATATGGGAGAAGCTGTAGGGCATGAGAAAGAGGAAGCTGGGGGCGTGTTTGGAGGGGAGATTGATGTGATCTGATCTGAACCTGAAAAACGGCCAGTTTGGTTCAGACAAGGAGGGTGAATGGAGGTTTTAATGTATACTAGCCCCAAAATGGCCTGTTTAGATAACATATACTACAAGCTAAGAAGTAATGCAGGCTGGCTAATAGCTTTAGGGAAGTATTTGAAGATCCAGGATACATTACACAAGACAGCTTTCTTGTCAGGAGATCCAGAGTTTCTATATGGAGACTCACAGGCTGTTCCTTCCTTTTTGCTACATTACCACACATTGTGCATTTGTTCTGATTCCCAACCTCAAGCTAAAAAGCAGGAGCTAAAATGCTGAGGATCAGTGTGAAGGACTCTCAAACTTGTTCAAAAAATAAAAAATAAAAAATCCACAAACCTGTCCTTTCCTAACCAGAGGACAGGTATGATACCGAAGTACACCCACGATGGAATATATTTGTGCAGACTAATGGATCAGCACATTGTGACAATACCAGGAGTTTAACTGGAATAAGACAGTCGGGCCCCAGCACAGGACACGTATTTCGTACTCTACCATTAATTCCATGGAGGTTGCACAGCACGACATCCCTAGCACGGAGATTCCTAAAGGCCCCAGCGTACACGAGGACTCTAAGAGGTAAGGGTTAGATCCTGCCTAATAGAAGGTGCATAAGCCACCCTTCAGACCTTAAGAAAATTAGATTAGAGAGATCCAGGTCTACAAGGGTCACTTGATTACTTCAAAACTCATTGGTGACTTTGCTCTCTTTCATTTTTACTAGGTTTTCCTGACTTCTGACATTTTTACCATGACAAAATTACAGTCATGACATGCGCATCCAGCAGGCATGCAGGTCAGCGTGCATCTTTGTGGATCTATGGTATCCTGTTTGACACTCAGATGCCTCTGTTCTACAAACAATCAGGGATGATTTTCTGCCACAAGGAACAGCTGCTAAATCTCCCCTTTGCCTTCACCTCTCCTCAAAGGAAACAGAAGAACATACCTTTGCTTTTGCCTCTTGCCCTTACTCTAGTTCAATGTTTTTTCTTGCTCAACATACAGCTTTCCTCTCTAGCTGTAATAAAATGGTGAGTTGTTTTTATCTATTTTATGCAAGATATGCAAGAAAATTGCAAGAATAACAAATAGCCACTGGAATTTGAAGACAATAGCCTAACTGAAATATCAATCTCACAATTTCAGCATACTTTACAGATGCCCAATATGCTTTCCTCTGAACGTTCAACATTTCAAAGTGCCCTTTCCAAATGCAACAGAAGGGGACTACTTAGCTCCCAGTACAGGATTAATTTTCGTCACTGACTACGGACATGGGGGTTTACAATCTGTAGTGGCTTGGGTGGAGGGGCAGCAAGGAACAGGAGTATGGCGAGTGTCAGCAAGCATTGCTCAATGATCCTGCTCTCCTCTAGGCAACAGGAGGAAAAGTGCAAGGTTACTCACGAGGAAAATTTCCCTTTTAGGTTTGAATTCATAAGAATGGAGGCTGTACAGGGGTAGGAAATAAATTAGCCATCAGAGCTGCAGGGCTGCATGGTGCTGGGTGGAATACAAACCTTACTTTCCACTGAAACATAAGCTGAAAGAGTGGGAAAGTAGGAAAAAACACAGCACAGGCTATGGTTCTTGGTTCTCTCACCGCTGTCCCATGAGGTTTGGCACTTTTTTTTTCCCCCCTCTACAACCAATTCTGCTACTACAGTAAGAAGGCTCCCATATACAAAGATATTTGCTGATTATTTGTTCGGTTTTACACACCCATGACATACTGCTTCAAACATCACAGCTAGCTACGGTACCAAAAAATCATGGAAGGTAACTAAAACCATCTAATTTTCTTCCACAAAACAAGAATAGTAAAAGTTCTTACAGTCAGCTCCAAGAATGCACGGGGTTCCTTGTTCCTACTAACTCACAGTGCACTTAACTCCTTAAAAAGGAACTGACAGAGCACTACAAGTGACAGAGCAGTGACTTTCATCTTGAAAAGAAATATCTCCATACGTTACTGGGAAGAATAAAACAAAAGAACAGGAACAGGATGGATCTTTGATTTTTGGAGGGAAGGAGAGTGTCGTTTACTTCGAAAGAAACAGTTTCTACCTTGATTTATGTTTTGTCCAATTTCACACCAGGGCAAAAACCACTGAAAAAGCAATATGCATTCACTGTGAAATGCCTACCCCGGGAGAGGCGCTGCACTGTGCACCCAGCACCCCAAGGCTGCGAGCTGTTGAACTCAACGATTCATCAGGTGACAAGTGTCACCCCATACCTCTATGGGCCAAGCCATAAGCCTAAACTAACTTCAACGTGGCTACAGAAACATGCCAGGTGATGGCTGTAACAACACCATTGTGCTAAACACTGCCTGAATGAATCCAGAATAAGATGCTTTTTTCCTCAACTCAAAACATTCAACATAACGTGGCACAAACACATCCTCATTTTCATCTGTCGGGAACTTGTGGAACAGGAAGGTTGCAATTCACCAATTAAAAAAAAAAAAAGAGAGAGAGAGAGAGAAACCTAAAGGATATATATGAACTACTCTTCAAGATGCTGAGGAAATAATACAGCTGGTCTGCAAAGCTATCGAGTATCATTAAGTCAACTGTAATTTAGATATTTAGGCTACTTTTCCTAAGGAGGGTAGCATCAAGAAAAGCAGCTTCTTTTACACAGAGATAGGATGGCTTTGCTCTAAAACAAGAATTTCTTCTAAATAACTAAAAATGTGATTTGCACCTGGATTTACTTGTTTTGATTTTACTCTGTCGAGACGAGGCAATACTGAATGCTGCATCCTGGAAGATGTTAAGCAAAGACTGCCAGCGTACTATTTTTGTTTTCAGAGTGGCTTTGTTACATTCACATGTGATATCTTAGGATGAGTCCAATCTAATTTTAAATCTATTCGACTGCTGTAGGATCTGAAAGAGCTGATCCTGTAGGATTTGAAAGCGAGTCTTTGAACTGAGATCTCAAGAGATAAATGGCAAATACATTAACTTTACCACCTCATTTTCTTTAGCTTACAACTTAATTGTATTTTTCGTAGGCCTCAGCAATCATGTTTTAATTAGGTCCCTTTGTCTGATTTGATAACTTGTTTTGCATCTTTCTTACCTTAGCCCACTGCTCCATGGGGCTAAGCAGATAGTATTATGATCTGGTACTTGTTTCTAACACTTGCTTTAGTTGAATGAGCTGCTACAGGAACTTTGACTTCCCTAAGGTAAGGAATGGAATTACCAAAATTACATCTACATATCAGCAGACAATAATAACATAACCCCCCTACCTATACTATGTATGTAAGACAAATGTAAAAAGGGATTTTAGCTAAAGATAACCGGCTAGACAACCCAGTCTTACAGATAGTTGCTGTTTCTCCTAAGTGATCCCACACAGGGGGCCGGCAGGTACCACATTTCAAATCATATGAAATTACAAGTTAGCAAGCAGTCTCTCCCCACGGGCTCAAATACTACTTCTTAAAGGCTCAAAATAGGACAAGACTGGAGGGGAATTTTATACTCTCTGAAAGGGAATTTCTTTTGTTCAGTTCTGATAACATCTGTGATCTTTTCTCTCCCAAAATGTCCCCAGAAGTCTTTATATTGAGGACATGCCTATTAAATCTGTAGCCACCTTTTCTGTAATACCATATTCAGTGTGTACTTCAGCTTTGAAAAAGAACCAAAAACTCCATGAAATGCTCATTCTCTGTTATGGAGAATATACTGGAGAATAAAATTTTCGGTCTCTCTCTTTCTCACACGCTCATAATAAAGGTTAAAATAATGTTCTAGTCATTAAGTCTGTGGACTGTTTCTGAAAACTGTTTAATTTCACATAGTTTCATGATCTCAAAACCTGACTTTTTTATTCCATAATGTTGATAATATCCCAAATTTACTTCTCTTGTGATTTGAACTTGATTTTAAGCAGCATTTTCCAATTTTTGCATCAAATCCTATTTCTTTACACTACCTGTTCTTCAATTCTCTTTTGTCCACGATAAAACACATTCTAGAATACTCCTGCAAGACTACGGCAATATTTTAGATTTCACATAATGGAACTCAATTTTTGTTTCAAGCAAAGTGTAATTTTGCCTCAATCAGCAGTCAGTAGCCACATTGCCAATTAGACTGAAGTACACTTTACAATAAAATGTGCAAAATTGTTGGGGAAAAAATATATAACTGAGAGAGTCTCAACTGTGGGTAAAATAAATATAATTGATGCATCCTTCAGTCTGCAGCATTGATTATTATTTATTATTACAAACTCTTCAAAACAGGATGATTTGATGTCAACATGTTATTTTAGGAAGTGCACAATTGAAGAAAGAATTATTTGCATGGATTGTTTCATAAAATATGTTTACTGAGAAGAGATGTACATTTTTACTTGAAATGATTCTGAATCATAAAGAGAAGTCAAGGCAATCTTCAAGCATTACAGTTGAAAAGAATATCTAAGTTTTTAAATAAGCTTCAATTAAGAGAATAGTTTTTGTACAAAGCTAGAATCTATACATTTTTTCTTTTTTGTGCAGTCTGTCTGGCTAAACTTAGGAAAATAGTCATAGTAAATCCCAGGTCACTTTCATTCTGTGTCACCAACTGAATTTGGAAACTCCTCTTGAATAGTAAGGATCAGTCCTACCTCCTTGCATTGACCTCTTTTCCAGACAGAATACCACCATGCTTTGATGTGACATACGGAATGAGAAGAAAGTAATAATGAAAATCCATGAGTCTAAATACTCTGTACTTGTAACTCACCTGTCATTCCCTATGGTCATGTGTGTGTCCAAGACAGGGAATTAAATGCCTCTGCACCTTTCTTATTTCATGCTTTTTGTAGCCCTATGGTGTAACATTAAAAAAGTTACCTGAACTCATTTAAGAATTATGAACTTTCAGGTGTGTAAACACATGCTTTTTAGATGTTCACAGTTCTCACATCATATTACAAAATGCAGGATCCAAACATCATCCTCACTCTTACTACACTGCTATTGTTGCTCAATTTTTGCAAAATGAAATTTATCAGAATGTTTTACAATTAATTTATAAGGTTAATTACTATTATAATTTATGACCCTACAAACCCATCACTGTCCAGATGGCTCAAAAGAAATCAAAGATATGGGGAAAGAAAACAAAACAAACACAAATTACTTCAATACCATAACGTAAAAGCTACCACAAAAAAAGAAAAAAACAGACCCAAATCAGTATAAAGCAGGTGGGGAGGGTGTTAAATCCATGCTGGAAGACGAGCAAAGCCCGTCAGGTAAAGCAGCAGACCAGGATGAGCAGCACTAACTTACACAAACTTCTGCCATAGGAACCTTCACATCACCTTGCTGCTCTAAACGTCTGCTCTCTTTTCCAGGGATCACGCTTTCAGGACCCCATTGGTTGTTTCTTTACTGATGGCTTTTTTTGTTTCAAGGAAATGAGCATCTCTCTTCTGAGGCAGTGCTTTTGGTTCTGGGTTTAAATCACTCTGTGCAACAAACCTAACTTCTTCCACCAAAAATCACTGCACACAAAAATCAGCCCAAATTCGTTAAGCAAAACTGCTCAGATGCAATGGTGGGCAGGATGACAGGGACACAAAATCCTAAGTCAGCCTTTAGTCCTTTGTTTGGAATAAATACGGGCAATGTCTTCCCAACTCACCAGTAAAGAACAGAGATTTATAATTGTAAAATTTCTTCGTGTAGGAGCACAACTTTCCAGTTTTCCAGATTTTTTTTATATCTTTTTAAAACTTTGGTTGGCTTTCTTTTTGCGCGTAGGAAATACTGGGTTTGGTTTCTGGAGTCTGGGCTTTTTTAAAGGCAAACATCAGCGTCAGTTTGGCTACAGATGCAGTCCCTGAACAATGCAGCCTGTTTTGTGCAGAGAGAACATTCTGCTGATCAGAAAAGCATCAGAAAATGACTCTGTCTCATGGAAGAGTTTCAGCACGGTATCAAGACATTATTTTCCCTGATGGTGCGGAGGGGGTCCTCTGCTGACATGGGGGCTGGAGCGAGCAATGGCAGAGGCTGGGTCTCTGCTACTATGCAGATCCACCAGTGACCCACCCTTTGACAGACAGGCAGACCCCCAGAGGAGGGTGCCTGTAACTTGGAGGCTGCAGCACTCATTGCTGAGCTGGTCCATGGCCTGTGCAAGGGAAGGTTCATTCCCTCCCCTGCCCTCTGCAGAGCTCCCCGATATCAAGTCTCTGCATTTGGGCTAGGCATGGAGGAACAGATTTGCCCCTGAATGGCTACACAACTTCATTTAGAGCATTACGAATCACTGCTGCTCACCAGAGACTAGCTGCAACGACTTCATTCTGTGCAAGCCCACCAGCATCTACTCCTCCCTGCCGGGACTCCAGGAACAACGGGGAAGACAAACCCAAGGCTGTGAGGTGTGCTAGATGTCCCTTCATTTAGCAACAGCTTAGGAGCAAACAAAATACGCAGGCATTCACGTGCTGATGCTTTTTACCTATTCAGATCTGCAGCTACAGAATGAAAGCCCAGGAGCTGTGGTCTCACCAGGCATTGCAGAACTTACCCTCCGAGAAGCTGGCATTCAATCAGCCCGCAGCGCTTGCTTATGCAGGCTAATGATAGGAGACATAAGCGTGTGCCGCCTCAGCTCTGAGCACCCGGTGCTGGAGGCACAGGGCAGCTGATGTACATTTGGCAACCGGAGCTTAAACATGCCAGGTATTTAAACACAGCGCTTTCTTCAAGTGCTTAACACTTACTGTAAAAAGAAAACTGTATTTCTGACCACCCGTTCTATTTTCCCAATAGAACTTTCTTAATGCTAACATGCAAGACTGGAACATATTAACTTCAAATATATTTAAGGGCAACTGTTCCTTGATCTCAAATTCCATGAAATTTCAGGTCACTGTGGGAAAGCCAACAACCAGTTTAGTTAAATGCTTAATGACATAAAAACAGTGATTGATTGCCATAAAAATAGCTCTTAGGGGTTACAAAAATGAGAAGACTCACAGAAGTTATTTAATGTTCCCAACTAAATAGAAGAAATATTTGGCTACAAAGCTAGGTTCCTGTCAGCCAGAGAGGGACCAGTGAAATGTACATATTTTCAGAATGAAAAATAAGTTAAAAAGTGAGGAAAGCATCTTATTTCACCTACTGGCTTTAAAAATATATTGCACATGGAAATTAACTAGAAAATCGCAATGCAATCACTTTTTAAGCAAAGCAAACAGCACAGACCGGTATACGCTACTATAACCTACACAAATATTTCTCTTCTCCCCTCTATTAAAAGCAAAGCAGAAATATTCCAGGAGCTCAGAAACACCGTTCAAGCAAGGGAAGAACGCTGGCATTGCTTTGGGGATACGGCGTTTGGGTGGCGGGGAGATGTAAGGGGGCGGGGGTGCCGACTGTGCCGTGCCGAGACAGCAAACAAATTAAAATTGCTGTAAATAGGGGTCTTTGTCTTTCATTTGGGAAGAGCGGGTGCGCAGCTGATCCGGACTTGCGCTGCTCCTGCAGATTCCCAGGCACAAGACAGATGGCAGTGCAACCAAGCTAGAGCACGGGCCTGCAGTCGCTCCCTCTGGGTCTAACTCCTATTATCCACTTGTAAATTAACCTGTCAATTTATCAATCAACACCATCTTGATTCTCCCCTGTTCCACTGCCCAGCATCGCAGTGAATTTGCCTCGTAAATAACTGGGAGCCCCATGTTTGTTAGTATTGTGAATGAGTTTATTATCACTTTGATGACTGCTATGAATCACAAATGCTGCCGAGAGCCTGATAAGAAAAAAAAAAAGTACATGCACACATTAACACAGTTGAAACTATTTGGGAGATAAAAGATCGAGTTACTGTGATAGCAAATCATTTCAACTGGGGAAAATGGCGAAAAATTGTAGGTTTTGTGTTGGATAAAACTCAAAGTACAAAATATGAAATAAAAGGAAACAGTTTTGCATCTAAGGCTCAGAGGTATCTTCACTGCTCCATTGCTGGGATACTTCAACTTGTTCCTACAATTTCTTAGACACTCTTAGATTTGATGCCCTATTTGAAAACTTCAGCAGGGAAGAATTATCCTTGGAGATGCAACAAGTATTTTATTTATTTATTTTTGCCAGTGTAACACTACACGGATCTGTAAGTAATTTATGCTACAAAAAATCTGAAGGAATTCAAATAAAAATAAAAGCTACTTTTAAAAAAAGAAAGTTGAAAGGAAGAGGAATTTGAATATAATATTATTTATTCAATATTTATGACGTGAAAAAAGTATTAAATTAGTAACAAATGTGGGTTTTGTAGTTTTGTTTCTTCTGATAAAAGTCTCGGTGTTCGCTCAAGTGGCTTAACTTTAGTTAGACTCAAACGTAACAAATTAGTGTTGCTTGCTTCTGAATTTAGCATTTAAATCACATTTAATATTATATAAAAATAATATGAAGCAATATTCCAGCATTCCTTCCACAAATCAGGGTGGTGTATTTGTTCTTTGAAGCCAAATGAAACATACTAAAATCTAAATAAATGATAAACTGCATGTTAAAAAAAAAAAAAGCAGATGTTTGGCTATTTTTAAATAAAATCAATCTTTTGCCAGGTATAAAAAATAGTATCTTAAAATGCACAAAGTTTTTTTTAGAATGTATAAACAATATAATGAAAAAGAGGTAAAAGCTCTCCTACGTTTTATCATTGTAATTTTAGATATATTACGATGCAAATAAATAGTGAACTCGAGTTAAAATCTGAACAGAGGTTTATATATAGAATTAAAAATTCACAGGTCTTACAAAGCAGCCAGCACTATCTTTGTTCCTCACATTCCTATCTTTTTCCCTGCTGGTATTGTGTTGTTTGTGTGCATGTGTATGGATTTACTCCTTATCATACTTCTTCCACATCCAAATTCTTAAAATGCTTCTAAATAGTTAGCAGCAAACTTCACTAAATTGTTCAATGTTTTGCTTTCTAATTCAATTCTACCAGGCTAATCTACTACAGAAAATATTATCTAAATCCTAAACTACTGCAGAAAACGCAAGTAGTGAACAGATACCAGTTATTTTGTTAGATCTGTTTTGCTACTATTTCAAATTCAGGTTAAGATAATGGACCCCATTTTGATCTCAGGTCCGCAAAAATTGAAAATCCAAGTTGTACACGCATTGTAAAACCGAATAACCTAGTTCAAATCAAGTTGTGCATTTAAAACTACAAGCTATGAATCGTGGTGCATGGGGTAGAATAAGACTTAAAAGACAAAGCAAAATAAAATTTCTACAAGTACTTTTTAGGGTTTTATATAGCCTTACTAAAAATCTAAAAAATGGTTTATGGAACAAATGGCAAGTACTGCACATGCCCACAGAGAAACAGTTGTCATACAGCAAAATCTCTGGCACAATTAAAGTAAAAGAACAGGGTGTATGCTCAATATTGTTATGCCCAGTATATCATTGGTGGAAAAGTAATGGAAAATGAAATTATTTGTTAGAATGCAATTTAGGGAATCTGATAGGTTGTCCATTTTATTCAATTTATAATTAAGATAGTGTTTAAATTTGAAATGAATTCTATATATGCATGTTCAATAGGCTATAGCACAACAATAAGAATGGAATCACATCTCATTTTATCATAAATTGTGTAATAAGCGATAAGGTAAAAACTAGGGCTAAAATCCTCCCAGCAAAAATGAAAGAGAGCGACCTCAATTGCCCTAATTCATTCTGCTTTTTTTTTTTTTAAACTCTTCATTTTCCCTCTGTTCACATTATTAGCTTACACATGAGTGCATTATTAGAAAATAACAAAGCCAAACAGGGAAACTTGGAAGAAGCAGGAGATAGGATCCCCTCTACAGCTGAAAGGTATTCTCATTTCATTTGTTAGGAGTTGCAAAAATAGTTTTATTGCCAGGGAAGGACAATGACCTCTCTCTTTCAACAAGCTTGGTGGTTGGTCTTTTGATGGAAAAAACTAGGGGATACAACATCTGGTAATTTGTGTTACTGAGCTTAGCTGAGGTCTTAACGATGTAAGCAGATTATTCCTGAAGAAGAACAAAAAAAATTCCGGAAGACTCAATGAACTATTTAAAGTTATTAGCTGGTGCATTCTGGCACTTCAACACTCTTTTCGGATTCCTTTTCCTTTTAGACGTTTGCCTTCTGATCAGATTGTTCTAAAAAAAGAGCTCTACCACCTTCCAACCCCACCACACTTTTCTGGTGGTCCACGCATGTTCCATCATGCATGCTAAGTCCCCCAACCCTATTTTTTTTGCCATTAGAAGGAAGACGATTATTTTTCTGATTAAGTTTTCCCCTACAGAACATTAAGAGGTCGTACTAGCCTTCCTGAGTTGCTGTGTAGGTCAGGAAGGCTGGACAAAACAGATAGCAGCAGTCGAGCTCAGATTAAGAAAAAAAAAAAAAAAAAAGGAAGAAAAATTGATGGGGGGAGAATGAAGAAAAAGATAAATTATGTGTACCCTTGACCAGGAATTTCATGCTGAAAACACATGGAAAGAAAAAAAAAAAAAAAAAAGGAAAACATCCTCCAGTCCTTCCTTGACACCCTTCCCCGGCCTTAAATATCTTTGTCCGATTTTAGCTCTTATTCCTCCACTTCCTATAGTTCCTCCAAACATTTTAATTGCCGATAGTGTAGTGATTTAAAACATCTGTCGAGTTTCACTATTCCTTCTAATGGCAATGGACCCATATTTCTTTACACACAATACAGCAGAGAGTAGAATCTCAGACCTGTAGTTTGCTGCCTGGAAAACCAAAATCATATCATTGAATGGAACAAATGACCAAGCTTTTAAGAGAACAAAATATCTATTATATGCAAAAATGGAGTAAAATCCCAGACCAAGTTTAAGCTGAAGTGTAGTAATAGCCATGATACTTCCTCACAGAGGTTTTTTTTTATGTTCATTTTTATCAAATTTTAGTAGGTAAACAGTTTTAAATATGAAACTAGAGAATTCCAGCATGCAGCTCAGTAAATGAGCAAACGTTTCAACCAGAACTCGGAAAGTTTTCTATATTAAAAACTCTCTATGATGTATATTTGAAGTGGAAAAAGCACTGCAGTCCTGTAAAGGCCCTCTCCTCATGAGCCTTTTTGAGGAGATAGTCACTGCCTCTTTCAAATTTGTATTTCAACAGACTCGTAGGAACTTTGAAGAGTGTTTGGACAAACCATTATTGAAACATAGAGTCTACTACTGTGTCTTGGAGCAGAGCACTTGCAGTTGTTTCTATCAGCTACCAGGAGTTAGCTAACAGCTGAACACCTGATTTGCATTCATCTAGGAGCTGCCCATACAGTGAAGAAGCACCATACGCTGGGACTATGAGCTTTAAACATAGTTTAAAGTACTTTTCAAGGTGTTGCTGATGTGAAAACCATCTCCTTTATTTAAAACAAGTTCTCATTGGCACTAGTCATTTCTGTAGAACTTGACTTTGCTCACTTTAATGTTAAACTCAGTCCTCATTTCCTAATGGAACAAATACAGGATTTGCATCATTTATTTTACAGCATTACTAACCTCTGGAAGAATAGTTTTCTTAAATTATAGTTTTTGAAGCCCTGTTCATAATTAAGCATTGCCTGATGCTAGAGAGTATTCTAGAGCAAAAATTCCTGGGAACTTTCAAGACTTTTGCTCTCAAAAAAAAAAAAAAAAAAAGGAAGATTATTTTTTTGTAACACGTTACATATATATAGAAATTAACACACAATTCCAGAACTTGACTTATAACACAGGTTATGGTCATGGTATAGCCGGGTATCCACTGCAGTAAAATAACCAATATAAACTCAGAATCTTAAATCTGTTTTTCCTCTATAGTTTTAACTTCAAAAATTTATAGTAATGCAAACTTCTCCAACCAAGCTCTTTACAACAGGTAATTTGCATTTGCACTGGAGAGTACTGTAAAAATCCATTTAAGTCTGGGATGCAGAAATATGTTCTATTTCTTTCCTGTTTGTATACGTAAGTAAATGATTTGATTCCAGATAAACCAGAAATGTTTACCCATAATGTTTGATAGCTTTGCTTGCAAAGCAATTAACCCGGAACACAGATTTTTAATCAGAAAAGTGCTTTTTGAATTGACACCCTAACTTCATTCTATACCGTAAGCCAGCTCTCTCTGGTCCAGGTCCCAGCAGCAATGCAGTCTATACAGCTGCCCCCTAATATCATGATACACAGATATAAAACACATAATTTCCTAACCTCGGCCCAGATCAGAAGGTGTATCTATCAAAGAAACTTTCATGTACTTGCCAGTGCATCAGATGCATATTTATTTCAATTAATAGTATTTTCTGTTTACATTATTGGTGCTGAGGTCTTTGAGCATCAGACAATTTGTAGCACGTTTCAGGTGTCCCGGGTAATTGGGAACACTGAAGTTTTGAAGGACAAAAGTCTTGTTTTTCTGTGTGCACAGCTTTACAGCTTTGGCCTTTTTAGCCATTTGAATAAGATCAGTGAATACCAACTACACATGGGAAGCAACAAGAGGGAACTGTTGGAATTTCAAAGTTTCTTGTTTACTGACAGATTTGGTGCCCGTTTTCTTTCTTAACAGAGAAATAACACAAAATCAAAAGTAGGCAATGCGCTATACATTATATACAGCATGTGCTTCATTTCAAGAGCCAACTCATCAAGTAGAAGAGAATGTAATAGTCACAAAGACAGATATAGCACACTGTCATCACTGCTTGCGTTGCCTCTTAGTAAAGTGAATCCTGTTTTTCTTTAACACCTACTCCTTTGCAAGAGTGTTTTCTTTCCCATTGTTTACTTTTTAGAAGCAGAGAATCCGAAAGTGCTTAATATTTTAATACTTGAGAAAAGTCACTGCTCATGAAGATTCAAAGCAAGGAGGTGTCACAAACAGTGTATCTGTACACTAAAGTTCTTCTCTTCCCACACAGAGTAAAGGTTTCAAACCTTTATTATCACGCAGCATCATATTGAACAAATCAGCATACTGCTGTCTTCATCATCAGCCTAAAGAGAAACATAGTCTTGTAGTTTTCTGTCTAAGGATAAGAACAACCCTGGAAAATCTCAGAGGAAACGTAAGAGCTGTGGGTTGGGAACCAGGAACACAGAAGAAAAGCTCTTAGCCTTAGCAGAACAACATAGAGCAGTCTTAGAGGAAAGGTAGCCTTCAGGTAGCTGCTTATTCCTGTCATCTTAAGACCCCGTCTTACGTTAAATCAAAAATTATTGGAGACTGGTTTGGCATCACAGACTACAACCATAACGAGACTAGTGGATGCGATCAGACTCAAAGTATTAAAGCCAAATTTTGCATTGATTTACACTCTGGGCAATACTCTGAAAAAGCAAAGAGGATTTCAATAGGTTTTAGAATATACATGTAGACCATTTTCTTCCTTGTAAATAAAACTGACGGAAGTACAGAATAGAAAATTAGACTTTGTGGTTGTAAAACTGTCGGGCAGAGTGAGAATTTTAGGGGTAAATTCTCAAGGGAAGGCCAAATAGCAATGTCTTCAAAATGCACATATGATCATTACAGCTTCAAAAGTATGTGCTTGTATTCACTCTGCACTTGCAAATGCGGTATTTGTACACATGACCATACTAATTTTTCTAGGCAAACCTCAGCTGTTCAGAATTGCCATTGCTTTAGTAGCTGGCGCATTCTTCAAGAGAAGGCAAAGTTTCACCTTCAGAATAAACAATTTGACTTGGGTCTGATACATGTGCATGCTGCAAACTTATACAAAAATCAAATGGTCTGCTCCTTGGGACAAGGTGTGCTACATCTTGCATTACTGAGTATCCTCTAGAGCAGGACAGAAAATAGCTGTGTTGTGTAACACTAAAATGCCAGCAAAGACCTCTAACAGAAGCTGAGTATAGATCTGGGCAGAAACAGATGTCAGGGCATTTCATGGTATTGTATATACAGAAGCATCGTCCTACTCATGTACTTCCACTTATTTCAAAAGGACCACAATCAGAGCAAAATAGTACTCAAAGTCACAAAATCTAACTACAAAAAACCTTAGACATTTGGTATTACAAAAAAGGCTTGCACTGTGAGGTTTATAATAAGAAGGAAAACAGACAGAGGTATATCAGAAGAGGAAAAAGGACTTTTAACAGGCTACTTGAAAATGTGTTTCAAAGCCAACAACCCTGATAACCACCACAAACAATCCTGCCACGATAGATCCCCCACAAAAATGCAGCCCAAGTAAGGGATCAATGTGTATTTACCCTTATGAAGCTAAAGCAACGTTATCAAAACTACATTTAAGGCACCTAATTGGTACAGTAGTGATGGCTTTTGAGATGGATGAGTAGAAAGCAACTTACTTATGGTGACATTCAAAACACAAGCCTGTGAAATACTTTGGAAACAGACCAACACTATGAAAGATCCCAAATTTACTGCTGCGATATCATCATCGGGTCTTCATCATGAAACATCTATCTAAAATTGGATAGAATTTCCACCTACCCCTCCGCCCTGATCTGTTAAAAACCAAGAGATGAAGTGAGTTATGTCCCATTAATCTTTCTCATAGAAGAATCAGACAGATGGGCTGGATGAAGCGGAGGTGAATGAAGAGAAGCACCTGCTATTTTCAGGGAGTTGAGGGAAATTGGTAAGAAAAAAAATCACAAGTGGGCGGAGAGGGAACAGTATTGCTCTATTACTGGATACCTTCTGAAAAAATGACTGATAGGCCTTATGCATCTATGATAATGTGTGCTCATATCTCCTGGTGGGGAAAAAAAAAAACAAACAAACATCTTAAAAAACAAGGATGGCATTAAAGGTCATGAGTCAAAGAGGCTGATGAGCTGTCAGGAAAAATTACATAGCAGTGTGAAATATATAGGAAAATGTCTAATTGCTGTAAAGAGTATGATGAAAAGGAGTGATGAATGTGTGTTCTTGCAGCAAAGGAAGATAATTCCATCTGAGAAGTCATCTCTGCTCAGAAAATCACATCATGTGTCCTCTGATTTGCACCTTGAGGAAAACGCGGGGGGCGGAGGTTTGTAAGAGGGATCCTGGAGAAGTTTCTCAATGATTTCTTTACTAAACAGTATTTCCTTACAAATACAAGAGAAAACTAAACATAGATTGTTAAAAATTCAACCTTCTTACATGCTTTCTTCTGTCATTGAACAGGGGCGTTTGAAAGCTTGTGCCAAATGCTGGACAGCAGAACTTCCCAGGGTCCTACCCTGCCCCATATGAAAGAAATCAACCTTGCAGATACATAGTTTGTAGGGGAAAAAAAATACTGAATAGCTAATCAGTTTCAATAGACATTTTTGATAGGTCTTTAAGGCAAGTGTAGCATTAATTCTTACTGACAAAACAGGACACGCACATCGATACAAATAAAAATGTAGGGTGCATTTCAGCAGGTGCAGTGCATCAGGCTGTGGACATGAATACCTCTACCTCCATTCAGAATATCTGATGGGCTTGGTTTTTTTAGTGAAAGGTTCTTATTAGTGAAGTTTGCAAAGAAAGTTAGTTTACTTACTGACTTTAGAGTGTAATACTCAGTGAGAGGAATTATTTCTGTTCATTTCTGATGTATAAAAATCAGCCTGTCTTTAAACATTTGGTAACATAGCTAATAAAGCCACCTGAAGCACCAGTCAGAACATTGCCCGTGAAAATAATCTCTGTAAATCCAATCAAAAAGCAAGACTGCCTAGACTTTTTTAAAGTACGTTCTACCTGGGGGGGGAACTAGTGCAATCGTCTGAATTCAAAAATGGCTCAGGATACATTCTATGGCTTCACAATTTTGAGATTTCTGTCTTACAATATTTCATTAACGTGACCCTAAACTGCATATAATTTTATAAATATGTTCAATAATAATATAGTAAAACCCATTTCTAAGAATTTACTCATCTTTAAAAGTACTCTATTTAGTCAAGTTCACATTGCCTCTGTTTATGTAATGCTTTTCTTTAAAATCCACTAAAAGGTGTTAATTAAAAATGGGTGATTAGTTTGTAATGAACAGTTTAAGCAATTACTGCTACCCCTTTTTTGACCCATGAATTGTCTTTATGCAAAGAGCGGTTTTCTTGAACTTGTTATTCAAAAAATAAAATGATTTCTTCTGATCTGCAACTTCTTAGTTATCAGTTATCTATATTTACTAGTCTGAATGTGAGTTGCATTGCACATTCACGATTTGACACAATGTCATATGACGTTCCTCTTCCACCATAGGTCAGAGGGCCGCTTTTAGAATCAGGGTTTATACCATGCACACAATATTTTTGTATAAACCAACTTTGTCTTTTTTTGCAAATATTCTCAAGCCTTATCTTGAATTTCTCTTCCAATAAGTAAACTGGTTCACTGGAATATCTCCCTGGTAGGAATACAACAGCGAGAGTCCAAAAATCGTGAACTCTTGAAAATGACAGGAAAGTTTTCTGCTGAGATCCACAAAAGTCAACAAAAAAAAAATTGGATCATAAAAACAACGAATTATAAATACTCAAATAAAAATGGGGAATGTTTGCAACGTGTGCCTTGCTGTATAAAGGTACGCATATATACTTTAGGCTCAGCTCAAACACTAACCAACCCAGCTGCGTAGTCACAAGGAAGGCATGTATAGTTTCAAAATGATTCTTCACAACTGAGATTCAGTCGTGCTAAGATTTTGTTTGTTCTTAATAATCTATTTCATTTCTCTTCCAGATGACCTCCCTTTTTGCCTTTAACGGAATACTTGCATGTTTATTCCTTAATATCTAAGGAACAGCTTCAACCTTGAAAATATAACTTTATTATTATTACTACTTCACCTAATGCAAAAAAAATGCCTAAGCAGAATAATAGCGGCAATGATACAATCTGAGGTCCACATGTACAGACGAGGACTGTGTGAAGATATTTTCCCCAGCCACATTCGAAATTTGCTTACACGTTTGTATACGGACCCATGTGAAAGCACATAAGGAAAACAGCATCTTTCATTTAACGAAATAACAACAACACAAGATAGAGGTTTCGGCATACCTTTGACCGTGGCCAGTAACTGCCTGTTAACAGCAAGCAAACCAATGAACTGGGGATTTTTAAGGCTGCATTGGCCCTGCAAGGAGGACTCTTTCATTTCCCATACTTTGTCACTGGCCATAGAGCTGGCTGACATAATGGACTTTTACAACAAGCTCAGAAGCAATTGGCAATTAAGTGGTTTGAAGGGGTGCTTCTGGGCTGCCGTGAAAGGCTTCAGGTGTGAAACGCTTGTTTTCAAGAGCACTAAGCAAAATGTATAGTTGCTTTCAGGGGCCCCCTTGTCCTTCTGAGGGAAGGGGGAGAGATGGGGGAAGCAAGGACACTCAAGAGCAATTTGCTATTCAGTGCCTGAATGCTGTGTGCTTTTTCTCTCCCCCCTCCCCATCCTTGTGTGGCTGGTAAGGAGGGCAGATTGCGATGGCACAAACAGCTTTCGGCACAATGGCAGATCAAGAGAGAGGCAGGGAAAATGAGGCAGGGAGAGAATGGGAGCCTGAATGAAGTAAGGATGGTTTGATTGTTAATTGTGGGTAAATGTGTTGCAAGAGTGAAAAGGGTTCATGGACTACTTTAAAACTATACCCAAGCAATAAGTACAGAGTGTGGGGAAATAAGGAGATGTTCCTGACCCTTTTAAGAGCTATAGTAGTGCATCTGGCCCACTTGAAAAGTAAATTGAGAACTGTTAAAAAGATAGGCAAATACATTTGTGTGCATTATATACTTCCATTTCTAAAGGAACCCTGACCAGCAAATGCACTGGGATGGCATACACACAATATTCTTTTCCCCGAGGATTACTTCACCCACAGGACAAAAACAAAACAAGCTAAAACATGAATGTGCCCTAAAAGACAAATATTTAGAATACAGATTTTTAAAGGTGAATAAAAATACGTTTCTATTCTAGGACAAAATATATTTGTTCGAAGGCTAGCACAAGGGTAAAGAAAACTTCAAACAGAACTAAGGGAACAATATCCTTCATGAAGACTGTTTCATGTCACTTTTCCTTGTATGACCTTTACTTCTAACATATTGATTTTTTCCTAACCCAGCCTTGCTTTGCAGAAAAAAGGGGTATTGAGTCTTTGAGCTGCTTACATATCACTATTGTACATGCATTCTTAAAGGTGAAGGATCCCCTTTCAGAAGATGACTATCTGACTGACAATATGATTAGGATTGTCTGAGGACATTTCATTTTAAACATAGTGAGCCACACACATCAGTATGGAGCAAGGGGAGGGACATGAAATAGCACAGGTGTGCAAATATTTCACCAACATAGCACCAAGAGATGGGCTCAGTTCCGGCCCTTTGTGTTCAGCAAGGAAGGGCCTGATTGTGGGGGAACCAGAAACGTGTCTTGGACCCCAACGAGAAGCCACTTTTTGCCTCGGGATTTGCAGACCCTCCCTAAATGGCTGCTAAGGGCTTCCCCCTCCTGCTTCTGCAACGTCCCAAAGGGGCCTGCGCTCTGAACACCCGCAGCCTGCCTGAGACCAGCCTGAAGAGTTCACCACATCTTCACAAAACTGTGTGTGTTAAGAAATCCTGAAAGTAGAGCTACCATCTATTTACAGTGGAACTGAAGTGGCTCTGGATTAAAAACAATTCTACCAAAACAGTGCTTCTCCCCTATAAAATGACTCTCTTCTCACTGGTATTTCTGTAAGTCCGAAGCACCGCTACTTCACTCACTGAGTGAGCCCTTGTGAAGCCAGCACAAAGACAAGGAAGATCACGCCTCTTGTCATTCTTTCCTTTACTTGTCATGAGAGAAATGCCATTTTTGCTTGCAAGAAAACACATCCAATTCTAGCAGAAAAACAGAGAAACCTTCATTGATGCATGCCCACTTGAAAACATACATGCACAAACCCTGTAAAGTTTAGGAATGGTGCCATCACCGAGATGTCAATGGAAATCTTTCCATTGGTTTCAGCAGAAGCTGAGCAAGTCTCCCTGCATTTTGACACTCAAGACCAAGCAATAGTGCTCCAAGTGTGCACACAAGGGGCTGTGCTTAGCAACCTACACATGCAAGTGCAAGCCAAGTCCCAGCACCCTTGGAAGCGGGTTTTTTCAGATGCAAATAAACTCACACTGGCCTGGTTTTACCAGCTGTGGGGTTCAATGCACTCAACCCCCCACCCAGAAGTGAGAATGGCACAGAAAGCTGTAAACCAACTGGTGCTCAGCTGCAAGTGTGTTGTGGTTGCACAGACTGTTGCATAAACAAAAGAATTTATTCACAGCGTGATGGACATGAATTTATGCATGTAACCTCTGGCTCATGGAGATGAATCCAGATCCCCTAGCTGTTGTTTTGTGCATCACCATGCAAACTTTAGAAACCTGAAATGCATACAGGTAACATGGAGAGCTAGTCAGAAAAAAATCAACGAAAACTTTTAAATTCAAAGCATGATGAAAAGCAGAAAAATGAGGGAAAATGTTTCAGCACTTCCCACGATGGAAGCAGCAGAACTGACATGTTTAAACAAAAATGTTTAGTTATCGTAAAAAAATATCGCATTTTATTTTGGCACAGCACAGAGCTTTCTCCATGGAAAAGACTGGAGTTAATTTCTAAAAAAAAAAAAAAAAATGCATTTTGAGTTTTTTCTACATGCTTGAAGAAGGTAATCCAAAACCGGTATCTGTACAGCACCTAACGATCACACTCCTATACGCAACTGATTCAGCATGATGATGAGAGGGAGAGGATTTACTCCTGTACCACCAACTTGTGGCATACATGGGCCCTGCTTGCTTACAATGCAACCAGGAGAAAATAACAGGGCACACCAACCTTACAGTTATCGCTCTGTGCAACACTAAGGACATTCCAAATCACACAGAAAAGCACGTGCTGCCTGCAGGTATTTTAATGCAAGGGCCAGATAAATTGAAGCTGCGCTGAGTTTCCCCTGTCACATTAAATTCAGAGAAACTCCATCAGAGTTGTCAGACTTTCTGCTGCTCTTACTCTTCCGATCCCTTCCCATCACAATATGGCCATGCTGTAGTGTCTCTCATCTAAAAACGAAAACATACACACTCTAGCCCACTCCTGTCTCTCCAATCGCTGCTCTCTCTCATTTCCATTGTACAAGCTGTTTATAGCTGCTGTCAGTTCTTCTCCTTCCATTTTGTCCTAAACTATTCCTAATCTAATTTCTGCCCGTTACAGCCAATTGACAGAGTTCTCACCGGAGTCTCCAGTGACCCCTTCTTAGTCAAAGCTCCAACAATACCCTTCTTGCCATGCCAAAGTCCTTTTGACACAGTTTTCCACAATGTTCTTCATTAAAGTTTGCCATTGTTTGACTGTCATGACACTGACCTTTTGTGCTCTCCTCTCACCTTCTAGAAGGTCTTGATACGACTCAACTTTCTAAGTTATCTCAGTTGGACCCATTTTTCTCCCTCCTACACTTATTTCTGGGCCATCTCAGCTGAGAAATTCAACTGTTGCCTGTATACTGGTGACTCATAGTTCTACATTTACTCCAGATGTGCCTCCCATCCAAGTTAACTCTGTTCTCAGCACCTCACAGATCTAGGAGCCAGCTCAAGCCCAGTGTAACAAACAGAGCACCAAGTGTCCCCCTCTGCTCCCCCAACACTACGTCTTTTTCAGTCACCATGAAGATCACCACTATCTTGCCTATTCCTCAGACGTATAACCCAACCTTACCTTTGAAGACAACCTTGTCCTAAGTGCCTTGTCTATGCTGGCTAAAAGTGTCATCATCTTGCATCATCATTAAGGAAACATCTTTCTCCCCAGCTTTGACAAATGCAACCTTGCCCTTCTCATATCCTGTCAGAATATTTCTGTAAGGATCACTTCTGCTAGCCCATCGCTTTGACCGTATCACCTCTCTCTTTACCTCTGTCAAACTGCATCAGACATAAGCTACTTGTCTTCACTTTCAAGGCCCTTCAGAGACCATGCCTATGCTACCAAACAACTCTTTTTTTTTGGCAGGATGATGAACCTCATCTCCAAGGAGCCAGTAACACCAACTCCCATTGCACACTTGTTGCATTCTTCAAACAAGCACCTTTCTGCTGTCACACATTCTGCCCTTCACACTTGGGAAAAACCATCTCCAGAGACACCTCATTATATGGCTTCAAATCCTTCGTAAATTTTCACTAGGGTAAGACCACTGCCAAACATGCTAACTGGTATTAAGCTATTCATTCTAAATCCTTTTTGTGTGTGCAGGTATCACCACCCCAACAACACGTTAAGTTGTAAGCTCTCTGGGATATGGATTGTCTTTCTGATTTGTGTTTGCACAGTGTGTAGCACAACAGAGTCTTGACCCTTACCATATTCTATGGAAGTAAAAAAAAAAAAGTGGTAAATGGGATGTTGAAGAAAGGGTTAACCAGTTTACATCAATTAGTTGGTAACCACATACCTTTCTGGAACAAATTACAAGCTAATTAGACTGTTTTAATGATGTCATGTTTCCATCTTGCACTTTACTTGTTAAAACTGTTGTAGTGCCCTGCTGAGAAAAGCACGTGGGTGGAGTTTCTGTGAAATTGGTCCTTTTCTTCCCTCCGATTTTGAAATTTTCATGATAATTTTCTTTACTAGTTATGTCAGCTTTTTGAATACGTATACGAAAGAATTTTAAAATTTAGGTGATTATAAAAGAGGAAAATAATATTATTCAAAATTATTTTTCTACTAGTTCAAGCCAAGAACAATTATTATTTGCCCCCACCAACTTTTACAGTTCCTAATCCAAAAACCTCGGCAGAACTCAACCCACTTTAGGCCAAACAAGTTACTTTTTCAGGATGGTAAACTTTTTGATATATATTGTTTTCTCACTGATGCTATCTAATGCAGTAATTACATGCTATCTCTAATAACAATACAGCCAATAATTAGCAATGAATTGAATAATTATGAACAGTAGTTAGCACTGAAAAACACTCTCCATACTGAAACTTCTTTGTAAGCTAAGTGTCATTTCAAAACATGCTGGTATTTAAGAAGAAAATTATCTGTACTGTTATAACCATGAGCTGTCATTTCTCTTTGGAAGAGAAGGTATGCAGCCGTGATTTGTGTAATGCTATATCTGGAGCAAAGTACAGCACAGAATTTGAATGTGCAAAGGCATGCATACAGGTAAAAAGTTATATTTAAGGTTGTACATTACTACTGACTACATCAACTCTCTTTTGAAACAATTTTTTTGAAAGAATAAATAGCTGTTCCTATAAATCACCAATGAGCTATCACCACCAGCAGCTCTAGGAATAGCTTCTCCTTGACTAAGACAGCCTCCGTGGCCAGACAATCAAATGCTAAATACTTTGCCCTATGTTGAAAGGCTTTTAACAGATAGGAAACAGGCATCCCTTCAGGACACTTTAATGACCATGGAGTTCACTGAAACTTCATCCAAAAACTTGTATTGTCCTCCCTGCAGCTTATACTTCTTCTGTGTAAGCTCCTTGTCGAGAACTAGTTATCTGCCAAAGCTTAGACTTTGCCATTACCTCGCTGGTACTCTCCAGCAACTAGCAGATAGCCACATGCTCCTAACTTTCCATGCATTAATATTAAAATCAGTGGAAGTATTGAAAATATGATATTACTAAACAATTAAGAATTTAAACTCTGGGACATGCACCCCAAGCTCCTGTTCTGCTGCACAACTTTCACATGAGTTACTAATGCCGCTTTTTTCTTTATCATGGAAAGAAAATAAGAGGGATTTCTGGTTTGTGTGGTTTTCCTTCTCAGAGCTCTTTTTTTTTTTCTTTTCCCCAACTGAAAATAGTGCTATTTTGTTACAGCTTTGTTTTCTTCCATAGCCAAAGTTCCACTGAGGGTTCAGGTGCACAAACCCCACCCCAGAAAGGACAGGCACGCCAGGATATTTCAGTATGTCTGACCTGCGACAACTGTCCATACAGTCTTCAAGAGCCATGCAAATGCAGATGAATTCCAGTTGGCTTGATCTGAGGAAGCGTGACCTAAACTGGTTTAAGTATCTAGCATTCACCCCAGACTAGCAGTATGCCACATGCTCAGTTACCACAGATCATCTGATGATGGTGGCTTTTTCTACAATTAACCTCCTAATAACTTATTCCTTCCTTCTAAAAATTATCTCATTAAGTAAAATTATCCTGTTGTTTCACCACTATCTTCTATAAACCCACCTAAGTAGCAGTTTAAAACCTAATACTGAGCAGTTATTTCTGTTCTTACCATCTGTTGCATATAAACCCTGTTAGACTTGTGCAAAGAATTTACGTACAGCCTGTCCAAAAGTGAAAAGGGCAAAACAGAAAAAAAAGCCATAATCCTATACCACCCCAGAGATCTTACAACTGGCTCGTTCTGGCTGCATTCAACTGGAACTATCAGCAATTTTTCAGGAAAATCTCATTTTGTGACATTCCCCAAAGGTTCATCGACATACCCTTTTCTGGTCAGAACAAGTGGTGGAAAAAATGTACTTTTTTGCAAGGTTTGGTTTTATTTTGACTCTTACTGAAACTCAAATATTTATGCTAATTTTTTGGAACCAAACTTATAAAGTTAGAAAATACCACATGCCTGACAGCCAATATTACCACCACACTAAGCTTAAACACTTGGATGTTTAAGTGATGAGCTGATACAGACCACAATATAAGCATTCAGCATATAAAATACAATCTTACCTTAGCCACAATTTCCACAGTACCATGTCAATAAGTTAACGAATACATAAAGACAAATTCCTTGCTCTGAAATAACTATGTCTAGATAGAATGGCAGACAGGAGGAAAGGCAAGGAGATGTGAAATGACTTCTCTCAAGGCAGAGAACAGGAAGAAAGCAAAGCATGAATAGAACTGAAACTTTTACGTCTGATTTTTTTTCTCTCCTTAGATCATGCTGTCTCTCCATAAATAGGATTTAACACATCCTCAAATGCATTAGGTTAAATTCATGACTTGCTGAAGTGTTTCCAGAGAGTGGTTATAGTGCTTGGCTGGTCATATTTCAAACATGAAAGTCTCATCTGTACTTCAACAAATTAATAAATTATCCGAAGATTTGTAGGAGTATATTTAAACATTTGTTTACAAATACATTTCCTAAGTTAACCATTTTAAATAACAAAAAACATGTTCAAGCTTATTAAGTGGCCTCTGTTTCAAAAATTAGTAAAACGCTCTCCTTCGCTCAAGAACCGAATACCAGCACAGGCAGACAGTACTGATGAAATACTGTCTCTTCAAGAAAAGGTTCAGACAACAGCGAGACACTCATCTGTACCCCAGTACCAGCAGTGTGGTGCTATAATAGAATACAGTTACCTACAGAAGGTGTTCTTATAGGGGGCTGAAGAACTGGGGATTCAAAATGGAAAGTAAATCCTGGATAGTCTCGATACTTCAACTTGGTCTTTAAGCAACACCCCTTTTTCTCAAAGTAGAAATTACATGAAGTTGTACTGTACTGCCACGTAAAAAAAAGGAACAGATAGCACCAAGATTAACATCTGAATTGCCAATTTATGCCCTGAAGATCTTCTGATTTCAGCTCATTAGCAGTTTATTTTTGTTGGTGATGCAGGGAAGAGGACTACTAGTTTCACCAGTACAATGCCGTAGCGCTTCTAACTGCAATACAGCTTCAAAAGGGCTACAAAGCTGCCGCTTAGCAGCAGCGGCCCATTCTTAATTAACATTTTTGGAATCACTGCAATTCAGCTGTATGGCCATTCCATCTCAATTGATAGCTGACTGGAAGTGGTTTTCACAGCTGGGCTGCCGATCCAATGCCCAGGGAGGCCACAATATCCCTAATTTTGCAGCGCTGTTTACAGCCGTAATTAATATTTCTGGAAGTACTGCAAGGCAGCTCGGTGACCGTGCTGTCTCACTTGATAGCCAGCTGGATCCTGCATAAGAACTGAGCTCTAACCTGGTGCACGCACCGGCACAGGGATCCAGCGCTGCCACTGTTTTGCCATCTCTGCAGGTTACTTCCAGCATATCAAAGTTACCTTACAGTTAATGGTAAGCCTGTAAAATTAGACATTCTTAGCAATGCCTTATCCATGAAGTAAAGATTCAGTGAAGAATCTCATCAGCGCCTATTGCTCTGCAAGGCAGTGGCAGGTTCCCAACCACTGCTGTCTGGGGACTGCAATGCTCCCAGCAACTTCAGAGGGACCAGGGCTAGTTTTTCTGCAGCGTGCCCTTTGCACATCAGTAGATTTGCTTTTATAAGAGGTTTTAAAAGTTCCTATAACTTGTAACTAGGACAGTAACAGCCCACTGTGTAATATGTATTTTATTTATGTACAGATGTGTTTATTAGCAAGGGAGACTTGGTCTCACACAGAAAGAATACATACCCTTCAATTGACATAATTAAGCCCATACTAATAATAATCTATGCCTGGCAAACTTCAATGGAGTTTAAAATGGTAAAATTCATTGTAAGAATTTTGACTCTGGGACTGTCCTGCTGTATCATCTTATTGAGTATGGGACGTAAATAATGCAGCGGAATTTTAAACTAGATGCATATTTTTACATTCTTGCCAAAGAATTCCTACTTCTAAAGACTGCAATCACCTTTATTGGACAAACTAAGAAAAGAAAAAAACTTTTGCTTTTGGTAATATAGCGTGAAGCATATTGCTGATAAAACTAGAATATGCTCAAAATAGAAAGTTTGTGTAGGTGCTAACATATGTCATATTTCAAAGCCATGCATTAATGCATGTTACTGAAAGCAAGTCAGACAAAACTGTTAGATTACTTCCCCCTAGATTTCTAAAGTTCAGAGATCATACACAGCAAAAGAGTTAAGTGAAACCTCATGAAAGGCAGTCAGCTGTGGCCCAAGTTGGGGATTTCTCATTTGGGGCTTTTGTTTGTTCAGGGTTTGTTTGTTTCCCCTCTGCACAATTTACCAGGTATGTATTTGATGATACGGATTGTCCACATGCTTAATGCTTTTCAAGGCAAATAGCATAAAAGAGGAATTTGTTCTATGCACATTCCACTTCGTAATGAATATTCCCTTGCTTACTCTGTATCTCTTTATACTAAACTTGTTCCCCTGGAATGAGAAAGTCCTTGTAAGTGGGGTGGGGGATTGATTGTTTGTTTGTTTTACTTCTAACCACCAACCGAAACCAAAGGCATTAAAAGTGCCCAATGAGGGGAATGAGAGAAGATCATGAAGTCAGGCCACTAAACAAAACAAAAGTGTTGGTATGGGGTGGAGGTAGGAGATTAATCTTATTAGGATCGTATATCATGAGGTTGTCAGGTGTGAAAGCAAACGAATGGCCTCTGTTTATCTGAGCTAAACCGTGTGGTTCACCAGAAGACTCACTCCAAGCAGGTTTTGTGTTATTTTTTCTTTTTTCCCTTTTTTTTTTTTTACCCTTAATAAATTGGCTAAGTCAGTGTAGAATGTTGATAATGAAGTATGTGCAAGGGAGGTCTGAGCTCTTACCTTCCAGTGTTTAGATGCAACCAAGCTTTGTTTCCTCTTTTTTTTTTTTTTCCTTTTTTATCACAGCTGATTCAGAAAGCCCTTTGGAAAGATGAAGTAGGTAGAAATCAAAATAAATGGATTCTATTAAAACCAGCAATGCATCAACTGCTTGATAAAGTGATTAATAAACAGCTTAGGATGGTGATTGATTAAACTCTTTAATCAAAGTGCTAAACTGACTTAATATGGATAGTTTCAACATGTTCAAAGTATACATTTTCTCAGCTGAGGGTTCAGAGTTGTTTACGTAACTTTTCTGAAGTGTATCCCTTAGGTCTAACCTGCAGATAGCTAGGACTGCGGAATGTGTAAGTATTATGAAGTGCTACAAATATTACATTAGTCATTGAAAGTTTGCAAACAACTTATTCTGTTTTCACTGGATAATATTTATCCCCCAGAATTTTAGGTGCAGCATTGGCTTATATTGTACTAGGAATTTGAAGGAGCATAGTACAAAATAAGAAACAGCTTTTTTAACTCATTCCTTGGGGGCCCTATTATGATCAATATTATAGTATGGAATCTAAACATAACAGTGACAGAAGAGGATTACTTTTGGAGCAGAATTTACATATTTACTGCAAAAGAGCATCTTTCATTTGATTCAATATCTGATGTCATTTTTGACACAATCAGTCATCAGCTGGGTTCATTAGCTTAATTCATTATTCCAGGATACATAGCGAGGTCTGCAATTCTGATATGCAGGCATGCATGCACCCAGCATCACCAATTCTGAAACTTTTAATCATCTGGAAACAGTAGTATATCAGCTTTCATTCAGAATTATAAAATAAAAAGTATGACCCAAATGTATTGAAAAGCTAAAAACAACCCTAAAACAAAATGCCAAAATGTGCAGAAAACTAAGTCTGTCCTGCTTTTTATGGCAGCATCGCAGGGTGGGAGGCAATCCTGGCTCATGAGCTTTCAAGGCTGCCTAATGGTTTTGAACGTTGAGACCTAGGAAGTTTTAAAATCCCTGTACATATGTTTTTAGAGCTGGAACTTTGGAGACTTTCTTCCTTGATTTTTGTTTTTAAATTAACCGGTTGCTATCAAAAATAAAGAATAAGCTGGCTGCTAAAGTGGGTAGGCCACCTGGCAAAAATAGGTGCAAAGAGAAATATAAGGGGAAGAGCACCCACTGTGCTTGATTCAATCTGAAGACTTCCGATAGCTCTGGAAGCTTGGATTGTAATCTCAGTGCCTGTAGCCTTGTAGAAAGTAATTAACGTTAGTATAATTTTAATGCATCATAACTATTTTTAAACTCAAGCTATCAATCAGTATTACATAGACCCCTCTCCTTGCGTGCATGCCAAAGTGTTTCAGGTAGCAATATAATTATCCTGTTATGAGCATATATAAAACAAACACCCTGTCCAAGACCTTGCAATAGCAAGGTGCTTCACATTCAGGATCCCTGGAGGAGGGAGAATTTTGCAAGAGAAAACTAATAATGTGTAATGGTCTGAGTGAATCTGCACAGGGATTTTCAATAGTCTCGTCATTGTAAAATATATGGGACAAACAAATCACTTAAATAGCTTGGAAAGTGGCTGTGCAGTGTTTTATAAACAATCAATAAAGCTTTATAATCAATATCTTGATGAACCACTGGCCATTGGAGGTTATTAAGCAGAGTGACTTTTCCATAGGAATATGCAACTGGAACAGCTGTTTGAGAACAGATTTAAGCTTTTAACAGCTTCTACCTCCATCTCCTGCTTCCATCATTGAAGCAAGCCAGATATTTATAGGAAAAATCACCATGCCATACACATAGTACTACATGATGGAGCAATTTCTTCCATACTGCGTTGTTATGCTTCAGCCCTGACTTTGAGGCTTTCTGCGGAGTTATAAATTGTACAAGTATTTAGTACTCACTTCACCAGATTTGCTTACAGGGCTTTCATTCAGAGTGCCAAAAGATGGAGCAGAAATTAAATTTATACAGAGACTTTTGCAACTACAGACATTTCTGAAGTGGTAGTAGGCTAATGCTGATTTAATATATAAAAACTTAAGTGAATAAAAGGAACTTCAATAGCTGATGAAAGCAGTCCAGATGAGATTTGCCCATATGTGAAACTAAATAGAAAACCATGGGTAAACTGGGGAAAGAACACTGCCGACACTGCCACTAAGAAAGCAATTCCAAAGTATAAAAAGCTGGACATTAGAAAAGACATGGAATTGCCCTGCATAAAGCTATCAGCATCATGCAAAGCATAAGGAAAACAAAAACAAACAAAAAAAAAACGCAAGCATATGGTTTGATAGGCATAATCAGAGGCCAAAAGCCTCTCACATGAGCAGCATTTTTTTATTTCTACAGTACAAGTGCTTGATACCCTCTACACTAAAGTCTCTTAATGAGCTATACTTAATTGACAAACAATTCACAGCACCACCCATGAAATGCAGTTTTATAAAAAAGACGAATTAGATAACTATATGCACAATTCTGTGAAGTATCAGGGAGTCGCGCACGGTACTCCTTGCCACTGTTTTCAAAATAAGCCTATATTTCATATAATGTTAGAATGCAATTGATATTGAGTAGCTGTAATTCTGTAATATTTTTTCCAATGCCTAAATTTAATAAGAGCACCGCCATTTGGAGGAGTTTTCCCTTTATTTACCTACTCTAGAAATCTGTATCTCATTCCAATTTGCATGTATTGCAAGACTGAGTCCTTTTAATTCCTTGTGTTTTGGCAGGTTTTGACAAGTAGGTGATATTCAACAGAGCACACTGAAGACCTACAGGGCTCTGAAGAAAGGAAGATTCTTTCTCTCATTTCTTTTATTATGCTTATTCCTACCATATCTGTCCACCTCCAATTACTCAGTATGGAATTTATAGACACATGCACCCATATCTGCAAGCAGTCCTTTTCACTGAATAAGGAGAAAGGGTCAGAGATATAACAGCATAAAGAGATTATGGCCATCCCCAGTCCCAGGGAGATTCCCCAGAACACCTTCCGAGTGCAGACTTGGGACCCGATTTGCAAATGACAGCACTGTGAACCCAGGTTAGGTACCGAATATTATCAATTATCACAACAATATGAAAACAACTGCTTAACTAGGAGTAATTTAATCAAACATCCTTAATTTCTGTCATTTTATTCAACTGATTTTTTTGGGATGTACAACTTCTGGGAATAATGACTACCTTGGGCAAAAAATCACAAGCACTGGTATAGTACAAGAAAGCAAATAGTCTTACAATATTTGTGGTGCCATTCAAAACAGAAAGCACCAGAAAGTAAGAGTCACCTTTGTCTGCAGCCTCCTGCAGCACCAAAGTACTTGGAATGAACTAAAACATCCAAGTGAAATACCTCCACTATCAGCTGCAGCACGAACAACATGCATGAACAGTTAGAAGGTTCTCAACTTTTTTTTTTTCCTTCTACAGCACAGGCATAAGAGCAGAGTTTTAATTTTGAATATGTATGATTTTGAACACACTTCTGCATTCTCTTGGAACTCTTTTGTGTCCAAAATCACCTTCACATGGTGTCCTCCATCAATAAAGCTAGGCACTTGCTATGTTCTTACCATTAGTTGCTGGGGGAGTAATTAAAGTCACAAGTCAGCCTCTGACTTAAGCAAAATAGAATTTTTAGGACCTAATCCAAAGGCCATGAAAGTCAAAGGGAACCCTTCCACCTCACAAACCTCGAATATACTAGAAGGAATTCATATGGTCTTTGACTCGCTCTCACACCACACCCATCATTCAGCATCTTCAATTTTGACACGTAAAACTTAGGTCAGATTTTAGACCAACATTTGCATCAGCCTACCTCTGTCTATATGTTCAAAGTTTTATCAAAAAAGAGATTTTCTTTGCTGTTATGTGCAAAAAGCTGAGATTTATCTTTTTCTCCTTGTAGAAAAGCAGATCTTACTGTAGACATCTAGGACCCTGTATGCAGACAACAGCAGACAGGAAGCATTTTCTTTATGTCATCTCTAAACCAGCCAGCATACTGAAGTTCAAAGAAGGACTTTATCCCCCATTAGTTTCCATTTCAAGAATGCCTAATGATTACACTACAACTGAATTATGAATTCCCCTCTATAAATACATTGTGTGAAGGAAGATGGGGAGGCCCCATTTTTAAAGGGAAACAATATTTCTACATGTGTATGTGCAGGGCTAATGAGCAACACCATCTGCAAGGCTGGAATATTTTCACACTCCTTTCTATTATACAAAACAATAAACCCTCTCCAGCCGATTTCTCTCTTTGCATTGTAGAATGAAAATTGCCTACAAAAGACCTCAGGGTGTGAGAAGACACTTATCAAACAGATATTACACATGCTCTCATACCAAGTGTGCTATCAACTAAACAATTTAAAATATATTAAGGATAAAAAGGTATCAACAAACCTGCTTTTTGTGGTTATAATAATTATGATCTGAAGCACCTCTGTTTGTCAAGCCATTGCTTAGGATATGGATCTTTCTCGCTTTAGGTCTACAGTAGCATCTGCTTCATGCTAGGCGCAGAACTAAGTTTTGATCAAAGTAGCTGCAAACTAAATTAACTAATTTCAGTCCTTTTTTAATGTGTTAAAAGGGAATACTTTCACCTTGATGTAACAGACGGTATAACAGAACATCAAAAAGCTGCATCTTACACAAAGTTTATTGTATAAAGATAAACATACTATTAAAGAAAGTGAGGTCATTAACATGCGGGCGCAGAATCACATTTCCAAAAATTAATTTAATTGCTAGTGACTGAGTAGTGCACTCACACAAAGTAACTGATCTCCATGAAGGAACCCATTTCTTGAGTTTGATTGCAAGATCTTCCCTACTCAAATAAACCTGGGTATCAGATGTGGATCTTTAAAAATGGGGTCTTGGTGAATCAACAAACTTAGCAGAACAAACCACATAGTGCTTGAGAAGTTTAGGCTGATGATACTAATCCAGTCACCGATTTCAGTCGTATGGGTTAGGTTTATTTCAATTACTCTGCTTTTAAAGGACATCAGTTAAAAAACAGTCACCGAGAAGACTAACAGTGGAGTTGTCTGCAACCAGAAATTTAACTTCCTTGTTCTTACAGGGAAGCAATTAAGATCCAATCATTTTTAATGCATCATAAATAATCTTCACACTTGCTGTTAAGTTAATTAATATAATCAGTAATGCCAAACGCATCAAAATGAAACTTATTTTGCAAACATGCAAAATGTTCTGCCTCATTACCTCTCTATCAAAATTAAATGTCATTTTGCTAACAACTTTTGCAAAGTTTTAATTTCAATCCCTTTTGATCACAAATCTCACCAAAAAATGATGCAACTATTCCAAAGTACAGTTGCCTTTTTCTGACAGGAACACTGCTTGAGCACTTACAGCCTGATTCTGCAAAAAAAAGTTCTGATGCCAAGAGGCACCACTGGGACTCTGTCAACTGAACACAGAGGTACAGTGAATCTCTACGTGCCTGATACATTGCCCAGAGTTTGGAGTCTGGTCTGGCCTCTTCCAGCCCCTCCACAAAAGGAGGTTATGCTCTCTCCTCCTATAAAGCTGCCTGGAAGTTAGTCTGCAGAGTTTCCTGCCTAGCAGCAGAGAGCTTGAGTTCCTACAAATGCTAAGTTATTCACTGGCTGTTTGCCTGCATTGCATGAACATCTAACATGCGTGTTAAATTTCATCAAATGATATTCAGAATCCTGCCAAAGTGCTAAAATAAGAAGAATCACCTAATATTTCAGTGTTGTTTCCGCTCATTAGAAGATAGAAAGATTATTTAGCAGATATTCTACACCGTGTTATAACAACAAGGCTTATGGGAAACCTTCCCAGGCAGACCCTCATTTTATTCACGCAAGATTACTAGGAGATCAAGTATGATAGTGAAGAAGGTAAGAAAGCTTTAAGAGTTTGGCAACCAATGCTCCTCGCCAGGCTCACAGCTGACGCATTTTGTAGGCACAGAGTTCTTGGTTTTTCAACGCACTCAAGTAATAAATTTAACTTAGAGAACATGTTTGAGCACTGTGAAGTTTCCCCTCTTTGGGAAATATCCGTGAACATGTCATAGGTTTTAAGAATTTACTCTGTAATTACAGATCTTCAAATAAATTTGTTAGTTGGTGGACTACATTAGTTTTTCTCAAAGCATCCACAGCAGGTACTAAGCAGTAAAACGTTAGCAGCTGAGCTATTTCCTGTTAAGTCACAAGTCTTTGCCTCTCCAAAGAGACAGCAGATAATAAAATTTCACTTCAGAGTTTTTAATACTGCTGTCCACCACCAGTGCATCTGATAAAGATACAACATTTCCAGTGGCCTTCATGATTTCTCAAGCTTTTTCAGTGTTTTGGGAGGTGATGTTGCTCCTTTCATAAAATTTAAAAATATATTAATATACTCTTTCCCACAAATAAAAACTCAGACTGAAACACAAAGACAAAGCCCCAAGTGATTTTTAAGTGATTTTTAAAGTTTTACACCATAAATTTATTCATCATCAATGAATTCTGCAACCTTCTAAAAGTCTTCAAAAAAAAAAAAAATTACTGCTTGAGGCCATTTCTTTGAACTCCACTTATGTAAATGTTCAGGAACTAGTACCGAAGGGAAATGAACAGATCTAATCAAAACCTCAGTTGCTTCTAATTTACAAGCAAGTTTTTTTTTTTTTTCCTATTTAGGCAAGACCCACCTCAATTCTTCAGTGACCTCTCCAGAATGACAAGGATTCATCCAGTTTTAAGCTCATAGGGAGATCAAGCCCCAGTCAAATATGTGATTTCCTATCAATGAACATTTGCTTTCAAGTAATTATTTTATTTTAAATACAAGTGAATCAAATAAATAAGTTGAAGGATATGAACTGAATCTCAAATTTTTAAGACCAAACACACACACCATAGGACATATCTTCAGAGCATACCAGCTTGCTAAGCACCTTTACTGAAACCTTTGATTTTTAATATAAAAAAAGGACTGAACTCACCCATTGCTGCAGAATCCAAGTCAAACACCTCCAATGATAATTTCCCTCCAGAAAGACCTGATTTCCACTTCTGTAACTAAGAAAGAACAGACCTGAACCTCAAGAACACTATTCCACCTCTCCTTCAAGAAAGGAAATGCACTTTCCCCTACTGCTGGTAATGCTGGGACAGGCACAGGTTTAGGCTGATGGATCTAGATATTGCAAACACCTGATGAAACAGGTGATGAGAGAGAGAAGTTGTAGAGCAAATGCACTCACTCACTCACTGCTTAGTTTCTGAAGTGCATCTACACTGCCAATAACATGGGTAATGGGACAGCCTCCCCCGTACACAGGGCTGGAAGAACAGGAGGAAAAGGCAGGAAAAGAATTAGTTCAGGGAAACTACATCAGACGGTATGCATTCCTTTTTTCTCAGAAGGCTGATCTCCTGACATAAGCACAGATCCCACAGGAGAGGTGACCCTGGCATTACTTCTCCTGCCAAGAATGTGATAGTCAGAACCAGTGTGAAGCCTGCTGTCTTGGCTTAAGGAAAGGTAGATGTATCCTATCTGTTTATGCCTTCTGAGAGTTACATGGACCTGGCCGCAGGTTGGAATAAGAACTCTTCTGTAACACTGGATTTACTTTTCTGCCAGAGTACTAATTCTTCCCAAATAAGATAAACCCCGGTTACCCAGTCAGTCAGACTTGAGAGGAGCATCAGGAATTTTAGCCCTGGTGAGTACAGAATATCTCAAGCTTCTTCCATGAGTGCAAAGAAGTTAACACTGCTTTCAGTTCGAAATACACAGAGGGCAAGACACTCATTGACTTCTGCGGGAGCAGAATCTGGCCCAGATACATGAAACATTTCAAAGGAAGCCTTGACTTGCACCAAGGATCAGCGGAGACAAAAGTATTTGAGCCAGGGCATTGCTAGACAATCTTGCTGGTTGTCAGATCTGCAGTGTAATGACATGTCAATTTGATTCCTTTTGTGCCTGAGCTTGGAGCCTATCTTTGGGCCTGAATTCTTCTGTACTTTAGTTTTTCCTTTTGTTCCAGTGGCACTTCTCCCAACATTACTTGACAATGAGTGATGCTCCACAACCCTGATCTTTCACACCCTGGTGGTGACCTATAACTTTTCATGCATAACCTTTGACCCGGGTCCTGACAGTTTGATTTATTGTCCAGTGTTATGATTTATGAGTATCTTCTCAGAATAATTAACGGACAACAGGTGGCAGCATAATAATTTTGATTACCCAGCGGTTCATGAAACCACGACAAAGGTGACTTCATTTACTGAATAAGAAAAGGACAACAATTAAAAATTACACAAAGCAATCCTTTTATGCCTTTTTGGTTTTCACCCTTTGTCTGTTGGAACAGAAGACTTTATTTAGGCTCATTGCCTTCCTTCTCAAATACCCGGAACTTAAAGTCTGTGCAGAAGACAATACTTCCTAAATCATCTTGCTGGTATTCTGCTGTTAGAAAAAGCCTCAATTAATTGCATGTTGTCAGTTTCTATAAAATGAATGAGTTACTTTAAATATGTTTGCAAAGTTGTACAATGTGGGCCAAAGTTCATTCCAAAGTGTAGGTTTTGTTGAACTTACAATTTTGCAGAATTGCTGAAGTATTGTCTTGGATATCACTTCTCTTAAGTTGGATCCCTGGTCAAAAAAAAAGAGTTATTTCCACAATTCACCTCTTAGGTAGGGAGAGCTTCTCTACGCAGGTTTTTACCCATCTCTAGTCATTATAGAGCACAAGGAAGTTTTGCTGCTAAATCTCTCAAATAATTGCTTAAATGTAGGTTGGAGGACCATGTGCTCACTCCCCTGGCATCAGGTCCCATGCTCAGACACATTTTGTTTCGCTAATTCTACAATACCTTCCAAACACTTAACTTCACCCTTTCATCACAAGCAGCTCCGCAGTCGTTTGGGCTCCGTGCAGGAGCAGCACAAAGAATGCAGTCTCGGGGCTGCGCAGACCAGTAGCAACGGTGATGCACACATACAGTAGCACAAAACAAGTTACATATAGTGGCACAGAGTCAGAGTTGTCTGCTTCTGCTTCTGAAAAATAGGTGTAGGACAATCTGTATTTCGAACATGTTTTAGTTCCCATACATTCTTTGTAGTCAATGAAGTCCAAAATAACTTTTTCTCCCAGAAACTTCATACCACGATGATGTATGCTTTCTCATCACTATTTTACATGGTGCCTTCTCCTTTATTTCAGTCGATCACAATTCCTTAGCTTTTTTGATAGACATATGTTGATATGGAAGAGGATTTAATGATATCACCACTGTGGACACTGGGGTCCACAGCCAGATTTTCAGAGCTAATCAGTAAGATTTCCAACAAAGTCAGTGGGAGTTGCAAGCGTTTAGAACTTCCAAAAATTGAGCCAGTGGTGAATAAAGAACGGAGCTGCTGCGTGTTTGTTTGCAGGATATACGTTACGTTGCAGAACAAAGGCATACTTTTAACAGACATTACACATTCAATTACTGTTAGATATACTTTAAAATATTAATTAAAACAAGGGGGAACAACGGTGTGGTTTCCTACTCTTTATTAAAAGATAAAGAGGCTAAGCCACAGCTAGTGCAACTCGGTTCACTAATGCCAACAGACTTCTCTCTGCCAACATGCACCAGCCTGGACATTGGAACACAACGCTTCCCTCTCACTCCTCCTTAAAAATAAATTAAAAACATACTAGTGAATTTCAACAGCAAAACTTGTTTGCCACAATTTGTCTGCATGCCCAAGACAGCATATGCAAAATGAATTTTTGTACTATCACGATGACCATATTATAGGCTTATCATTTTTAATTGACTTTATGACTTAAAAATATTCCTACAATCCTGCTTCAGATCAGTTTAGAAACAGCTTAACTCACAGCTATGAAATATTCATCCCTCTTACATTCAAATTTTAAAATATCTGATGTAGAGCCTGGCTCTAAAGCAGAGTTCCCAGAATATTAAAAGCACTCAAGCTTTTGCAAGGATCCATAGTCGACAAATAAATAAATTACTGCTTTTGAGATCAGACTTGCTTCATCCCCCTCCCTTTCCCTGAGATACCCCTACAACCAAACACTGTTACAATGAAACCAATTTTGTCCTTAGTAGTTTTATCAAACCTTTAATACCACATTAGCTGCTTAATATACAGTGAACGTAGAAACAGAAAAGCACTAGCACCCAACTGCATTCTCAATAGAGATGAAGGAAAAAATTGCAAAAAAAAAAATCATTTATCAGATTAATGCAGCTGCTTTTGCTGCATCATGAAATAGCCACAAGCTTTCTACAAATGGAATAATAATAGTAGTCATAAAAAATAGAGCATGTATGCCATGGTTTGTTCTAATTAACGTTTTAATTTGGGATAGTGTCTCAGTGGCGATGTCTGGTGTATCACATGACAGCATTTCTTCTCTTTGATTGGGTGTTGCAAGGGCATTCGTGGTGCAAGTTTTACATGCAAATCTTAAAGGGACAATTGTGAATATATGAACACAACTGGTGATCACACTAAAACTCAGTTATGTAAATGCTGAGACGTGTTTAACCAGGCAATTCATTTCAACATCTAAGTGTTGAGTATTTTCTAATCGCTTCTAGCTTTTAAGCCACAATCAGCTATGAAGTTAAATTTATTAATTTTAAGAAAATAAAAGCTTCATGTAAAATGAAATCTCACCAGACTTGCATACATAAATTAAGGCACAAAGATTTTGCAAGTTCCATGTCATTGACTGCGACTGTTCTGTTTGGAGTCTCACATGGGAAGTGGCAAGCTTTAAAATGGTATATAAGCTCAAATCATGATGTGATTTTAGTACTTTGTTTCCCATCAATTTTTAAATTAATTATCTGGAAGCAAGCAGCGGTTCATTTTTGGTCATGGACTTTTTGATTAGAAGCTGTGACCCTTTATGCCTTTTTGGCATGCTCTATACAACACCAATGACATGCAGCACGACCTCTGACACCTGATTCAACAAAAAGTAACTCCCCGACAGATCTTTCATATTCAGCAATCTCTTTGTTACACCGGGACACTTACCCAATTCCATCCCTTAAAATCTACCCCATCTCCTCATTTTTCCCCTACCCCCTCCTACTCAGAAACTTATTTGGTAGCAACATTTCTCTCCTTCCATTTGTGCCTCTCCTTCTGGTTTTACAAACTTTACACTATACCATCGTCCCATATGTTTGTGCTGCACACAAGGAGGTTTCTTTAGAAAGCGCTGATGCTAATTATAAATTTAATTTGCATTTTAATTAGAATGGTAGCAAATTAAAAGCGTGGCAGCTGGAGAATTTTGAACGCTTTGCAGAGATTTGGTGTCAGTATCTCCCTGCTTCTGACTTCGCTCTCTTTTCATTTTTCCCCTCACTATCTTTCATTCACACAAACATATTGGCAATTTTTCTCCTCTCTTGTTTCTTTTTTTTGTCTATTTTTTATTTCTCCATTTTCCCCCCAAGGATCAAGTTATAAATTATTTCTTTTTTGTACTGATAAACAGTATACTCTTGTCTTGTGCCAGTACACCATGTACTGTAGTGATAGTGCAGCTTTTAAGTGAGCTTTTGTGAGGCTCTGTCAGTGCTGCCCTATTTTGCTATTTATATCGGCAGTTTATTTACAGGTAGGAATCTATTCTATACCCCCTCGACTAATTTCAAATTCCAGACCTTAGCAGCAAACTCTAGCCTAGCCCTAGACATTTCATTTTTACATGCTACAAATTTGCAGCAAGTCTGTAGAACCTTAACAAAAGCCATTCAGAATGCATTGGGGACTGCTCAACTTTATTCTTCACTTAGCAAATGCAGCATTCAGTGTGCTTTTGGACAAAAGGCTGAAGTAAGCTGTCAGTCTTTCAGTCCATATAATGGCATATATTCTGGCCCTGGTATCTCCCGGTGCTGTCTTTAATTTGCTATGTGAGCATGTCTGGTTTTAGTACTCACGTGAGCACATTTAGTCAGTTCTGTCATTTTCCCTATGTTGCATCTCCATGGTCATTTTCATTCCTTCTGTTCGCTTCCCCCACGGTGTCCTTGCTCAATAATTTTCATTAATTGATTGACAGCTCTGATAGACCCAACTAACCTCTATCTCACTCTCATGTCGGTTTTTAAATAAGTACTTGTACGTCCAATGACCTTGTCGCCTCATCAGATATCAGAAAATGAGCATGCAGATATGGAGGAAGCTGATTAGCAAAATAAGGAAGATCTCACTTCTGGCGTTAGTCCATAATAAGCTCTGACAACTAACTTTACATTTGCTTCTTTAAAGGCATTTAAAACAAAAGGGACCAACAAATGTGGGATAAATAGACTTTAACCAGTTTCCTAAGCACCGGCTCCAGTAAAAGGAAGATTACTAACAGACACATTACTAACATAACAGCCTTTCTAGAAAGCTGGAAAACAAACTGCGTTTCCAACATGGGTCTATTTAAACTTTACTTGGACTTGTTTTACTCTTTATAATTCTATTTTGAATTATTTGTACAGTATTGTTTAGCCCCACACTCACTCCATGAAAGAGAAGTGTGAATGTGAATGTGTAAATGAAATTACATTATATTTAGTTTTATTTAGCATACAGCTAAATGATTTAAAGAATACCAGTGATCTTTCTCTTGGTAGAACTGAAGCTCCAAAAATCCTGAGTTTTGTTATACACACATCTAAATCACCAGATTAATGTCTACTGGGTATTCCAGATGCTTTCATGAGAAATTGTCCTTGTAGAAAATATCACACTTTAAAGACTTCAGAAAGCATTATTATTTTAAAGATGGTAAGGCGAGTCACGGTGACACATGCAGAAGATCTCTTGTAGGTCAGAAATGAATCCAGCTCCACTGAGGCCCATTCTATCGCCTTTATCACAATACCACCCTCCTTTTTATCTATTTCAGATCACTGCAACCTTGTAAGTTTTGTTTAGAATATAGATAGAGCTTTATCTAGTGGTATGTCAGCTTTTTGAAATAGCACGATGATGCCAAATGACATTCTCACTGAATGTGGTAAATGAACTAGTTTAACAGTACAGCTTATAAAACAACGTCTAGCAAACTGTAAGATTCAACCTAAGTTTGGAGCAGCTATTTGAGCTACAAATCTGTTAAAACCAGAAGATAGATACTATATCCTCAGTTGACAAAGGACGAATGAGTCCACTGGAGTTTCATCTTTACTTGTCCCTCCCCCCACTCCTTGCAGCAATCATTAACTTCTAGTGAAATTCACCTAATTTTGGCAGCTACAACAGCTATCAAACACCCAGCTCTTCAGACCATACGCCTTACCACAGCATTCACACCACAACCACCTATATACCATATTCTGTACCAACTCCTTCTAAACTGATGCAGTAACCACAGTATGGCCAAAACCATCAGTAACACAGATACCATGGTTTTATAGAAACACTTGCTCTAAACAGTCTGGAAAAACTCTTGGCTTTGAGATTTTAAGTTTTTATTCATAACTATGGAAGTGACATGATGACATTTTTTGGGGTATTTTATTTACTTCCTAATCTTATTCAAGAGCTTAAATTAAATTCCCTTTTAAGAAGCAAAACTGGCAGACTCAGGCGTTCACAGAACACAAGAGTTTGACCATGCTTAGCTGAAAGCGCAACTGCAGTTCCAAAACATAAGTAGATAATTACTCTGCTCATATGCCCATTTTCACAGCAGCACAGCTCCAATTGTTTTAGGAGAGTCATTCCTTATTCTGCTTGTAGGAGAAAAAGTAGTATATGGCCTTGAAAAAACAAAAGGACCAAAGCTGATCCTAACGACCCTGTCCTCAAGTACAGGAGTAACTTACTTCTCACTACTTCGGCTGTTGAATAGTTGAAAGATACCTGCTTTTCTGTACGAGAAGGAATTATTCTGTTGGCTCCCACTAGACTGAAGGGCAAGGCAGGAAAATGGAAAAGGTAAACAAGTCAAAAAAATGTCTGAAAAAGCAAGAGGTCAAGAACAAGGGACAATGAAGAAAATAAGACCATTTCTAGAATTAGCATAAATAGTGTAGGCATGTTCTAGTATTTATGGTTCAGTACTTTATGGAATGATATTTAGTGGCTTATTACGATTAGCCAGCTTTTTGGTGTGGCAATACACCTTCATTTTCAGAAAGCATGATGCCTGGGGTGGTTTGAGTCTGGATTTTCATATAGCCAGCCTGATAGAAAATGAGTTTGCAACAAGCACTCCACCGTGGAACATCGTTAACAAGAATTGATCACTTTTGCTCTTTTTGTTAACTTCAAAAAAAGAAGCAGGTGACAGATAATACTGAAAGTGATCTATAACTTGTAAAAGTTTAAAACATTACGTAACATGCTACAATGAAAGTCAAGTGTCTTTCGAGAAATGCTTTGTTTTTACAGATGCAATTTAATTAAAAAAAAAAAAAATCTTCCCTCCAGTTTGCAATTTCTGTCCATACAGGATTCAAATCCTGAGTTTCTCTGTGCCAGAGGACTTGTAAGGGGATTTTCAGAAATAGACTTCTACTTTCATGAAGAACTTTCCTCGGGTAAACACTTCCATTAATTTCAAAGCCTTCTGGGTTACCAACAAAAATTTAGTGACCTCAACAAAAGTAATCACATGGGTTTAGGCTAACTATTTATATGAGTAAATCTTTGCAGAGTCTAAATCAGCTAAATTATCTTCAAGATCTAACTTCCATAAGTGGTAAGTAACACTAGGCAAAATGTTGATATTTGGTTACCCTAAGTACCCTTGTATTTTAATCATATTATTGCATAGTAAAGTTCTAGTTTCTATTCCACTGTTATATGCCCTGGAATACCCTTCTCCTCTGGAACATAAACAAATCAAATCAAGTTCAACTGTTGGATAAGCTCTGGTCAACTGAATTTCTTGTAGTAACTTTTTATTATGAAATTGTCCATGGAGCACACAGCATTCTCCAAATTACAAGTCTTCCACCTTAGCACTTTGGAAAGGCTTGGATTTTATTTCATGTAAGTTTTTGCAGCTGTACAAAATACTTTCATTAACCCAAGAATGGATTATTTGGAGTGCTAATTAATTGATTCTTCAAAATGCCAATTGACATACTCCTAGGGAAAACCTGATCTAAGCAACTATGTTAATCAAGCTATTGTACTTACGGTTCTGTCTGAATATCAGACCATCTGAAATGAGGAGAACTTTGCCATTACTATCCTGGACCTCTTGTGGGCAACTAATTAATATGAGTAGACTATGACAGTTGCACTTGTACATTCACTGTACTGCCTGACAATAACTCTATAAAATTACATTTCAGCTAAAGAATGGAAACAGTGTTAAATACCATTATTTGCCTTCCTTTGATGTCTGAGAGTCATTATGAAAGCAATTACAGCAGTTTCTCTGTCTGTATGTCTACAGGGTATTTATCTGTATCTGTCTGAGTCCTTTGCCAGGTGGAGAATATATGGCATATTAAAGACAAGGGAATTCAGCCTCAATTATCAGACTATGAACAGAAGAAACAAAATCAGAGTTTTGCAGATGATCCTGCCAGAAAACAGTAATTTAATATTAAAGGCAGGCAATCTGGGGAAAACTTGCCCAGTGCAGTGTCTTTTTATTTTAATATTATTGAATTCCCTCTTCCTTCCATTGTCCTATTTTGTTTTCTATTCTTTTAGCTGCCATGTTTTCTACTACCACTGCTCCCTTTAAATAAGCTTATGCCAGGTTTGAGAGTCTCACAAGCAAGACTTATTTTGTAAATCCTACTTTTTGTTTCTTAATTACATGCAGATATTCTGCCATCTAAGAAGCTCTTAGAGGAAACAACAGATTCTGAGTGGGGCAAGGCCATACGAGGCAACATGCTGACGGGAGAGTTACGAGCTTTGTACTGCTTACAGGCTGAATGAAATATGTAGTCTTCTGTGCCTAAATTTATTTTTATTATTTTACTGACACCTGTAGTAGTATGACTAGGTCCATAGGTTGTCAGATGAATAAAGAGGGTTATTCACTTTACATATGGGGACCTATGCCAAATTTATCCCTTGAATTCATTCAGGTGTCATCCACAGGAGACTACTGGACAAAGACAATTCTCCAGTTACTTTTCTATACCAGCAAGTTTAAAGCTGAGATGGGGGGGGAAAAAAAAAAAAAAAAAAAAAAAACCAGNTCTTGATTTTTCACCTAAAAAGTGTATTAGGTTCTATTTGTTTTCTGCATATTGAAGGGACATCCATTCATAACTGCTTCACAGTTCCTTCATAACTTGCAGTTATGGATATTTTACCATCTTCTCCATCTGGTGTCCTATACTAATAAACCCAGTTCTGCAACAGTCAACCTCACCACAAATCTCAACTTCTGTTCCATCAGGAATTAGAACTTCTGGTACTTCTAGAAGTAAATTCTTATGACAAGATTTAGTAACTGTTGTCTGTGCCTGAAAACATCAGAGAATGGTGTGAGTTATGCAGATAACAGAAATGCCTTGGCATCTCCAAATGGATTATCCAACCGTACCCGACACAGACTGGAGAGTAATATGGACCTGGATGAAAGCTCGTTTGCCCTGTTATTCAGGGCTGACAGGATGCTATTTTATCTTAGTTGCCTGCTATCCATCATAATTTATTTGAAGATCTAGTGAATGTATCTATAAAAACCAAAGGTTTTCTTCGTCTGGTAGCTACATTTTCTGATGCTTTGTCTTGTTTTAAATGGAAAGGCAAGAATACTACTAGTATTATGCTTCTTATCAAGGATGATGCCTATTCTGAAACTTGGGCATGTGTTAAAGACAGCCTCTTCATTCTATCCCCACATTTTCTGAAGAAAAAATATGTAATACCTTAAAAGGTTCTAGAGGCAAGTTACAGAAAAGGTATAATAGTGTTGGACTATATAAGTTACCACCAGATGAAGTCTGGCCTAGTCTTGGAGAAATATCTGGAACTGCGTATCCGATTGCTGTGCCATTAATACAGCCATCCATCTTGGGAAAAGGGTGTGCAAAGGAGGGGTAGAATGCAACAGATACAAATATGTCACCATTTTCTTTATTATCAC
>VXAA01007298.1:860244-898408 GCA_013399115.1 Anseranas semipalmata
CCTGAAAATTAAGAGCAACTGCTTCTTTGTATGGCAAATCCACTCAGTATCGACACCATGTGAACTGCACATACTAGTAACAGTCTGTTGTTTAGTGCTATCCCGAGGTGACCTGTAGGAAAGGGGTTTTTTCTTGTGTTGTTGAACTGAGGTGAGAACAGAGTTCTAATTTCTCGTTTTTTTTTTTTTTTTCCTGTGATAGTTTACAGTTGGATCTCATTATTGGATAACTGTTTAATCAACTCTAAAAAATACAGTATAATTAGTACTGCAGATACACTATGAGGCAAACAGTTACTAGAATAACAGAAGCCTATTCAATATTTGGTTCAAGTAAGATACTCAAGAATACAAACACTAAAAGAATACATGTTTATATGCTTTTAAAATCTTTCAGTCTTATACTACATATTTAGAAATTAAAATAATTGTTCACGGTCCCATTTGAAGTAAACTAACATAACTTCATTTTAAGCAGAGATGTATTGATTTGCACAGTACAAGACTTTGACCCACACCACTTTTTTTTTTTTTTCCTAGTAGCATACCAACTTTAGGCATGATAATGTTTTTGTTGAAAAGGAACATTTTGAGGGCTTTTGGTGTGCTTAATGAAATTCAGGATGAGGCCTTCTACAAGGAACTATAGTGAGCAATTTTAAAATACCTTCTTCATTAAAAGGACAAACTTTCAGAGCCAGTAAATGAAATCCTGTAATTAAAATGTTTGTTAAAAAAAAATCTGGAAAGGTCTTGGACAGTGAAATAATATCCTTTAGATTAATGTTTAATTGAAAACAGTATTTACTGCTCAAGTGCATTTGATAGAGCTCTTTGCTGTGTTTCTTTATGTATAATTGTATTCTGCAACCAATTTAAAATAACTAGATGAGTGCAGTCCTTATATAAGGTGATGATGAGTCCTTGCAAGGATATCAACGTCTACAGGGGTTTCTTTCTAACAGATATGAAAAAGTAATTTCCATTCTGCTACTTTTGTGTGATCCTTTCTGCATATAAAATGTCTTTAACATACATACAAGTCTTCTCACCTGAAGAGAATATTTCCCAAAACACAACATAACCTACCTTAATTTTCCCTTGTATCTTTGACTGAATGAAAAATTAGGTTAAATTAGGAAAATTACTCATTAGCAATATCAAATTTTTCCTTTAAAAGCATAATTAATTGCTTATATTATAATATATTATTTATTAATTTATATATTATTATTATTATTGAAATGTGAATGCTACAGTTACAACAAAGAAAAAATAGATACAATTCTGGCTTGAGTATGGTATGTATAGATAGACTAAAAGATTTCCTGAGGGGCTCCTGAAACGCCCTGACTCTGAAGTACAAACCTCAGTGGAATTGGTGAGGCAGAGTTCTGAAGATGCCATTCTAATATTACATGGCCTCCAATCCAATAAAACATCTCCAAAAATTCTGATTTCTGTTCAAATCCTAGTAACATCTAATTAAGTAGAGGACCCTAATTCACTTCAGCAAGCTCAGCTTCAGGTATTTGAATCAGTACCATTGCAAATTGATTAGTTGAAGTCAACTGCATTCTACTTCAGTCTCTCCCATTCCATCATTTTTCACTGTTAGGCTTTTCTAGCTTATTCTGCAGCACCAGCAGACTTTTTTTTTTTTTTTTTTTTTTTTTTTTTTTTTTTTTTTTTGTAGCTGGTTATAAAATGGAATGCAACAATCTCAAAAAAAAAAAAATCAAAAACTGAGATTCCAGTCATGACTCCTTCCCTTTCTTAGATGATACAGCTGTTTGTGGAGAACAGCTCATTATGGACAAATTACAGAGTGGAAATTTAGGAGTATTGACCCTTCTCCCAGAGCTATTACCTGCCTTAGAGGTATCACTGGTTTTAGCAGATTTTAAATTACTAAGCTATTTGACCTGCTCTGGCAAAAAGCCTGAGAACTCAAAATTTGGCTGTACCACTTGAAGTATTAATGAGCTTTGTTTTCGATGATTATCCTACCTACTTCCTCATTCCTCTGACAATTTCTCTTGTTGCATCTTTGACCAAGTTTAGTTTAGATGTTCTCAGATCAATGACCCTGTCTGTCTTCATGCGCATAAAAGATGAGTTTACTATGATGCTATTGAAGCAGTAATAATAATGCACTGTAGCAGAATTTCTCCCAGAGTGGCAAACTGGAGCATAAAGATAGTGCATTTTTAAAGGATTTTTTTTAAAAGAGGGAAAAGGACCTCAGAATGACTTATCTGAATGTGAGTGACTTACTGTCTCCCCCTACATACCCACAGCCTGATTGCATTTAGCATATTGGCCTATTGTTATAGACAAGAGAATGTCCAACTCTCTCAAGGTTAATTGACTGCTGTTCTTTGAAATATACATGAGAAACTTTATTGACTATCTCGCATCCGACCTCACCTGTCACGCAGGAAGAGAACAGAAACAGGGGAAAGAACTCCACAAAAGGATGAGAAGGACAAAGGTGAAATGCACTAAATTTTGCCAAAAACTCTTGTCTAATTATTTGTTGTTGTCCTGTTTATGTTCTTGAATTCACCTTTTTGTAATCAGAAAGAGTCTGTAACTTTAAAAGAGATTTCTCCTAAAAATTTACCAAATTAACTTGTACTCCTAATACTACAGGGTGTCAGGACAACTAAAACCAACAAACAGCAGTGTGCAGATGGCCCAGATTCATTTGCAAAATGAACACTTGTACATTTTAAGCATTTCCCAAGAACAGTAATTTTTTCACACGTAGAAATATTTCCATACCATTCTCAAGTCTACACTGTTACAGACTTTCATAAATAATTACTTTATTTTAGACATTACAAACGCAGGACCTGAGTTATCTAAATCATGCAAGGATAAAATGACAAATGTATTGTGTTGGCATGGAAGCATTTCTGACAGAGTCCCATAAGGAGAGTAAATTAGACCATCTCATTGTCCCTGAAGTGATACATATAACTTCCCTAGCTCTTTTACATCAAATCTTGGCCTTGCGATATTAAACTAGAATATGCAACTACATCTGGAAAAGGTGTATAAATTATCTGTAAGAGTTCTGTGAGGTAAATAGTGCTTCCTCTGTGACTGTTACACATGGTCTGCATACAAGGATCTCAGAAGTATAGCATCTCCTGAAAATACCTCACAGAAGGAATACTATCACATAGGAAGTGACAACCAAAACTGCAGCCTTGCCAGGCTCAGATCTTCAAGGGATTGGATTAAATTTAGCCTAAATGTCATTTTTGGGGTTTCAATGTTCTTACACCAAGAAAGTATCTGTAACTGTCAAACATCAGGCCACTTGGAAATAATTCCACACCCACACAAAAAAAAAAAAAAAAAAAAAAAAAAAAAAAAAAAAAAAAAAGAACAAAAGTTTTTTTAGATAAAAATAAGCATTATTTCATAAAACATTATATCACTCCACAGAACAGCAATTTATTGTTATGCTTAAATTGGAAAAAGAGTTTACCTTAGATTGCTGACACAGCCTTACCCACACAGAATATCCCCCTGAAGAGCATATGTAAGCCAAACACACATCTGATTTTTAACACATTCCATGACTTATTTCTCCACAATAACAAGCCTGCACAAGACACTTTTGATGACAACGAGATAACCCCTTGTAATGCCTCCACCATGATAACTGGATTTTTGCTAAGCTTTCCATGACCAAATTACAGCCATAATGATGACACACTGCACACTACTGCCAAACAGCATAAAATGACACCTGCTTAGAACAGCTTGAAATGGAACTTGTCAATATGACCAGAAACATTACCAATAACTAAGAGACTATTTTTCTGAAGCTTACTTGTCTTGCATAGTACCTGCCCAGCTTCACAGCCTTACAGAACCAGAACCTAACTTCATACCAGCTGGAATCTGAGATCAAAGAAGCATTTTTATCTTGTTGATATAATAATAAATAATGATAATAATAATAATGCTATCTATATCACACAAAGGAGCACCAGTAAGACATCCAATTAAATCTCTTTGGACTGGTTTCAGCCTCCATCTATACTCCATACTACAGAAAATCCACACACTCAATCTGTGCAGAAGCCAGAGGTACAATATTTTCATTACACAGATCAGCACTGGGAGGTTAAAAAATGCCAATGTCCTATTCCCTTTAAAACTCTCTTGTCTCCTACCCCCTACCTGCCAGCTGTATAGAGTATTTCCCTTGCCACTAATTCTGATAGCATGCCCTAATTAACTCATTTCATCTTTTGGTATAAATCAATTACAATTAAAATATAGTTTGTCAAGCCTCGGCGGAGTATTGTTTCATGTTAAAAACATTTTTACTCATGAGAGAAAGTGTGATTAACTTCAATAGAAAGCTTAAAGTTCAACTTACTATGAGCAGAGGGAATCAAGTATGATTCTTCCTTTTCAGAAGGCTTCAAGCTTTGTCTCAGTGCAAGGAAAATAAATGAGTGGAGGGCTTTACTCTGGTCATTCAGATCCATAGCATGTGGTAGGACCTAGGAAAAATAAAAAAGGAAGTTTTGTTGTTGTTGTTATTGTTTTTGTTTTCTTTTTTAAATGTAGTGAATAAGATTGTGAAAGAACATCCAACACCTGAAAGGACAAAAAAGCTTTTATGGTATCACACTTTTTGAAACTCGTTTGGAAAGGTGAAGTAGTATATTTTAATTTCATATAGCAGATAAAATGCAACAAGTCCACAAGTACAAGTAAGGGATTCACTTTCTTCAGCCATGAGGTAGTAGTAGAAGAAAAGCTGTCACTTTAACAGAATTGGAGGTCCAACGCCAGTGCCCTGTCCCAACACCTATCACCACATGAACCATTTTAAAAATTACCTAAACACACAGTAGAAGAGCCTTCCAGCCCAGAACACTTTTTTCTCCCCAAATACAATCAATAGAGAAGGGCTGAAACAGGAAGAGAGGCCTTACCATGATAAATGTGACAGTAATCGAGACTTTTTTTTTCCTTGGACATTTTTGGTAACATGTCCCCGCTACAACATTGCAAATCCTGATCTAATGGAGTTTAGCAGTTCTATTTGGTATAAAAGGCCCAGTTTTGGTCACAGGTGCTGTGTGGAATGACGCCACAAACTGCCTCCCGCCGATCGCAGCCGGTTCTGACAGGGAGCAGAGCGAGCCGCTGCGCTGGAGCCGCAGCCGCTCTGCGGGGCACAGGGTGCTGCTGCTGCCACGCCATCAGGCAAGGCCTGTGTGAGGGAAGGCCTGCAGGAAGATGTGCGTATGAAGAAAACAAGGGCAAGACAGGGAAGCAGACGCAGCTAGGGACACAGACAGAGGTTCACTCTCAGAAAGAGGCATGTTATGGCTGGGGGGGACCTCTGAGGGGATGACCTCCAGTGGAGGACCCCAAGCTGCAGCACAACACCCCTGAGGGAATGCAGCCTGCAAGCAGCTGCAGTGGGGCAGGGATACCCGTGAGGTACGACACAATGGAACGTCACCAGCCTGGTCCAAACTACTTATTTTCAAGAAAAATGAGAACAAACATGTTTTATAAAGATTCTTCCACTGTCTGGTTAAGGCCATGAATGGATGCCACTATTATTTGCAGCCCGTAAGTAATCTGTGAGACTGCACAAGCCAGATTTACCCATGTTGAAATAGTATTCTGAGGACAAAAATCCATACCTGTAACAGAAAATATTATTTGTGGCTTAACAGCTCAGAGCATGTATGATAGAAAATGCATTACAAGCTTATATTCTATAACCTTATATTCTATATATTTAGCCTTAAAAAAACATCCTTATTGTCTTCCGATTACTTATGCCCAGATCCCATGGCACTGTGTTTTTCTGTACTGGCCTAATTCTATACAACACACAACTTTACAAAACATCTACTACACACAATTATCCTCTTACAGTAAACTGCTGTATGGCTCTGTGCAGCTGTGGTGAAACACTTCAGAGTTAGTTCAAAACATTGGCACTCCTACAATGCAAAACACTGAACTAGTACAAATGCAATTTATGCATTAAAATATGTTCACAAAACCTGAAGTGCAGCTACATCTCATCATTTTCTTTTAAATATGGTCTTATCTGTTCATGTCTCTTCACCTCATGTTAGATAAAGTATCTACCTTTGTACAGGTGGCATAAATCTTTTAACACTTAAAAAACCTGTTCTTTTCTACGCAGAAAATGTGAAAATAAAGCATGTGTATGCCATGCACTTGTATAGTTAAACACGTGCAAACATAACATTTTCCCCCAATATGAACAATACACAAGCCCCCTCCAACTCCACGCAGCTGATTTCACTGCTCCACAAGTCCTCTTCAATACAACGACCAGCTTATTTTAAAATTCCTAGTCATCATAAAACTTGGGTGTCAAAATTTAAGATGACTTGAGGCATCCTCAGATATATTGTATGCAAGCACACAGTCTGTCCAGCCCACTCTGCCTTGAGTTTTCCAAGGACACTGAACACCACGGCACCTAACAACCACTGCACCTGAACTCCAGGTGGGTGTGCTGAAAGTCGGTTTTTATTCCCACCAGTGAAACTACAATGCAATAAAAAAGGGGCATCATTTGACAAATGGATTTCTGATGCACACTTACATTGTAATGAAAACGATCACTGTATTAACTTATTAGCTGGGAGGTTTTTTGTTATTGCTGCTATCAGAAACTTCAGATATTTCCTTTATGTTTTTATCCTGTAAATTTCCATGACTGCACACTTTTGACAAGTACAGGTCTAGATTAGCAATCCACGGTTTTGTTTGACCCCAACAATCATGTAAGCTTCTAGTTTTGTCTAGTCTAAAGTACACTGAAGTATTTTTCTGCTTTCCTGCAGTTTTTAAGTAGATAATAAGTCCCAAACTTCACCAGCCTTTAGCTGAAAGAAGCTTGTCACGGTGGTTGGTAGCTAATGAAGATCCTTTTAGTTTATCTTCATCAATTGTCAAATATTTGAGTCCATGAAGTGGTGTGATGAGGTACAAAGACAGATATTTGAAGGGATTTTAACTCATTTGAGCAATTACATGCTTAACTGCCCTGCGATAATCTGTCAGTCTGAGTCTTTTCTACACAGCAGAAGCGGGGAGTATTAGAATAGCTGGATTTAGAACATAAAGGCCTGGTCTGAATGGAAGAAAGGCACCAGAGAAATTAATTGCCAGTAACAAACAGCGGGACTGCTTGCAAGTTATATATCACATAGTTACCTACCAGCAGTGGTAGAAGCCAGCTGTAAAATAACATACTGGATTGCGACAAAACAGTTGCTGCTATGAAATCAGTGAATACCATGAAGAATTTAAACTAACGTTGGCTAATCAAGTACACTTATTACATAAATTATATAGATACAGAAATAAAAATCTTCTATTATATAAAGATTTGCTGTCTGTAAATTTCAAGCAAATAGGTTTTAGCTATTTCTAGCAGTTTTAAGAAGTCATCTTATAATTTATGTATTTGTTTCTGCCATACTCACAGAACATAACACTCCTGTAGATTCAGTAATGGAAAAATAAGTAAAACAAAAACAAAACAAAAAAAAAAGGAAAAAAAAAAGAATGATTTGTTTACATTTTATTCTTTAAATCTCAAATACTACATTTTTTTCAGAGTATCAAGATGATCTAACTGATAATGTATATCACTTGTAATGGTATAGGTAAGACTTCCTTGGACCCCATAAGTTCTACGGGAAGCCTAGAGAGCACCATTATACAGAAGCCATCTCACCTGCTCTGTACAGGCTCAGCACTACTCTGGGCCACTGTTTCCAGAAGCCTAACATACATTCCTTTTCTTTTTCTTCCTCTCCCCTCAGGTCCCTGTTGCCATCTCATCACTCCACTGGTTGCCTCCGTCTTTATACAGCCTCCCTATCCACCGTTGCATGGCAGAAGAAGGCCTCTCCAGGTCGGAGTCAGCGCTCCGTCAGCTAGTAAGTATAACTGTGGCACGGTGATATTATCACCAGGAATCCCAGTTCATGACACCTTTTTCCTTACACTCATAGAATCCTGTCTAATTCAATAACACTCTGGGATTTCCTGTGGTGGGGAAGTATCAGTCCCTGTTATGGTCTTTTTACAACAACAACAACAACAACAAAAAAAGCAGTTGTTCTCGTAGTCTGCACATGATTTTTTCTTCCTTTGGAATTACACCATGAAACCAGTGTGAAGCATGTGGACTTGAGACTAAAACTGTCCTTCACTAATGCAAGAATATATCAAAATACACATACTGAAGTTTCTCATTGCTGCCCTGGTAACACTGACCATAAATGACAAAGTGCATTTCTGTACAGAGAGGGCCATTTCATTCACATTACTCACATTAGTTATGATGTTTATTTTGGATTTTCTGTCTCCCTAAGGTGCCAGCTCTGAGGGAACTAGTTAGCATGGAAGCGTTAGGTACAAAGCAAAAGCCCTTCACCTCAGGGACTATGCTTCAGTTCTGACCTTAGGTCAGAAAGGAAATAAGATAGGTAATCTCAGCTCTGTCCCTAATGACCAGTATTCCACATCACAATGCTACACATGGCTGTCAGCTTCTGCTTAGGAGAGGCCCAGGACACAGCCAGCATGGAGAACTAATTACCCTCCCATCCCAGGGAACAAACAGGCAGCCCAGCTCAGCAGGCTGAGATCACTGGCAAGATACGGCAGCAGGCTAATAAAGTGGAGGAGTGTCACATGTATGGCTGTGGCATACAGTTCATGAGGCGCTTTATTTTTCCTTCATTAATGAGGATTTTATTTTAGACTCACTGTATGACATTAACATATTAAAAAAAAAAATAGAGCTGATTTATTCAGTGAGCCTGGTGTTGCAAACATCACCTGCCTTTTGTTTTTACAGGCCCAATTCACATGGGCCAAATTAAGTCCAGACTTTTATGAGTGGGGTATAAAGGGCACAAAGAACTGCTTCCCCCATCAGCAGAAGAAGGAACTATAAATTGGCTGCTTACACTGGAGAATCCAGAGGTAGAAATTCATGCAGTGCCAGCAGCACTAGTTGGGTCAGGCAGGCCACATCTGAGCTGGATGAACTAAGACATGTTCTCATTTCCTGCCAACACCAAGGCAGGGGAACCCAGTAAGGAAGCAAACTCTTCAAAGAGCTGATGCTTAGCACCCTCCTCTTGCCCCCACTGGAGCCACCACCACCCCTGGGTATCACTGTTCACAGTGCACAGAAGGGTCTCTCTCCACGTGGCACGCAAGACTAATTAGCTCACAATTTAATATTTACTAGGATGCAACAGCTTACTATAATTACAGTATTCACTAACTGCCTAAACCATGAGGTAGAAATACCTGGCACCAGAAACACAGGTCACTGCCAGTACCTGCACACACAGGTGCATATGACTCCATTACAACCAGCAGCAATGCTAGGAGAGTCAGCAGGGCATTTCTTTTGTGTTAATATAGCACAGAACATACACAAAGCTTACAGTAAAACACAGAGTAGCAGGCACAAAAAAGGGATATCTTAAAAGCTTCTGGTTTTATGGCTGTTGTAATAGCAAAAGCATTAATTAAAAGGAACGTGGATACAGAAGGAAGCAATTAAACATTGAAAAAAGAAACATATAACTGTTGCGAGGAAGGTACCTTCACACAGAAGTAGTGGAATCACACATCTGCTTATAAACCACAAGATCCACCTCAGACACACTCTTAATGCTCTACTCAGGCACCCAGGTGTGAGCATTTATATCTGAGAATAGTTACTGCCCTGTGCCACTACCTTTGTGGGATTCTGGGAAATGTAGTCTGTCAGATGGCCTTTCTTTTGCCTAGGTTACTTTGACTGTGTTAAATAACATGTTTTTAAAGGATTTTAAGCATATATATGAGTACATGGGATGCTGGGCTCTTTCTCAATTAAAAAGCCAATCTAAACTTTTTCAGATGATGAGAATTATAAACAAACCTTTGAAAAATAGCCTGGTCTGAATGGATAGGAAACTAAGCCAAGTTTATCTTGACCTGACTCAGACTCAGTGGTATAAGCTGGAGATGTTTGTCTTTTCATTATGAGCACTGAGTTTTGGGGTGCCACTGTAGCATAGATGAATGCCACAGTAGCTACATCCCCTTCTTCTTAGAAACAAATTTACCGGTAAAGGAGGTGAATACTAAAACAACACCCATTAAATGCAAATATATCAACATATTGTATATTCAGCTCCTCCCAGAGGAAATGGGTCATACACATTTCAGGTGGATGTTCTCCTACCTTGCATGGACCAAGAGCCTAATTCTTACGAAACCCAGGCTGAGAGAGAACTCCTTATACTCTCAAGGAGGGAGGATGCTCTGGGTCAAAATATGCCTTCCTAATGATGTTTTCCTTTGTGTTGCTATGACAGCTGGAAGAAAAGGGACACGGTATAAGGAAATAAAGTACTCTGTGATAAGAGTAGGATACCAACTTTGTCCCTAGATTTAGTGTCTATCATATCCTAGCAGCAGCAGCATGAGAAAAACACCTGTAAGCTTCAATGGTAATCAAGGAAAATGAATCATATTGTTCCCACCCTTTCTGAAGAAGACATATGATTTGCAACTTCTGCAGACTTTTCCCTCAAACTATATGTCACATAAAATGTCACATCAGCTGGGGATTAGATGTAAAATCAGGCTGGAGTCTGTTTCATTGGAAAATAATCATCATCAGCCCTCTTATAACTGTGAGGAGATCTGTACAGACAAACTACTAGACGAAAGAAGATAAGCAATGCGCCCTCATGGTTTTTTTTTGGAGTTTCGTTAAGAGCATGTGTCTCCACTAGAAATATTCATCTAGTTCTTATATCCTGAATTAAGCTTAAGCATTAATTTTACTTGCTGCAATGTCATTAAGCCACCAATAAATGCAGTAAGTTCCAAAACTGAATCACTCCTTGTGAACCCAGTCCTGGCAGATGCTCATGTTTTTCTGGATGAGAAACAAAATTGGCAGAATGAGGCACAGGCTGGACTTTGTGTCTCTACACCCAGTAACAGAACCAAACTGATATATTTAGAAAGCTACCGTGATGAGACACAGATCCAAGACAAGGATGCCCTGGTTCATAGTGTCCCTCTCTGTGCCATAACACAGAGCAGTGATCCTTACACGGGCCAAATGTTAATTAAAAGTGGTTACCACATCATGGTCATAATTTGATAGGGAAATGGGGTACTGGAAGGTATAGCAGTAAAAACACTTGAATTCCGTAACTTTCATTTAGGCAACTGTAAATAAACTTTACAAACACAGGTAAGTGAATGGATTTTGCCTTTGAATTCAGTGAGGATTTCACCCCGTATCTTTTTAGTTTACCAACCCTGTAAGCTAAAGTTTACTGAGATGCTGCTGAAAAGAGGACTAGAGTATCAGGTGCATGTTCATTGCTTTAATTGATATACTGATTCCCAGTATAATAGAGCTTTTATATTACAGCCAAGTTTTGCTGACAGAGGCCAAACAATCTTGCAGTGATGCTAAAAATTACTATCGCTTACATTATCATAGCACATGGGAGGCTTAGCTGATGACTAGAACCTATCAGGCAAATATGGAAGAGAGTGAGAAAGGAGTTTTCAGAATGTAGCATCTTCTATTTTATAAGTGACAAAGATAGCCCTCTAAAAATTAAATCTGCAAGAAACATGAGAGACAGAAGTTTTGCCTGAGATCTGTTTCATATTCTTATTAACATCATTCCCCAGGGGCAAGTAATTTTGAGTGTGATACAAAGTTTATAATATGCTGAGTATAATTATAATGAGAACTGATTAAGTTGGTAGCCAAAGTACAGTAGCTTTATATCTGAGAGAGCATCATAAAAGAAAACCACATAAAAAGTTATGGAATAAACTATACAGAGGGATTGACAACTATCTCCCTAGTGAAGTAACATCAAAGCTGATACATGTTGTATGCAAAACAACCCACAAACGGAGAAAATATTCTAATTGTTTTAAGGTTTCCATGTCAAAAATTTTAAATCTGAATACATTAGGTACTGCAAAAGAGAATAAAGTATTGACAGCTGTAGCTATTCCGTGCAATTAGCTCAACACGCCCCTTTTTCCAGTGGCTGTTAAACAACTATTTTTGCCTTTGGAATTTTCTTGTGAGTTTCACAGGAACACTTGGCAATGGAAACAATTTTTGAAGAAATCATTTCAGGAACTGATTCATCCCTGATTCTAGGGGAATTAAAAGAGCTAACTGGTGTAAGGACTCATTAAGTCAGTCCACTGTTTTAAAGTAATTTCTCCTTTTGTTTTACATTTTTATTTCACATCTACCTGCATTCCTGCTCTGGGTCTGACATTTGAATGTGTTTTGAATTTGTAAGAGTAAACCCAGCTAGCTGAAGTCAGACAAAATGTGATCATTTCATATGCCTGAGTTCGGCTTCTCTGACAGGTAGAACTCCATGGATACAGCTTTTTATTTATTATTTCTAGGTCATCCTCACTTAAACCACCAAAGAAGCAAAAGATTATCTGTACCAGTGTTGTAAAGTGGAATAACCATGAAGAATTTTGAGATTAATTCTCTGATGGGCTGAAATACTGGCCCCAAACCAGCAGTGAACTTAAGTGCCTCCCTGTGTAGGGAGTCATTCCAGTGTGCAATTGTGGATGCCAAAATTAATGGAATGATTCAAATGCTAAATTTAAAGCATCTGCTTTGGAAGATCATTGCTAACAGACCAGCATGCTCCAGGGTCAATATCATTTTAGTGTAAAGTATAAAATATATTTGTTTTACTTCCATTTTAACAGTATAGCAGTTATTGTATATGACTGTGAAAATACAGTACCTTTTAGGAACACAGGACATCGAACTAGAAAGCACCTTCTAGTTCAGCAATGTCCCAGTTATTGTAAGCAACTACATCATGAAAAAAAAAAAAAACAATTTACAAGTAATTCACATCCCATCTTAACACTGTCAAGGCATTTTATCCCTCTTGCTTCATTACTCTACTATGACACTTGCTCTCCTGATTTTCAGCCTCAGTGTATTTGTAGCTTATCATATCCAACTGTACTTTCTCTGATCTAATACTATCCTGAGTTATGAAGACCTCACAGAGTTTCTAAATTTTTGAAGAAATGTGCAAGAACAGTGTATCTCCCCAGAAATGCAGAGCCTTTAATGAACAGGATATAGCCATGTGAAAAAAATCTGTAGGGCAGAAGGGATGACAAGTATCACTGAACTGAGTAGTACAGTGTTGATGTATAAATGCAGCATAAAAAAGGGTAATGCTGGCTTCTGCAGCAAAATGATATTGACACAATTAGTTCGATGCTGTTTTTAGAGTTTACAGAATATGACCTCTGGATTTTTCATCTTCAAAGGTTACTTCTAATTAGCATCCAGTGATAACATGTTGGAGATGCTTCTTTAAAAGATATCACAGCTCTAGCAATGAGTACTGACATGGTATCTATCAAAGTCTCATGGTGCCTGCAATTCTGACAAAAGGCACTCCAAAGGACTGGCACGTACCACCTTATTTGCATTTTTGCATTTCATTATGCTCATAATTGCATACCACCACAGCAATTCTTCCACACTATCTCAGAAAACATTATCAGCAACGTCTGAAATAAATGCTTAAATGTCAACAATTGATGAGCAAGAAAAGCTGACCTTTGAAGGATCCCATTCTTTTGAGAATTGCCCTGGTATGACTCACTCCTTAACTTTCTGTTTGTGCTTGATAACACCAAAGGAACATAGTTTGTGTATGGATTGTTTTTATGTATTGGAAATAGAGAAGAAGTCAAAGAGCTGTAAAAATACAATCCATTTATACTAGCAGTCAGCTGGGTTTGACTGAACATTTGCAATGACAATTCTTAAAGTCACTGAAACATTAAAGTAAGTGGACATTAACATTAGGCTACAATGGAATTTCTGTGGAATTATATGTTACATCTACATTAGAATTAAAGTGAATTTATCCATGATTAATGTTATGACAATGAACAAAACATCCTTTCTTCCACAAACATGCTAACCATTTTACACATTGTGAGAAGTGTTTGACAATTATAAATAGCTAATCTAAAAACAAGGAAAACTATTTTCAGTCATCTTACATATAGTGCAATATTGACTGGCCTTCACTAGATTGAGCTTACATTTTGCTATAGTTTGTGTTTTTACCACCATTTCATGGCTCCATTTACCTTGATTTGCATAGTAATTTTGGTGCACATTTTTCAAAAAAAAAAAAAAAAAAACACTAATCAACTTTAGCTTAAAATAAATTACACCACCACAGAAATTGCTGCCACTGTCCAAAAATGCTAATCAATTTTGAAAATCTACATCATGGCTTGCATCCCAGATTTTTTCCATCCAATCCACATCAAAAAGAAATGATAGAAAATTATGTTAACATGTTCGACTGCTTGTTTGCTTGTTTTAGTCGAGGCATTGGTTATGCTTCAATGGCAAACTAATCGCCTGTTTGGAATCTCATCCAGTTTGTGTTACTTTTTTTAATGGCAATATGGAGATGTTGCAGAAGATTTCAACATGGTCTATACTGAAACTTTTAGATTCTGTAGCAGAAGCATTTTCAGAATGGATTAGTAAAACCACTTTCAGAACTATTAGTAAAAAGAAAATTAAACTGTTTATTTTGACCAGTATTACATTCTTCAGCGGAAGAGTTTCATTTCCCTGTATTAGATTTTGTTTTAATGAGGTGAAAAATACAACAGATCAACCTAAAAAAAACCTCTGAGAAGTGTCCTTTTTTCAAGGCCTGTAAAAGATCATTAGTGTGGTCTCTTTTTTATGTTTTAAAGGAAACAATGGTTATAAGCCAGTATTTTCATCCACTTCAGCTCTTTGGTTGACTCACATCTGAGTACAAGAGTGAGGTCCTTTTCACATGGCTTTCACACAGGTTCACACATTCCTAATTACTATCTGTTGTGGTAACGAGGCTACCTGCACCTCTGTCCCCAGATTGTTTCTGTCTTGTGGCTGCACCTTTTGTGAACATATAGGACCTTTTTTTCCTTAGGATATTACTATATAGTTCAGTACCCTGTAGAAACAGCTGAGCTACTTCAAGATTAATTAACCTTATTGAATATATGCTAACAGAGCTATTGAGCTTCTGGTACTGCAGCTAATCTCCATTTCATGGCTGCACTGCTTCTAAATGAAACAGTGTACAGATAAAGTAAGCACCAAAGGAAAGATGAGCCCAACAGTATCCACAAATCTAGAAAGAAATGGAGTTGCCTTTTGTACTCTGCAATTAAAAGCATCTTCTAGGGATTCATTTTCATGGCCAGTACTGCGGTTCAGCCTACTATCTGGTCAATCCCTATTTTAAGAAGCATTAAACAGCGTTAGTATCTCTGTGTTCATACACAGGTGTATGCTACCTTGACTCTAAGGGGCCAGGATATCATCCAAGGTGACTAAGAGCTTGAAAGGATTAGACTTGCAGGTAGATTGCTTTCAGAGGTGTTCCTGCATGTTACCTTGCAGACAAAATGGCCTTTAGAAATAACTGGTAGGAGGCACATAGGAAAAGAAAAAAAAAAAAANAAAAAAAAAAAAAAAAAAAAAAAAAAAAGCTAGCTAACAAAAATATGCATTAAAATTTAATTTTAAAGTCCTATTTTGCACATTCAGCTACATAATAGAATATATATATATCTATATAATAGAATAATCCACACATGAGAGTGGATTATTCTTCCAAAACAAACCTTTTTGTTGCACCAAGTCCTGTGGAGCTTCCTAATTCATTGTTTCACCTTGTTTGAACCACACATCTTTGCTGTAGTTGTAATAAATTACATGATGTCCAGATCTCTTTTAAGATGGCTCAAGTGAAATAAGGATGCACAAGCACTATATATCCCATCGCCCTTTCCTTGTTGAAATAGGCATAAAAATAAGTGGGAGGACAATAGCAATAGACTTGGACCCACCAAGTATATCCATCATCCTTACGCAGTATGAAATATATGGCAAACTATAGACCTTGACAAATTTCAGTACTACTGACCAGCATTTTCTAAAAAATATATGTATTAGTTTCCTCAGTTTAGATGTTTGAAATATCACTTTTTAAAAGCACTTCAACATGATTTCCATTTAAAAATCTCCTAGACCTCATTAAGATCGCATTCTTTGTTTCTGGCTATTGAGAGAGCTCGAATAAAGCTGAGACTCCTCATTATAAAATATTCTGCAACATGATTTAAAACAAGGCATGAAAAACTAACTATAAAAACAACTTCCCACATGGATATGATTAACAACCAAGATGGAAGCATTTCTTGTTGTCAATAACAACTTCCAGTAATGATTAAGATGGGCCATTATAACTGGGGAGAAAAAAAAAAAAAAAAAAAAAAAAAAAAACACCATAAAGCATTCCCCACATTAAAAAAAAAAAAATCAATATTTTATATGAAAAATAGCACTGGAATCATTTAAAGCAATTCTTAGGTTTATGTCCTTTTTGTCTGAAGTTGGAAAATGAATCTTTTTTTTAGTTATGGTGTGTTTACTATAAAAACATTTGTCACTGTTCTTCATTGAGAGATAAAATGCTGGAAATGCACAGTGCACTTATTGGACAATTTAACATGCTAGGGTCAGGCACTCTGAGACTTCACAGTAGCACAACAAGAACAGATATTGAAGATGCTCGAAATCCAGATTATGGCTTTCAGAAGACATGGTGTATTGTTCACCCAGGTTGAAAGCAGATGTATGTTTATATACTTTAATCTTGGCTCAGATGTGAGCTACCATGTTAACAATTTTGTTGCCCAGGCTGCCCTGGCTTGGGATTTAAATAAAAACAAATTACAGGTCTTAACAGTGATAGATGGACTTCTCTTACATTTGTGTAGAGTATTTTTGCCTTAAGATTAAAGGCTTATGCATTTATCTGCATAAACTAACCCCTGGAGTAGGGTACTGCTGACATTTTCCAAGAAAAATGAATATCCTAACTTATTCCAAAGAGAAGACTTGGTATTTGTATGGCCAGAGTGACCTTTGCAAGTGCCCTTTCAGATTAGGTGCACTACATGGAAAATTGTGCTCTTACAGTACTCCATAAATCATACCTACCAATTTTCTTTAAAGGGGTATGTAAATATCAGTGTACCAGGTGGGTAAACAACACTAACCTCGTACAAATGGCTTGAAAATTGAAGAAAAGCACCTTATTTTGCTGCTGAAATTGCTTTTGAAGCCCAGCATCGTGGCTTGGGTTGTAGAATGCATGAAATGATTTGTGCACTGGGAATAGAAAATGGGTTGATGATAACCACACTCGACACAGTTCCTATGTTTCTGAGTTCTTTCGATGATCAAAGATATCATTGCTGTATATTACTTTTCTTTGCAGATCCCAAATGCATGTGAATTTCAAGTGACATACACATTATCTGCATGTTTCCAAAGTGGACAGACAGCTTTTTAGTTTGTATTTCTCATTTGAGCTGGTTAATGTTTCTGGTCCAGTTTCTATCTGAGTCTCCTTGCAATAGTTATGTAGCATTTCCATTTAATAAAAATAAAGCAGAGAAGTTCATGTGCTAAAGAAGAAAAAATTTGAAGGTGCAGCCTTTGAAACTGTCAACAGTGTTATTTGAATAAGTACCACCCATGAAAGTGGGAAGATGTGTTAATTGTTGCTAAGCTGTAAGAGATAGTAGAAAAGACTCTGAATCAAGAAAAAAAAGCTCTGGTTTTACATACATTGGTAGGGTAACATACACCATGGATGGCATAAGCACCTTGGTGAAACTTTTAAGAACCAACTTCAGATGTGATCCACACAGGATGATTTCACTTTAACTTTTAACATTTGTAACTGTCATTAATTCTGGAGGTCCCATTTCTCCAGACGTGTTGTCCTTATGTTGCTTATCCCACAATATTCCAGAGGTTTTCATATAAATATCTACAGAAAACATTGCTAACTCATTTTGCAATGGATAATGAAAAAGCAGAATTTAGAGTCCTCAGCCAATGTCTATAATCCTGGCTTTATACTTAAATATATACTTAAACATAATTTAAGTACCTGAAGAGACCAAATGCAACTATCTGATTTTTTGCAGAATTGCTTTGGTAAGTAGGAGCCAGAGTTGATATAAAACTAAAGACGAGACACATTCGAAAAATGTGTAAGTCCCAGGATCCAAGAATGTAGTAAGACAAAGTATTGACTCATCCCAAATACTTTTCTAATAATTTGTAGGTCCAATTCACCACTGTCAATAAAATTATTTGGGACCTTGCTTGGCAAGGCAAATGGGAACAGCAAGAATGTACAAGTAACATATCCAGAAAGTTCCAGTCATTTTGGCTTCAATTTTACTATAGAGATGACTATCAGAAGTCCTGGGTTCCCTCAGCTTCTGTTGCATTTATTGATGCTCAAACACTCTGAGGACATGTCAGCCTGGGTAACAAAACCCAGACTAACTCTCGGATAGTTCTGAAATATGGATCTTAATGGTGTGATCGCAATCACATTATAAATAGTAGAAGCTGGGAGCAGAAATAGGATCCACGTTTCTTCTTCTTGCCCACTACGTGATGTTGAAATAAACAGACGAAAATTGTAATCAGCCATTTGGAAAGATGAAGTGTGAGTAAAGAACAAAAGCCATAATCCATTTCTAGCATATGCTTACAAAGGTGCCTTAGAGTTATATTGTATATCAACATTTCCAGTGTCCTCCTTCAAAAATCCTTAAATCGGCTCAGCTCAGAGTGCCTTCAGGGCATAAGACAGAAGACAGAAATGTTTGCAGAAAAGTATTTGAAGCATTTCTGAAAACAGATTTATTTTTCACAAGAGGGAATAAACCCAACAACAGAAGGATATCATCTACCTCACAAAGAAAAACAACACTGGAGGGAGAAAAGAGCTGCAAATACTGTAAAACCAAGCTTGAAGCATTTCTGGTAAATTTGTTCTCACTGAGAAGGGAAAAGAAATCATGGAGGGGATGAGGGTATTGTCTGAGGACATTCCCAGCCTGCATACCTGTGAAACAAAATCAGGTTCTACCTCCCAAAGATGCCTCCTTGCCAGCAGCAGATCACTCAGTCATGTTACCACTGGTCCACCTTACAACTTCTTCAATGAGAGAAGTTTATGGAGGGGATCCAAGAGCAAACCCATATTTAAAACAAGATTTAAAAGCAGCTTAAGAGACTTATAATATTTCAAGTCACAAGAGGTCACACAAACAGAGATATAAAATGCCTTGTTGGGAACATGCCACATGTTTAACAGCTGTTCTCATCTCCTTGCAATCTCTGACTTGATGTGCTCAGCAGCACTCTGAACTTCCAAGAGCTTGCAGTTAGCTCGGAGAAACAGTGATGCTGAATTTCTGCTCTCTGCAGACTATCTAAAAGATATTAGCTTCCTGATGCTATTCTGTTTTTTGGGGTTTTTTTTTTGGGGGGGGGGGTTGTTTGTTTGTTTTCTTTTTTTCTGTTGCTCTTGATTCTTTGCATTAGACGGGGGAAGAAAAATGCTCATTCAGAAGTTCCAGTGTCACTAATGCACTGCATGGGAAAACTTTGGGAACAATTCTATTGCTTTGGGCTTAACAGACAGATGAGTTAGTGTAAGTTAGGTCCTCCACTGCATCTAGAATCTAAGGACATAGAATTTCTTTCATTTAAGATTAAATCAGAGGCACGCATATTTCAACAAGGGACAGCACAGCCCTATTTTGCTGTGATAAAAGTATGTGATACATTTAAAGAAACTATTTAAACCTCAGAACCTTTTGTAAATGGAAGTCTTAGTTCTCATCTATGTTTTGCACTGATACTGATTTAAGACAAGACCAGGAAAAATTAAATTCAACACAAAGACTCATATTAGTATCTGAAAACTTGCACTGTTTCATCTAGCTCCAAAAGGCCTCATTATAACAGAAGTGAATTACCCTTAACTTTAGGAATTATGAGAAAACACCTGAGAAAACCTTTGCATTGTGGTGAAAGGAATAGTTTGTGTCTTTTTCAGAAGTGCCTATATGAGTTAGGTAGTATGGGGGCTGATTATAAACCTCTGATGTTTGTATGCCTAAGCAACTTAGATGTTTTTGAAAATTCCCACCTTTTACAAACATGCTAAGGGAGTAATTTTTAAAGGAGCTTGTGGATTTTACAGAGATGTGTTCAGTTATTGGTATGTTTAGATTTACTCACAAGTTGTTGAGAGTTCAATATGGTTACTCACAGGTATAAAAAGTAAGCAAGTACACACACGTTTATAGGCTCATGGCTGAAAACAACCCAGAACTTGGAGGCAGGCAGAATACAAATATTTTCAAGGTCACTTCTTCACGTTAGAAGCATTTTTTAAACACAGCACAATGTTGCATATAGCATACTGTTGGAGAGGCTATGAAAAACGTGTTATTTTCTCCAGTGGGGACTGGAAATAAATATAATGTTATTATTAGTTATCCATTTAAAGTATCTTCTGAGCTCTGAAGGAGCTGCATCGTGCCAAGCTTTATAAATATACTGTATCTTCTGTCTCCCTGACTCCCAATATTTAATGTCTCATTCATTACCCTAAGGCCCAATCCAGTTTCCAGAGAAGTCACTGATTTCAACATACCATAAGGACGCAACTGAAGCCTGTGTCTAGCTTTCAGAAAATCACCAATTAAAAAATAATGTCCACCCGCAAAAATACCATCCTAAAATGTCTGCTCTGCAAATACCTTGCTAAGATATAACTCACTTTCTGTTTGCTGAAACCTCAAAACATCACATGATCTTGCATCTACTTGCACAACAGAATAAAAAAAAAAAAAAAGAATTGTATTTGACAGACACTGCTAATAACGAAAATGTTTTTAAATGTAAGCTCTAGCTGTGTACCAATCACTGCCTAATCAGGGTTATGCTTTTCAAATTATATTGTGTCTTCTTTCACCTCCTGCCTATTATGTGAAATAAAAAGAGAAGTGCTTAGACAAATCCTTGATCTGTTCACATATATTTTTAATATTAATATGTCAGAGCGGTGGCAATAATGATATTAGGCAAATGACGGAATTCTCCCCCCAGCTGGACATGTTAATTGAGAAGCCAAATTTTAGAGGCAAAGTTCACGTCTGTGCAGATGGCAGGACAATGCCGGATGGCAGGCCTAGGTCAGTGTCAATCCCAAACCGTACTTTAATGGCTCACTTCTCTGCTTTTTCAACGTCAGCTGGTCCCTGTGGGGTGTATAAGTTGGGGAAGTCTGTCTGTCTCCGCGTTTTTTTCTGCCCTTGACTCTGGTGCACTAATTTCATGCAGAGAAGGTGCCCCTATATGTGGTAATATAAAAGAAGAATTTGCGCTCAAAAGCTCTAATGAGAAAGGTTTCAATGTTGCTTTTAGAGCTGATGTAGCTACATTAAAGCCAATACCTTACTCCTGCTCTTCGAGGACTTCATCCAAGTTTGCTCACATCAAGGAAAACATATTCCCCATTAAAATCCAGTCACTTGATATTTCTTTGCTGTAATATTTTTATTTTTATTTTTATTGAGAGGAGGGCATTGTTATAATCTTTATTTGTACTTATAGTGAGGCCACTTAATATTTTGGTCAGGCTGGTCAGAGTTTAATATGCTTTGTTCTGCTGCAAGTATATAAAGGTATTTTACCCTTTGTCAAAAGGCCCTGAATATTGTTCATATTTATATAGCTATTATCTCCTTTAATATGATCTGTGAATCAAAAGCTGAATGTATATACCTATATATTTAGAGAGATTTATAGCTATACAGTGTCACAAAAAGACTTTAATAGTTTCAGTTTCCTAAGTGATATAATTATTTATTATCTCTAATTAAAATGCAGAGCTTGGCTTTCTGCATGAGACTAGATGAAAAGCCTTTTTAATGAAAAGAGCAACTATGAGCTCTAAATTTCTTTATGGAAGAGATAACTTATGTAATCACTGGTAACCTTTTTCAAGAATATTATCTCACTGTTTATAAAACAATACCTTCTTTACTTTATAAATTCCCATTTACATATGAAAAAGAGCTTTATTTATTGATGCCTTTGACTGATGTACATTCCTCTTTCAGGAATACCCTCTTTTTCCCATCTTACATATGCCAGAGCACCTACTTTCCTTTTGACGTTAACTGCAATAACATTTTAAAATAATTCTCTGCTTGAATTATCAATAAACACAAAAATAGTTCATTCTTCAAATAAAATCACATTATATTTCCTTGTTTTATAATGTTACATTTAAAATGTTTTCTAATCTTAGAGTTAAAAGAATGCAAACTTTAACCACTAGGAGCAGCTATGAACAAAAGGAAAAACATATTTATTTTCCTTCTTATTGTAAGAAAACCTTTCTTTAACACCTCCCTCCCCAACACACACACACACATTTTCAGGTATTATAAATATAACTATTCAATGAATCAGTAGGATATAAGCAACCAAGAATTGAAAGTACATGCCCATAAAATTTGCCCACATCTGTACTAAACATGAGTCATAAAGTAATATAATATCACGATTTATTTAATTTTTATATTGTTAAATTATCTCTTTTATTTATAAATGAGAAGGGGTTGCTATCATTTATGGAAAAAAAAATACTATAATATTCGAAAGCTTTATAGATTGGCATTTTCTTCATATTTGTCTAACTTCCAACATACCTACGATCCAAACTTGACCCATCTTAAGCACTGTTAACATCATTTTCTGCTAAATATACAGCAAAAATGTGAAGTGAACTAGTTTTATATTAATAAAATATTAATATACAACATATCATAGTTCAGATTGATGTGATCTATACCTTATGGATATTTCACAACCATATAAGTTTTGATTCAAAGCTCACTGTAGTCAAAGGTAAGACTTTCACTGATTCTAATGGGCTTTCAGTCAAGGTCTTGACTCTGTATTTTTTTCATGAAACAGAAAAATTCATTATCTGTGGAATTGCCTGGTATGACTAAGGGCAGCAAATGAGTTCAGTGATGCTGCATTTGTGTAAATCTGGACAAAATTTGACCTTGTATATTGACAGATAGGAAAAGAGGTAGGCAATGCATTTAACTAAACATCTCTGTTGTGCTGTAATCATCTGGTCTTCTGTTTCACTAATTAATGGCTGTGTAAAGCAAGAACATTCAAACAGACATCATTTTAAAATCCATTTACTGTTTACAGTCCCTGCTTTGTAACTTTTTACTGAATATTGATTATCTTTTAACTACCTCCTCTCTCAAACCAATACCTCACCATAAGTAATTCCATTTCTTACTTCAGAAAAGCCACCAATTTTGCTTAAGGACATAATACCAGCCAGTGAAGATTTCATGCAACAGTCTCCAAGTTATCAGGCTAACTTTTTTCTATACCTCCTGTAAAGATTGTGTAGGCCTCTCCGAGAGCAAATACCTATATATAAGCAAAGTACATATATTTTCAATTATATATATGCACGTAGTCCATGACATTATCTAGCCAATTGAACCAGGTTTAACCTTACAACTAATCTAGTCAGGGAATGAAAATTAATAATCTATGTAAATCACTTTAAACTTGGACAGTCAGTCTAAATAACATTGTACACAGAAACAGTACGTATTGATCAAACAAACATTTAATACTGTTTTACAGGCAGCAGATGGGAGCAGAGTTTATATTAAGTTGCCTTTAATTTCATTCACAACAATGTTAGCTAGACTTTATTCTACTAATGAAAATATAACTATATATCTTCAGGAAGGACAGCCAATATCCTGGAAAACAGATCAAAAGAGCACAGAGTAATGTAGAAAGAGAGCCATTCAAGTGAACAGAAAATAAATAGAGTTACCATTTAATTTGGAAAGTATTATTTAGATCAGTGATATTTTCATTTCTTCTTCATATATTGTTAAAAAGCATGTAAGTGCATATTCAAAATTAACAGAGCAGAATATTTCAGTAGTCATTCTACATACATGGGGAAAGACAGACCTGATACAATGCTGCGGAAGTCAATAAAAAGACTGATAAACGCCAGTGGGCTTTAGATCAGTATTAACATTCGCTTTCAAAGTTGGTATCACATAAGTGATTCATATATTTGGAGCTGTACATATTTCAAAGGTTTTTATCAGGTAGCATCCACTAACTCCAAGCAGTGTCACTTCAATTGTTCTTAATATTATAACCAAGCCTCATCCAATTCATCTCATTTTCCTTTCCTATTAGCAGCACCAAAGGTTAAAGCTATCCTGTATAACAATAAACTATCTTCATAATTATTTTTAAAGACTAGTGTTAAAAGATGGACTTTGCATAGCACCATTACACTTGCATGTGCAAATGCCTAGCTTACCCATGCCCATGGACATATACATGAGGTTACTGCATACATACATGGCTAGCTAGCATATAAAGTCAGCTATGAGTAAGCACGTGTTCGTACCTGTGTTCAGTTAAAATGAAAAATCTCTATTTAGTAAATTATGCTGGTCTCCTATGTGTCTGATATTATTAGATAATAATTCAGATTCCACTGCTTCTTGTGATTAAAGACAAAAAAATTCACAGTCAATTTACTTAGGAAGAACATATATGCTAGAGCAACTCAGGTTTGAGTAGCAAATGGTGCAGATTTATAAAATCACACAGCACAAGCTGAGAAAGGACCAAGCAATCCAAGGAAATCTGGGAAAATTCAGACCATTCCATCCACGTGTGATTCAGATAACATTACGCAGGCTTAATACTTGATATCACCATATATTTTTCATTCTTCCAGTTACTCTTAGCAACTGCGTTGAACCCTAATGAAGTATGTGCATTATTTCCAACGGGAAATCCCTGGCATCGAAGGATTAATTTTAACTTTTGTCTTGTTTTAGTAATAGGAAATAAATTTTACCTAGTCATTGTCCTAGTCAAGTCAAATAAAAAAACTATATCTGCTGACGAGCCATTATTATCACAGTCAAATAGATTAGCATTGATTTACTGTAGGTAAGAGCTGTTGAAGGGTCTGTTCTGTATGTGCTCTGCAGCAGCATGATTATTTACTGTAAACCTACCCTCTGATTTTCTCCTTAGGCTGGTATTGTTATTATTAAAGCTAATTCACTTGAAATTATGGTAGCTCTCCTGGTCTACAGTCCTTGGTCAGAGACCTAAGCAGGTGTTTGCTTAATAATTTGGTCAAAGATCAGTGAGTTAAAGGTTAGGCCATAGAGGGGAAGAATGGAGAGGTCAGAGCACTTGCAGGAGGGGTCTGAGACTTGATCTTCCTGAGTCTGGAATGGTCGAACCTCAAGGTCACCCATTAGTGATCTTGCTTTAACGGACTGTGAGATGTCAACCATAAATTCACCATGCCAGCACCTTTAACCCTATTAATACTTTGACTACTGGAAATAAAAGCAAGAACCCAGAAGGAACCATCCCATGGAGAATTATTCACAAAATGTCCATAAGCTTAAATTTATAGAATAAAGCTCACAACACTTAATACAGCTCTCCAAGGGAAATTAAAAAAAATGAAAAGTTCTTCATTACTCCCTTTTACAGAGATTCATTACATTCTGTATCAAGATGGTAGATAAAGACACTTTACACACAGCATGCACGTACATGTGATAAATATAAATGTCTAATACACATATTTTAGAATGTAAGATTTTTCTTGGATAATGGTAGTAGGAATTAATGAAAATAGAGATAAAACTGAACCATTGCCTGTTCGCCAACACTGTACCTGCCCATGTATGCATAGTCAAAATTTTATAATTTTCATCCATAATTAGAGGATAACACATAATGAGTAGTCACCTGCCTATCAGAAGCAAATCGGTGTAGCAGATGTTTTCTCCTTGAGTCAATAACTATGTTTTGATGGTCAACTATTTTAGTGTGTAGAAGCATGTGACCACCAAACATCAATTTGGAAAAAATGATACTGTCTACTCTGGAATTTCACCTTGGAAAGAACTTCCCTCCTTCCACTCTCCAATGCCACTTCAAGATGGAGTAGTCCTTAAACAGTCCTGATTCGTAGACTTTCAAATAGTTTTAATATCTACGATTCCTAGATTGGAGTTTCAAATAATTTCACATCAAAAATATGTGAAACTGCTTAGTATCACCAACTCCTTTTGGGGCATCCTGCATGTCCAGGGCCAGGGAGACTCATTTTTTGCTTTGTCCAGGATCTTCTGTTACCAGAATGAATTGATATTATCAATAGAAATTGTTCTATAGATGTCCATAGCACTCTTCAAAAAAATAAAGCTCCTTGTTTATCTAAAAGAGATTACAATCTAGGTTAGAGCCAGAACAGTATTTAATGACTATTCATATAGAGCAGATGTAAAGGAGTAGCTGATGGAGGGATTACTCAGCCATTTGAGAAATCAAGATATTTGGCCAATAAAAGAAGTAACATCGTGGACCAAGTTAGGGAAATGTTTCCTGCTGTTATGGTTAGGATGTCCACGGGACAATGAGACAAAGTCAATGAACTCCTTCCCCAGAGAGTTCCCAGGGACTCCTGGTGAGCTCCTTCTATTGCAGGATGAGGACATAGAATTTACAGGCATCAAAGTACCATGAAAGGGAGCAGAAGGGTAGGAAGGGTGAGACATAAAGGAACCATCCACTTGAGATAAATGAAGACATCACAGCAGAGTAAAAAGAGATAACAACAGACAGTTGGGTGCAGAGTGCTAATTGGGAGTCTGAACTGAATCAGTGGCCCCAGCCCAGCATTAATGAAATATTCATAGACAGCCACACAGCACACTGTCAGTAAAGGACAGGTTGGTTTGCCTTTTAGTGAGGAGAATTTTACTATATCACCACTCCTTTGTTTTCCCTACCCTCACAACTCTGAAGCTGTGATAAGGCAAGACATAAAATTGCTGTAAAGTGTGTTTTGTCCATGAAAATTTCATACTGGGTAACTTGGCTTAAAAAATGAATTACATCATCCATAAAGACCAACCACATCAGAACTTGAGACATCCTGAAACTTCATGGACATCTTTCTTTAACTTCTAGTCATCCTTTCCTTGACTTTTAATGTATTTTGGCTTCCATGTATTCCTGTCTTATGAAATCTGTGCAAAGATCTGAACAGAAAGAGTTTTTCATATGTGGGCAGGAGGGAGCATGGTGTTTCAAGAGAAAAGTAGCTCTCCTATTGATAAAATTCATAGGTATTTCAAACTGAGAAACTAATCCTGACAGAGGCTGTCATCTCTTATATGGTACTAAGTGCCCACAATTCCCACAAAGATCAACAGGTTCTGGGCTCCATCCAGAGCCCCTCAGAACTGAGCCCTTCATCCAGAATATTTGGCTTCAGTTCATATCACTTGAACTCACATTGTTCAGTTGGGCTTAAATCTTTACATAAACTGTTTGCTCAATTGCACTGCATACCGTGCATGCTGCTGTGTGCACCTGTTTGTTTTGATAGCAAGCACAATAGGATATTTTGTGGGTTGAAATCATCCATTGTAACAAAACAGTCTTTTTTTAATTAAAAACAATTCTGGAAATGAAAACACAATAAGAATATGTAGAAAAAATCCTTTTATAAGGATTGAAAAGTAAAATGTGTCAAAATATTTTTAGAACCTCACAAGTATTTTGGTGACACAAAGTCAGTTTTCACAGAGCAGTTCCGTTTTTAATGGGTGTAAGCTAGTCTTTCAAATGATCTCTAAAGGCTATTCTAAGTAAATTTTTAAAGTATTCCATGTGGAAAATAAACAGAAAATATTTATTAAAGGGAACTGTATACTTATTGTGCTCTATGTTCTGCTTGCTAATTAAGAAGGAAATGCACAGTTAAAAAATCTGATCAGGAAATAAGATTTCCAGTCTACTTAATCAGTATGGGATGGTATCTATTTGCAGAAAGCCATATCCCATAATACTTCTGCATGTTGAGCTTTCATTAATTATAAAAGGAACAGCATACAAAAAAGCCTAAACTATGAGACAGAGACCGACCACATTCATCTTTAACATCATGTCTTTTACTCTGGGGGCTGTGTTCTTGCTGCCTGCAAGTAAATAGTACCTTTACCCCCAGTCTTGCAGAGAACTCTACAATATACAAGTACCGTAAGCTAATGATAATCATAAATAATTATTTTCTAGACCCTGTTGTGTATAGAGGGCTTTTGAAATGGAAAACACCCTTACAGGCATAGAGTTATAAGAATTATATTATCTTTTCTCCTCTAGGTTATAGGACAGACAAGCACAGTAATCTCAGAAATCTTTAAGATGATATAAAGAAAAAATTCTAATTTTCTTAATGGTCACCACTGAGGCAAAATTAGTCCAAGCATGGAAAAGGACAGCTGAAGATCTTTAACAGTGCAGGACAGCCACAGTGACAGATTTCAATACCAGCTGTGTATCAATAGTTAGGTAGATTCCATCTCTGTAGGACAGAACTATTGGTGCAATGTAACCTCTCGCTACATCGTTGAAGGTGGATTAGCCTTAAACCAGGACAGGTGTTGTTCCGTGGATTTGTTGCTTTCTTTTGAATAAAGGAGACTGATGTTGTCTTCCAGAAATCAGTTCACTGCCCAGCACAAAAGCTTTGCCCTTTTGCCCCCTTTGCATGCAGAGAGAGGGGATGCTAACATGGTAAAATTCACTCCTGGGCAAGAGGCCAGAACATGGCCTATGTACTATTAAGCCTTCAAAATAGGGTTTAAGTGGGACTTAAGTGGTGCGTGAGCCTTTGTTGGCTTTCTGCCCAGAAGTGAACTTTACCCACAGAGAATATTACATGTTGTCCGTGCATTGTCTACCATATATGGATGCAATGTAATTCTCCTTTGTCACCCTGACAAAACGCACAGCATTGCTTGAACCGAATTGTTCTAAATGGTCCAGAGTAAATTATGCCTCCTGCATGCAATACAACCAAGCAAAGCATTGCTAACACAGGAAGAAAGTCTCTCTTTACGGTGAGGGAAATTTAATTTTCTCAGGACTGCTATGCCAACAGGGTAAACAGTATGGACCCTTATTATAGAAAGATGCGGTTTCCGGCATTTATTTCTACAACGTAGCATACAGATTTTCTGCAAGCCTTTATTTTTATTTTCACTTACGAAATAAGAATAATCTCCCTACTAGTATGCTTATGTAGCATTCCTCATATTAAAGTGTAGCTGGAAGTATTCCCACATTTATGAATGTGCTTAATTTAATGCACATGAGTAGCCTTCCAGATTCAATAAAATTGCACAGACAGTAGAAATAAATTAAAATATAGTGTATGTCTTAACATGAGTGAGGCCCAAAGTCCTACTTGCATTCCTGAAATGCAGGCTTTCCCCCTTTTTAATTTTATTTCTATGTTTTTTGCTTTGGCACTAGGGTTGTCTCTTGCCTGATTGACTCATTTTCCTTTGAGAGTTGTTTAGATAGGTTACTAAGAGGGTTAGAAAAGACAAGAAACAAAGGTTTAATGACTTGCAAAAATATGCACAATACAAGAGAAATACACACATCCTGGACATTTCCCAGCCTGATATGGTCTTAGCTGGAAAAAAGGATGACAGGGAGGGAAGCAGAACTGGGAACAGAAACCTCAGATGTCCTGGAAGGAATAATAAATCATAATTTGCTATTGTAAATTCTACTGGCAGCTCTTAAAAGTGACCACAAGTAGTCTCTCTGATATACAGTGAAGGGATCCAGAACTGCTGACAGGTTTGTATATACCAAACTGATTAACACTTTATATTACATAGGCAATTATTAGAGGCTTTGAATTTGAGTTCTTACATTGCTCTTACTTCGAAGCAACCAGCTGTATTTTTTTTTTCTGATGATACTTTCTGTAAACGGCATGTGGAACCTGATGGTTATCATTCATTTTTATTTAGTTAGCAGATGGCTTCTAGCAGCAATTCCTTAAAAGTTTCTTCATTTATAAAATATGAAGTGGCTGACCTAAGTTAAACCAATTAGTAACTTTCCTTTATCATTTTTCTAGGTGCTTTCTTCATTATGAGATATCAATCAACTGCAGGGCAGTAAACATGCTAGTTCTGGTATTTGTGGAATGTTCAGATCATCAATTGAAGTACATGCAGTTCAAATCTGAAATATTAGCAGTTCAAAAATCCATTAAGATCAGTATCAGATGAGCTGTTATAATATCCATATTGAAATGTGTTGCACAGAATCAGCATTTGACACCTTGGAACTGAAAGAAAATATTTCCTGTTACTACAATGTTCATACAAAAAACTCCAGATTGCATTCAGTGGACAAGATAAAATGTTTTTCACCTAGAAAATGCTCCCTTTTAGTAATACCATCTTCATTAACAATGCTCAGATTAGTTTCTTCAGCAAATGCTTCAGGATGAAAGTATTTTTGTGCAATGCAACTGCAATTCTGCTGTTTTTTAAAAATGGCCAAATATTTTACCTTGTTTCTATAAATACTGATTTTCGTTACAAAAAAATAAATAAATAAAACAGACACATTACTTGAAATAATGTGCATGACTCAAACGGTTACCCATTCTAAATTGGTAACGCTAGATGTGGTTCTATCAGTGTGTCTGCATAACTGTATCACATACCTCTACAGTCTGAAAATCTCAACTACCTTTCCAATTACACTGGAGTGGAATGCAGTTGTTGGGGTTTATATCAAGTAGAAAAGCAAACACTCTGTGCTTCTAGGTGTGTTTTCAGAATTGAGGAATATTAGAAAAGTCTACATGATCAGGTAAGGCTTCTACTCACATGAGTAGCATCCTGACAGGATCAGACCAACCATTCAGCAGAAATGTTGATCTAATAAATTTGTGTTTTGGAAAAAGGCAGGTTAAAATGATAAATGTCAAATATTAGTAGTTCTTTTTAAAAAGGCATCTCCCCCGACACTTCACCCTCATCCCTTGCTCTCCCCTCCACAGATGGCAACGAGGTGCACAGTAAAAGAAATTAAGATGATAGTGTGTTGACAGGAGCAAGGAGACTCCAGTTTTCATCCGTGCAGACAACAGAAATGACATCACGTCTCCTCAAACTGACACATTAATAAATTTAGTATCACCTGAACTTTTCTGGAAAAGAGAACCTTTTACACCAGCAAGTTATCTGGTGTCAGTAATAATAGGATTCTGTATCATATTCTGCTCCATATATGATGGCAGAATTACCTTTTGGGCCCTAACAAGTTGACAGGGGTTCATTTTGCTTCCTCTTTTAATGACATCTTCTTTGCAGGTGAACTGCAGATGTAATGACTTCCTCTTTTGCTTCTGAATACTCCCGAAATGTCATCATGACCCAAGACATCTCAATCTGGCTTAATGCAAACGGGAAGCAAAGGGTTTTTAAAGGTGAAACTGATCTTGCTAATGAAGAAGTATCACTCTTCATCTGGACAGGGAGCACAAAGCTTGTTAGATCGAGCTAGGTGAATGTCACAGGTTAGAGTTCAAGCATAACACAGAATTGTGACTAAAGATGTTATCTTCTATTTATGTGGAGATACACGGTCAAAACAAAGTAATATAAGTCTAAATCTAAGTATTTTGGAATGACCCAGCAAGGTATGAAATAAATATTTGCTGGAGAGGTCAGCATTTTGAGGACCTTAATCATGAATAGTGCAAATATTTTTAAAAAGATGACAATAAGCATGTAAGAATATGTTAAAAAAAATTTAAAAAGGAGGAATAAACAGCAAAGGGAGCATAAGGGATGCTAATGGAGCTCATTGCTCCAAGCTGGAGAATTCATGCAAACATATCTGATTTGTATGTTTAGCTACAGCATTTCAGATTGTAAAAATACTTTATATTTGCCTCTAAGTTGGATTGTGCACAGATATATATACATATATATTTTTAATGCACAAGAGAGCCAATTAGGAGGCTCAAGTAATCCAAGGGCTTTTTTCCAGTGTGAGTGGAATGCAGCTTGCTCTTCAGACTTACAAAAAGATCCCTGAAGCTATTGGACACTTATGGGAAAAAACAAAAACATACACAAGTACCAAACACATTCTGACTACCTTTGTCGACTGAAAGGAGCCCTCCCTGTTCCGCCTGATCGTCATAACTTTTGGGGGAGACGGCATCCACCACGTTGAGAAGTCTGAGTAGCTGTGGGAAGCATTAACTTTCAAAGCCTTTTCTGACTGTATAGAAATGGCAATGACAACAAAATGTAGCTCACCTCTTTGCAGATGTTTTTTACACATTTAATTCATTTAATAATGCTTTGTTTACAGTCCAGGTCCTGGTGACACTTTTCTATTTAAAGCAGCCCACTGTTTGCAGGACTTCAGAATGTCTCAGATGAACACATTGTATGAATGAGTCCAGATTGAAGCTAATGCAGAAATTGCTCAATGATTCACCAAGAGAAAATAAAAAACAAAAGCCTACTGGATTCAAACGCTTGTCTGATTCAGGGAACATTTTAAAAACACCACATGAATATTTTAAGTGCCAAAACTAAAACGGAGATTTGAAAAAAAAGGCTCAGCTTTTCAAAGGAATGCTTGCATCATCCATGCAATCTTCACATCTGCTTGCAAAAACTATATTTTTAATATAAAGGTATATTTGAGCTGCTCTGATTTAAGTTTTTGAGCAGTTTTTCATGCAAAATGCAGAAATGTGTTGGCAATATTTTGTTTCAGGCACACTAACTTACTAAGAGCTTTTACTTATTTATCCTTGCTTTCCCTAAGACGTTTAGTGGAATTCACTAATATGGAAATATAAAAACAAATAGGAGGGCATCTAGAAAATAATAATAATAATAATTTTTAAAATTAACAATATCTATGGCTAAAAATTATGAGCCTAGTCCCTAGCTGAAATCCATGAACATTTTATCAAAACAACAAAGTCAGTGTTAACATTAAAAATAAAAATTTCCTTGTGTATCCAATCTTAATACTAAAGGCCTTAGATGAACAAAATGGAACAACTAGAGGTTATACTCCATAGCAGTGGGTCAATTTTGCAAAAACTATTCAGCAGAGTTCCCTAGAGGTCATCAGAAAAAAACGACAGAGGTGGAGGAACAATGGTTTCAAGAACCAAAACTCTATTATGGACGCCAGAAATTTGCTGGTTGGCTTCTCCATGCCATCTAGATAAGAAATGGCTTAAAATATATCAGAACCTCATACAAGCACTGCGGTTCCTTATTACGCATCTGGACACAAAGAACAGCTTTTATGCGACAGTGAAAACTTCCAGGCCATACATCATGCAGTGGATTGATGCTAAGATTGTTTTCTGGAGAACAGCCTTTATTCATTCTAAATCAATGAGTGCTATAGAACAGATGATAAACTTGCATGTCTAACTCTGAAGTTGCTATTCAAATTGCTCAATGAAAGAAAAGGTTGAATACAAGATTTGATTATCTAATACCTGATACAAGATGTAAAACCTTCTGTCTTGCATATCTCAGGTACAGAAATTGGCTAATGAGTTTAATCCACTTACCTTGAAAGAAAAAGGAAAGTATTTGCAAATAAGTTTAAATGAATTTTAAATTTAAAAAAAAATACGAGTCACAGCCTCTGTGTTATTTTAGGAAAAACAAGCAATTACATTTAGTTCTAACAGGTGGAATAATGACTTTTTCACCTGTCAACTGACAGCTTAAAATTCCCACACATGTAGACCATTTCTGTTTCATCTTTTCTTTGAATTTCAGCTGCTTTGCTTTTCAATGCCTGTGCTTTGCTAGTGTCTCCTTTGTGTCTGAAACTCTCACACTGAGTTCCACCTCTTTGGTGCTGGGCTTTCTTTTCACAGTGACATTTCAACATAAACAGTCAATATTCATTACCTCAAAGGAGACTTCCCTCCTATTGCTGACCAATTAAATACCAGCTGAGTTAGGCAGACAAAGGTAAAGAAGCTGTAGCACAAGACTGGCTTGGAGTATACTTCTCCGTTAAAGGGGAAAAAAATGTATTCAAAACAAAGAATTCACAATATTGGGAAAAACCAAAGCAGAGCAAAACAGTTTCTTCAGAAGTTATGTGCCTCCTCTTTATCTTGCGTGGTCCTTTCCTAGTGTTATTCAGTCCATAGACAGGAATAGGAAAGATGCATATGTATCACAGGGACAAAGACAGATCCCAGGTATTCCTATACAGTTACAATAATTTTGATGAAATAACAAGGATGTAACAAAAAATAAAATCTAATATTTGATACCAAGAGAAAGGGTTTTCCCCTTTTTACTTCTGAGATGTAAATAAGCTCCAGATATATTTCGAATGTTGTTGCATTACATACAGTTCAGCAAACACTGCTTCAGTTTGTACTAAATGAGGTTCAACTCTGACAAGGAAAATGCCCACCTAAACAGATCTTGAGCAAGGGTGAAGAGGTACGCCAGACTCAGGTTGATGAGAGCAGCCTGCTGGCAGACAGCCTGGAGGCTCATGAACCTCCTTCTCTTCCACAGAGTGGGAGGGAACGGGCATTGGGATCATGCAGTTTCCAAAACACAGGCACAGCCCTTGGGGGAAGGAATAGTTCTACACCTGGCAATGCAACTCAAGCATTCAGTTTCACCTGGAAAGTGCAGGAGCACTGAGTCATAAAAATGCTAAGCTGAAAAGGACTGAGAGAGTGTCTACACTGCACAACTGCCTCAAGGCAGGATCAGATACCTGAACTATTCCTGACACATTTGGCCAACCTCTTCGTGAAAACCGGAGGCAGCACAGCCTCATACACCTCCCTTGCCAATCCACACCAGTGCTTAACTGTGTTTAAAAGCTAGCAGGTTCTTCATACTGTCTGAACTAGACCCTTTTTGCTCTGAATTAAGCCTGCATAAGCCCAAATCTGCACATACACAAATGGAACCCAGGCAGACATCCAGTGGTGTTTTGGCCCATAACGTTTTTCAAAGAGTTTAAGCGTGGTAAGTGCTGAGTGATGAGACTTGTCAGACAAATAAAAAAAAATACAGTAATAATTTATAATCTGAAACAATGAAGAAACTTAATTCTTTGTCTTAAGAAATGTATTAGTAGAATAACCCTAGCAGAGAGAACAAAACAGTCTGGAATATGAGGGTACACAGATCAGCCACTAATGTGATGTAAACAAAAACAAGTCTGAAATCAAAAGACTTGATGATTGCTCAGTGCAAGATCAAACTGAACTGTCACAGTCTGAAATTGCATGTTCAATGATATGAAATAGTTCTTGTATTTTAACATGAACATACAAGGATTTTTTTTCCTTCTTGTTAAATAGAGAGATTTCTATAGCACAAAAGGGCCCAATCCCACAGCCTACCCTCAGTGGGAGGTTTGCTTAACCAAGAAATGCAATGTCAGGCTTTCTCAGAGGATAAAAACAATACAAAGAATTGGTGTACATGCTTTATGTAAAGGTAACAGCTTGAATCCCTGAAAGCATCCAAATGATTTTTACTTAAATGGATGTGACATTGCCAAGAAAGAAACTTTATCCTCATGAGAGATCTTTATTAGCCAGGGTACTTAACCCTAAAGATGAGGAGAATTTAATAATCACAGGGTTGTTTTCTCCCTCTTTCTTTCATTTGTGCAACCAGCAGCTAGAGGGCACAAAAGAATGCTTTTACCTTATGATCTATCATATAAAAGAGCTCTACTGACTGAATAAACAAAACAAAAACAAAAAAATCAGTGCTAATATCACAGTATACTACATATTTTGTTTAGAATCTGAGTCCGTGTTCTATTTCTCAAGAAGCAGTAGCAATTCAGAGAGACAATGGCATGACAGTGCAGGAGACTAAAGACCTTTATTCCACTAAGAATATGTATTTAAATCCCAGAACATCGCAGGTATTTCACGCCACATACACTCTCTATGAACACGGTCATCATTACTTACCTTAACTGTTTTGCAGAGCTCTTTGTTTAAAACTAATATAAACACATATTTAACCTCCTTCATTCTTACATCTTAAATATTAATGCTGGCTGTGATTCTGCATTAATAACAGCTATTATTTTTGCATTAATAAGGAGCTTACAAGAATAAACATGGAAGTCATAGTGCAGTCTTCCTGTGAATTAAAAAGAGAGTCAGTTGTAGTTGCAGAGTACTTTATCTTATCATTTCACTCAGGACATTCCCAGGTTCATGGATCTGATCTGAACAGCTCCAGTGATGATAAACATGTAAGTACACAGAAAACCATCATGGCAAGAAAGCCACAAAGGAGGTTATCAGTGAATTGCCAATTTTGGAATCCCTCACTTTGGAAGGAGCATTATCACCATAAATGAGGTCATTTATGTGGACAACGTGAGCATAGAGCTTGACATTTTTCCACCAGAAATCCTAATAATCCCAGAAGGGGTCACATCTGTTGCTGCACTATAAAATGGGGTGGACCTTAATAGCAACATGTGTATTTCTGTATGTGTATATATACATATATACACATGTAGTTAAAAAGTGAAGCAAAACAAAGACCCTCTCCCTTCACCCCTAATGAACTGCACCAACCCCTTAGGCAGAAATGACTTGGATCCGGATAGAGTGCCATTTGCCAAATTGTAAATTGCCTACATTTATTTTGGGAGTGCACTAAACAGAGTGCTAATTGCCTTGTTTAGCACTTTCCCTTCTTTCATTTGCACTGGTGTAAAATCTTAGTAAATTAACTCAGGATTTTATTATGTAGGTAGCATTTGAACAACTGAATCAGTGAGAAAGCAGCATCAAAGGACTGATAAAAGAGGAGTTGACTCTACCCAGAATGCCATTTATATGTCCCTTGAATTAAAAAGGATGAAATTAACTTTTAATCCTTTTGCTTTTCATATAGCTGATCTTAACATAACATGTATTACTCAGTCATTTTATTTGCATTTACTCATTTCAAAATGTTAATAACTGTGGTTGCAAGCTTACTGTATGGGAATGTGCAGTTGCTTGTATTCATATACATAAGTGTGTAGGATTCCTTAGTAATTTTTTTGAACTGCAGCCAAACACAGACTTGAGGCTTCTGTTTATTGTCAAAGAGAACACCCTGAAGAGCAATTCCCATCTAACTGTTCAGTGGGCTATGCAAAATTAGCTGGTGGTCTCACACTTGTCCACAGCACCAACGGTATCTTATTTTTACATAAAGTCCAAAGGAAAATGGAGAAAAAATAATCACCATATGCTCACCTCTACAATAACCATCTCTCCCAGAAGGAAATGAGAAATATGTCATTTATTCTGGAAAAAAAAAATCAATTATATACATAAACTGGGTGTTTCAGACCCAAATCTTGCACCAACAAAATTTTTCCTCAAAATCCATAGGTAGAGGATTTCAGCATGGTAGCACTATCGCTTGTGAACAGAAATTCATTAAAAGAAGACGCAGACTGAAGACCACACAGTCAGCACTGTATATCTGGGTTCTGTTCCGAACACACCTGCTGGGCAATTCCTATCTTTAGGCAATGGATTTCAGCAGCGAGGAAGCATTTGGGGTGTTCTAGCAGAACCTTAATTTTCTTAAGTTCAGAGAAACCAGAATTTCTGTCTTCATATGCAGCCAAAAGCCTTATAATACAGAAAATATAGATAAAAACCTGATTGTCGCTGTCAATAAACCCTGTACTTGCCAAAACTTGATTTACTGTCTTCTCCTTTCAGTTTGCTGTCCTTTCAAATCATATATTTGTGTACACGAGGAGCACAGTATCATCAAAAATATAAAAAATTATTTACTAAAGTTAGAATGAATTTGAGAAACTATTAAAAAACAGATAAGATATGTTTTCTTAGTTTCTGATAGATTTTTTGAAAGGCTAATTTGCTGGTTATTTTTCCTTCGGCATTTCTGATTGTAGTGGGAACAGGAAATACAAAACAACTTAGTATCAAAGGTCAGTGAGTCCTGAATCCTTAGCTTCCTAAGAACTTTTGAGTAAATAACACATTATATAATAATTTGCAAGTACCCAAACCTTAAGGTACCTTACAAAAAAAAAAAAAAAATAAATATATAT
>VXAA01007298.1:898419-1032173 GCA_013399115.1 Anseranas semipalmata
TATTGCTCTACAAAGCAGGGTGTTTTTTTTACGAGATTTTTTTTAGTTCAGTTTCCAGACCAGCATGGTTTGGGAGTGCTCCAGGTAGCTATCTAAACTTTTGGATGCTTCTCCCAGTTGAACCGCAAGGCATTTGAAGTTCCTCTATTATTATCTAACAACTGGCTGCACTGCTGTAAAGTGCTATGTGAACAAAATAAGATATGATTTAGTGTGTGCTAGCAACTATTTGCCAAAAGAACAAAAGAAATGTTTCCTAATGATTCTCTGTACATGAATTCATAATAAAGATCCAGAACTTACTCCTTACATTGCAAAGGTAAGGGAAGCCATGCCATGTATTTGCATGGCAGCAAGTGCAGGCACATTATTTGGGCCCACATCTTGTTGCTACAAGACTTAGTGAGTAGGAAAGGAGTAGGTTATAGATTTATTTTTCATCTGTGCAAGAATATCATGATTAATTAGGAAATGATAGCCTTGTTACTGCTATTTTTTTACATTACAGGTAATGCATAACACTCATTCAGGCGCTAGGATTCCATGATGTTCCCTGATAAGAACATACGCAATGAAAATTTAGACTCTACATCTGGAAGTTTGCATTATAATCTGAAGTGCTGAATTTAAAGTATTGAAGAACAGAAAAAATGGGTAACAGAGGGAAAGTAGCCACAGACCACATACAGATCCATGGACATAAATACAGTCTTTCCTCAAGGTGTTGCATAAATCTAGCAAGATTAAGTTGGTTCTGTCAATTCAGTGAAGAAGTTAGTTAACTGCTGAGCCCATAGAGAAGGTGAGTACATCTACTAGAGGAGTAAGATCTAGGATATAGGTTGAATAATTCTGAAAAAGGAGTACTCTGGAGCTTAAGGAGGGGACTTTTTGTGTTTTTTTTTTTTTAACTGATCTCCGGTGTTTGACCATTTGGCCTTGTAGTGTCAAGAATATGTGTTTAATGAATTAATCTAATACTGAAAAACAAATCGGACTGAACATCTGCTTTCAAGTTCTTTGTTATTTGGTATTTAGTCACCAAAATAAACAAATACATGCAGCAGAAAAAGTACACAAAGGGAAACTTGTCTACAAATATAGTACAAAGATTTTTATGTTCTAATATAATCTCTGATCTCAGGCAAAATGAATATGCTAAAGAATCTCCATAAAAAACATTAATGCAGCGGAATTGGCCACTGTTAATGTTCCAAATAAATGCTGCCCAGTTCCACTTTGTAATAGAAAGCATTCATAAAAATATATAGTATTTCATTTACAAAATACAAAGAACTTTACAGGTCTACCAATATAGTGCCTTCAGCACAATGATTTCTACTTCATTTTATCCATAGGATTTTCTCAAAAGACAGACTTCAAAAAGGAATAATCCAAGCAGGATGGTTACACTAACAAAATAAAACTAACCTTGTCGAGGTATCCTACAGGGACGAGTTCTGGTATTCCCTCCTTGTTCAATAAGCCCATTTGTTTCAGTAAGTTAATTCTCAGAACCAGTTCTAGGATCAGTGCTTCCTTCACAGCCATTCCTAAGCAAACACTCTAGCTGGATTACAAGTAGTATTTTAGCTTAGATTGTGTAGGTATTTGAGGTATTTCCTTTCATAAACAAATTTTAGAAGTTGATTTATACAACAGAAGTGAATAAATAGGTACGAACTTGAGGATTTTCTAGGAATCTTTAATTAGTTACATTTTTTATATATGTCTTGCTTACAAGCATCTCTAGCAACTACCGTGACATATCTCTATTTATTACATATACACAGACATGCTTATGCATGTATATAGAAAAAAAAAAAAAACATTTAATGGAGTGGGATCTGCATAGTGTCAGAGTTGTGAGTGGCGTTTCCCTGTGCCTATGAAGGACACACGCTAGTTTTTAAGTATCAATCATGAAGCGCTTTCTGCATAAGAAAGTTCTCACTCATGGTAAAATCTTCCACAATAACATGGTTTAAGGAGGTTTTACATGTCAACAGAATGAAACTTTTGTCTTAATCTCATCCTCTTAAGGCAATTTTATTTAAACTTTTCAACAAAAATCAATGTAATATGTATGTAGAGTGAAACCTTTTTTTGTTGGAATAGTTAAAGTCTGAATAAGTCATGAACTAACAATGAAATGCTATAATGTAAAGTCTTAAAGAACAGCTGAGAGCAGAGCATACATTGAAAATAAAAAAAATAAATACACCTACTACTGGTAGATCAACCTTTCAAAGATGATTAAGGATACAGGCGTAAAAATGACTGTGTAGTGGCTGACATGCTATCTGGATTTTTAGGGACCTTGTTTTCTGCCTTGCCACAGAGTTGCTATTTGCCCCTGGTTCAGCTTCATTGTTGTGGTACCTAGGAAAAAAAAAAAAGGCACAATATTTTTTAATCATTATTAATACTGCCGATGCTTAGTCAGCAGAGCTTTGAGATGACAGCCTACATCTTTTCCTGTAAAGGAAACACCTCAAGAACACAGCTCCAGCTTTGAAAACTCCAGAGTTAGTTTTTCTTAAACCAGACACAAGAACAATTAACTTTTTCAAATGAAAGAAACCTCAGAAAGATTAAGGAACACAAAAAAGGGAATGCAAAATTTCGCAAAATTCTCTCCCTGCCTCCTGTGTCCTTAGAAGGTGGGTCATTTCCCTCAGGCTTGCTCTCAGATCAGCGGCTCAGTGACTTTCTAAATTTTGACAAATTCCACACAGTCCCCTGGCTCCCTTGGAAACCTTGTGCTTTCGCTGCCTGAGGCTTGTCTGCTCCTTGTCCTCAGGAGTACCTTGGCCTTAGCCCTTGTTGCAGGGTCCCTTTTCCCCTACCTCTTCTTCTGTGATCATGCTCAGTTGCTCCTGGGGAAGGATTAATCTCCCCCGAATTCCAGAGGGCTGTTGCAGAGGACAGCAGTCAGGAGAAGTTAAGCATCTCCCCAAGGGAGCCTCACAGACCGCATACGTACTGGCTTACACATAAGAAACCACAAATAAATCAGATATAATATAGTATCTCTAGACTGTTATATTATATATATTATGTTATACCCATAAAGATACACTATTTCAGTTTCTAAGTCTGCAGGAAAGCAGCTTTCCACAGCAGACCTGCTGGAAAATCCTGCCTCTACCTGGAGTCTGAGGGATGCCCACATACGACCTCCGAGGAGCCTGGATTTCCTTCCCTGCTCTCATCAATACAGACTCTCACACGTCAAGAGCAGCTATTAGATCAAGTCACCGCATTGCCTCCATGCAATACTGTCGCTTTAAAATGGGACAATTTTTCTCTTACAAAGCGCTTAACTCAAGAAATGCAATGCATTAATTGAGAGCACTGGTGGGAGTGCTGAGTGTATTTTCCCTTATTTCATGTCTGTAAATGATGGCACAAATTTTAAATGAGTTACCCAGTGCTAGGAACAGATCAACGATGGAAAGACAGTGGCATCCATAGCTACTTATAGCAGTTTCTGATCCTCCTGCAGCAACCAGCGTTCCCTCCCGGGCAAACATCGGCAGCATTTGATGTCAGATGCAAACGTCAGCAGCACCAGTGAGAAACAGTTAACGGAGGTTTGATATTTCATTGCAGTGGGCAGGGAAATTAAATCTGCAGTTTGTGACTCTTAGGAAATTAAGTCTCTATTAGGAAAGGGTTAAAGACAGATTATGTAAATAGGGATATTGTTATTTGTCCCATATGTAGCACTGTGGAGTGAAGACCGCTTTCTCTCCCTATTTTTTTTTTTAGTTTTTCTTTTCCACAAATTGAGAGATTAACCTGGTCTCAATTGAAATGGCAGCCCATATCATACCTTCCCTTGATCTCACAGCATGGCTAATAACAGCTGGGGCCTACCAAGCAGGCTTCTTTATTTTTCCTTTATTGTTCCAGGCCACACAACCGTGAACCTTCAGCATGTTATGTACTTAAGCATGGTCAGGTTGATGTCATTATTTTCTTATTGTTGTGGAGCTCCCTGGGTGTTTGCCCATATTCATAGAGAGGGGCTTGTGTGCTCTTTGTAGGTTAACCTTTTAAAAAGGAGATGCTCGACCACTTGCAAATGTAGCCCAGGGCTGTGACATTGCACTAGGCCGATTGGTACGCTTCAAAACACATATTAGCACCACTTGTGCTATTTCATCTTTCTTTTTAATTTTACCCCAGTCTTGTTAGATAAATCTTATCTGTGCCACAAGTAAATGCTTGATAGAGCACATTTTTAAAGCCTTTAGAAAGAGAGAAAAAAAGTGTGGTTTGTCTGGGTCACTGTGTGCTTTGTCTAAGTATAGGCATAGCTATTTGCCAGTTTATCTGTCTGCTGTCCCTCTGTCTATCTCTCCAGCTACCTTGCAGCAAACAAGCCATGAGCATTAGTGCTGAATTGCGAGAGCTACAGGGAAAAGTGCTTCTCTGCATGAACCATGGCCACATTTAGCTTTTACAATCCTATAAAAATTGGTCTACTTGCTATCAGTTCAGCCTAGAAAGCAAGCCACAGCTCTCAATTGCCTCCAGCTTTGATGTAAGCACCCCACAATATTCCCGTTTAAACTACAGTGGATAGAAGACACCTATAAAAATATTAATTAGCTCCAGTTGACACCAGATGCAGTTAACATACTGTGCGCCAGCTCTGAAATACTAGAGTTTTTATTAGGTAAGCTAATGTTTATTGCAAGCATTAAAGTCTGAGTCATAAAAGACTGAGCATAAGAAAGATGTTTCAGGTATTATTCCTTTCACGTATCAAACACAAGTTTATTAAATCCTACTTGCAGGGTTAATTATTTTGGAAGTCATATTGCAAATACAAGCTTTCAAAGAATTTGGCAAGATTTTTTCATGCACTCAGCGGGCCAAATGCAAATGAGTAAGAGGGCGAATCTCCACTGGTTTCAATGAATTTTGGCCTTGTAACTTTTAAGTGAAGCAGATAAAAACAGCAGCACAGATTACAGGCTTAATGTCTGAATTACTTTAGTAGCGTCAATTATGATAATGATAGTCCTGACACCAATGTATCTTTTGCTACAGTATCTTTTGTAGACCCGTTGATCCTTTGCTTTTTTAAACCAAGAGGTCAGGAAGGTGAGCTGTACAGCTGGGCAGCAAGCAGCCTTATGTATCTGGGTCTCCATCAGCGCACCAAAGGTGTATCTTTAGTTACTTGGGTAATGGGAAGAGGAAGGCTGCCTGTGCTCGTACGCTCGAGGATTAGGTTTATGGTTACCAGCAGTCTGGATGGGACACAACTTGCCCTTTCTGCAAAACCTGTGCCACACAGGCAGGAGGTGAAACAGAAGGATGCATAGATCTTTATAGAATGGAGATGGACTATTCTGGCTTTTGCAAACATAATGACACCTTTGGAACCTTCGTATGTCTTTTCCAGATATAATCAGGATTATCCCCCTTAATGTTTCTTTCAATTGTTATTGAAAAGACAAGGAACAATTAGACTTGAATTTCTATCATGATTTTCAGTCCTTACTTACATCAGAGTTCTGATTCTACAATTTATCTCAGTATGTTTGTATGCCTATATGCCTAATCATAAGGACAGGTTTGTCTGAACCCTTTGTATGTTACCACACTGTTTGGTTGCACGGACCATGGCTATATTGCCTTACTCTTCAGACTTGAGTTTGTTGAGCTAAACAGAGCCAGCCAGTTCTTTCTGTTCCATCTGTAAGGAAAGAGCTTGAATAGGAACCACTCCTATCATGTGTCCAGATTTCCCTGGACAGTCTGGCTTATTCCAGGGCAGAGCTAGGAGAGCCAAAACAAAGTTTGAATGGTTAGGCAGTTTGAGCCTTGTGGCAGTCTCAAGCGCCAGGCTAACATGGAGGTGGAGAGAGCCTTGTGCACATGTTGGTAGTTACAGCACTGAACTTTCACTGTGCTTCCCCCTTTTCATTGTCAGACTTTATTTTGACTGTCAAAAGACCTAGTTAGCCTACAAGGCAATACTCAATAATACACTGAATTGATTTTTCTCTGATGGTTTGTATCTTAGCAATTTCTACTTTGCAATGTAAGTAAACAATGTTCAGGGAAAATACTTACTTTCTCTTGAAACAAAAGCCGAATATTTCTTTCTATAATGATACATTTCTAATTCCAAAAAATGTGTGTTCATACGTGTATACAAATATATTTATATGTATACTCACATACATACATATATGCCTCACTGAAATGTTAAAGGGCAAGGCATACCCTTACTTCAACTTTTTTTAAGCAAATTTATAACAAGAATCACAAATGATTAAAAGTAAAATAAAATCAAGATCTTTCCCATATGCATTTTTGTGGTGTAGCTGCAGAGAATGACACATGCTGGTTTTGAAGTACTGCAATGAACTATGAATTCATTAAAACCTCATCAATCTAATCCTTGATTATCATAAGCAAGGTGGTATCCCTGAATTGCTCTTTGCACACTTGAAGTATCCCAGTTACCTAAAGCTGAGTTATTAAAACTACTTTAATCTTTTCCCAGATAAGCATGGTTCAGCTATAAAGAAAAGCATGTTGCATTAACATAGGTTTTATTTTGACTGCAGCCCTTCACTATGCTGCTAGGCCAAAACCTAACATCATATTTCCTGGCATATGAAGGATATAAAAAATTAAATAAATGGTTCAGTCCAAAACCCTTTCTTCTTATAAATATTCTTATTTTTTTGTAATTTTTTTTTTTGTGCACCAAAAGATTTCCAATTTACTGACAACTTTCCAATGTCTCTTTTCAAACCTTCTGGTTCCATCAAAAACCAAGAAATACAACAATATTGCCACAAGACATTTACTATGAACCATGGGCTACCATTTGCAAAATATGACTTGAACAGGATGTCCTTTCAGACAGCAGTGTGCACTGTTTATGATTCCATAAGATCTTTACATATTTCAAATGATATTCAGAAATATTCTTTTTTTTTTAATCTTATTTTCTTATCTGAACTCTTTTAACAAAGGTATTATGCTAAGTATAAAAAGCTGTCCAATTTTTTTCCAACCTCTTGCTTCTCTCTAAACCACAGTCATTTTGTTAGACATTGAAAATGTCTTGATTTAGTTGTCTTGCTATTTTGGGCCTGTCCTGCCCCCTGCAGTGGTAATAAGGATGGGGCTTCCTGCTGGGTCCTGAAGAATACCATTTCACGGCCGCCACATAGCTGGCGGCTTTTATTTATGGAGCCAAGAAAATGAATGGGTATTAGTGTCCAAACATTTCAACATGCTCCTGTGGCCATGCACAAAAGGGACTGATTTGCAGCAAATTTCCACTTATTTTTCAGAAGTATTTACCTTGCAGAAGCTTGGCTGATCGCTATAATGGCATAGCAGAGGGAAAAAATGACCATTTCAGAACCCAATTTTTATATATGTTTCTGAACCTTAAAAGTGCTATACTTCTTGTGAATAAAGATAATACTCTTGGTTGCTAGGCTTTTATGGATATGTGGCTAATGCCAGCCCTTTTTTCATGTGTGTCTTTACAACAGATGAAATAGGCATTACCTAAAAGCAAAAAGCTTACTCTGCAATGAGGATTGCACGGGTGAAGGTTCTTGCAAAAGATGTTACCGGTTCCAGTGCCAAAGTTTAGGTTCTTATAAGCACTGTGAATAGCACTCAGCATGACACATCCAAGAGGTGTTTCCAACACCTGTACTTCTACCTGCCTGCTGGGGGCAGTACAGTGTGTATTTTACACCTTTCTTAAACTACCCCAGGAAATTTGGGTAAGACTTTCAACCAGTGCTTGGATGTGCAACTGCATGAAACCTACATCGCAATGTTGTATTGACAAAAATTGGTGAGATTCGCACATGCCCTTTTAATGACTGAAAAATGAGAGGTTATTAAGATACGGCTGGCTAAAAGTTCTGTCCAGACCCTGCAAAGTTCAGGAATGCAATTCAAAGTCTTGTGCTTACATTTTCTTAAATAGTTCCAGATGAACTTTTTGGGCAGCAAACTTTAACTGCAGTTTTAAAGCAATCTTTAACTCCTAGTTCTGCAGGTGTTTGCAGGTACCAAATTTCAGATGCAATTCCATGTACATACACATACAGGTGGAGCTTGTATGCTTGAAGATCCCCACCATAATTTTTATAGGAAAGCCACAACAAAAAGGAAAACTGCATTACTTGTACTATAACATCATTTCCTGAAAGTTCCCAGCAGGTAAGATGTGAAGTCTAGATAATAGAATCACACCACTACACTAGCTGCTATACGAATTTATGCAGGTCACCAGATATTGCAGTCTGCAACACTTGAGTGTAAGTTTCAAAAGAAACAATACAGTAAAAGAAGATTTGGCAATACCAATATCCTTGCAATATTTTTCCCTTTTATAATTTTTTTTTCATATGTAAGTTATTATTCTAGGTATAAACCACATCACTTCACTCTTTACTCTTTATGGCTATCTCATCTGCACTTAAAAGGAAAACTATCACAAATTAGTTCAAAATTGATTACTTCCATGTTGGAATCTGCATCTGTTGTTGCCTTTTCTCCTGAAAAGTTATCTGGCAATTATAGCACCACTTCTGATTTAACTCCTGAACATAAATTATTCCTCTTTTTTTTCCCTAAAATCAGTTTACATAAATGACAAAACCAAAATAAGCATTCTGCTTCACCATAGAGTCTGAATATCTCACAGAGTTCATAGATCCATAAGGAAAAAAAAAAATCTGAAATCCTAGATGTGCAGCAGCACATCTGGAGCTGCTTCATAATTACAGGAGTCGCTCTTTATTCCTTTGCTTCCTATTCAGATTCATTCTACTCAGGTTCCATCTCCTAAATCTATTCTCATTCAGGCAATCCCAAAGAAACAGTACACAACATGGGCAAATCCTCTGCAAAGAATGACTCTACCTCCTCCTGTTAACATGCCTTCAATTGCCAGTAACAGTCTCACTATATATGTGAAAAAAGAGCTGGAGGAATGAAGTGGCGGAATAGAGAGGCAGACAGATCTCATCTGTATCAACACCCTTCAAACTACGCAGGAGGCATATCAAGAGAAGGAGAGACATACACGAGGCATGCTCTTTCCTTTTCTCGCTCCCTAGAGTTTTACAAGATTCAGCTCCTCTTCACATTGCATGGCAGAATACACCACACACCAGAACAGTTGTTGGGCAGAAATAACAAAAGGTGCAGCTCAAAGAATACCCACAATTCTCTAAGAAAGGAGATGGCCCTTCCTGTCAGCCTGTTTCTCCTACTGGGTAATGGATATAATAATGTTCACAAGAGACCATTGTGAGGGTCTGCTATGAATTCTGGACATGTTGAGTATTTTTTCAAGTTTCCACTCATTTCCTGGTCCCTCCTGCAGGCATGTATGATCCTTAATGAAAGCCTTAGAACACCTTTAGAAACTACAAATTACTTCGCAATAAATATAACATTTTAATTTCCAGAAGTAATCAAGGCCAATCAGACACCAGGCATAAGTGACCTTTTCTATAACAAACTATAATTTTAAACATTTTAAAAATAAGAATATGCCATTCATCTCTGTAGCTCATAACAATGCAATTAAGACTGTGAATTGGTGAATTATTGTATTTTAATCTGGTTAAGAATAAACTGTCCTGAAAATTCTCACAGAAAGTAGAGTATATCAAAGCTTGTTCTTCCCACTAAGAATTGATTTCACTGCATTGTAATGAAGCAGGCAAACTTTAACAAAAATGAATACCTTGCACTCTCTTTTGTTCCCTTTTTTAATATATCTTGGTTTAGTCAATGACTGAGAAAGTCTATCAAACCCTGCTCAAGGTCCCTTTTTGAATCATTAGAAGTGAATCATCCTTAAACCCCCACTTATTAAAAAGGTTTAATCTTGTCAGATTAGCGGGGGGAAAAAAAAAAAAGAGAGAGCAAGAAAGAAAGAAAGAAATTTTGCTTTTTTTCCTGGGGTTAAGAATTACTTTTATCTAACAATGGCTTTGCATGTTATGGCATTAATTTTGCAATAAATTATAGTGCAGGTAGGTGGAATTACTCACATTGCTTGACCAAAGCGTCTTGACCTAGCCAGACCTCTGATTGATGAATAGTTTTTCATTTTGTTCTACTGCTACTCCTATCAGACAAAATCAAAAAACTGGGTGAAAAAGATCCTATTTCATGTAATAGCATTTTGTTATATATCATTACCACTTAATTCTGTCACCAGTGCCATGTCTGTGTTAAGTAGGCCTTTCAACTTCATCCCTTCACACCTCAGTGTGACATTCATCTTGGACAATCGATGCACCAAAACTCTTGGTCCCAAGGAGTGAAATAATTCATAGACTGTTATGTAGTGACTTAGTTCATGCCCTCCAACAGGAGGTCTCTTGCAAAATCAAACGTGCGATTAGAGCATGATCAGAGCTACCTTTGATCTATGTTTCTTATGTATCACACCAATGTAGCATTCTCAATATACACTTTAGGAAAGACTTAGTACAATCCCAAGCAACTTTGGCTGTTCACCAAATAGGTATTGAATACTGAAGTTCATGTGGCTGTTACTTCACTGCTATTGTTACCCACGATACTCAGATTTAATCTAGTTCAGGTACATCTATCTGTGATATTACATCTCTTAATGGCTGTAGACAGTGTCAGAAGCTTATTCACTGTTTAGGCTTGCTCAGGACCTCTTTACAGCATAGCTACTAGATTTTGGTGAAATTCATGGTTAAGTATCAATTGTCTCTTGTATCTGAGCCAGAAACCATGCTGAAGTCCAAGTTTATCTTGTATCCAAAATGATTAAAAAGAAGTCTGAAATCAGGTGTGGGCCTGGAAGAAGCTCTGGAGTAATATGAGCAAGCTCAAACTCAACCTATCCCCAGAGTGTCCTGGCTTCTGTCACAGTGCTCCAACCAGCAATGTGGATACATTTGCACACATGGCTGTGTATGGTCAGCTTTCAATTTCTTCAAAACTTTCAACTTCTACCCCATAAAGCTTTGTGGCAACATCACAAGGTCTACATGGTCTGTGTTACAAACTGGGCAATCATAAGAATGAAACTCCAATGCATCTAGGTCTCATGTTAAGAGCTTGACATATGAAACCTTGCTTTCTGCAGGCATTTCCAACCAAGCTGAATTTCAGTCAAGATAGATGAAAGGCAAAATATTCAATGAGCTGTCTTTGCTTTGCAGATGCAGTTTTGTTATTGCTAATCTTACTGCTTGCAAGAGGAGAATGAGGCAGTAACTAATCAACTAACAGCACACAGAGTTCTGGTAGTGGGAATTTCAGTGGGTGGCAAAGCTGATCAAAAGTTGGAAAATATGGTGGTGAAACTTTAAGTGTTCCATGTCAAGGGGCTAAAAACTTATCATTTTTTCATCTTTGCCAACACTTCCATGACTTTTAATCAGAATTCTATAGTAAATGTAAGAAATACTTATGTTTGGCAGAAAAATATATTTCTTGTATTGCAGTTTTGCACATGGATAGCACCTAACACTTTCTTATAGATTTATACTACTAGACCACACTATACTGCATGTTGTTCAGATTATCCTTGGTGCATGGCATACCCCCCTCAGAGTTAATTCATCGAATTACCCCAGAGATACCTCTCATTCTATTTTCCCTTCAAAATCAACTCCCTCAAGAAGTGAATTAACAGAACTATTTTCTTCAGAAGAAGAAGTTTGGTTCTTCTCCAAATCAGTCAGTTTGTGGAAGAGGAAAGGATCAATTCATATGACCTAATTACAGGATTGGGGCCCTAATTTACAACAAGTTTTTATTTTTACATTTCATGCTACAACAGCATCTAACCATGTTTTGCACATGCTTTTGCTTTTCAGCCAAGGACTATTGTTATGGTGTCCTTGTCTTTGTCCCCCTCCTCACTGTTTTGATGCCAGTACACTGGGACATGTGCTGTTTGGACTGCAAGTTCTTTGAAGCATGATCTGGATATTCTTTAACAGACCCATGATGTATTTAATAGAAACAGGAGGTAGCTAGCAGGCAAAAACTAGTATCATAGAGACACATTTTTTTAATCCTTCTCTCTACGGAAGCAACTACCATTAATTTTGAAGATCCTGTTTCTGATTTTATCCTAGTTATAATTTTTTGTTTGGTTGGATTTTCTTTTGTTGTTGGGTTGTGTTTTTGTTCATTTGTTTGTTTGTTTATTTTTGTTTTGTTGCTGTTGTTGTTTTTCACACCTTATATCTGTCTGGAATGTTTAGCCTGAATTAAAGTTACATTGCAAGTGCCTTACCTCAGTCACAGTGAATGTGTATCCAGAGACATTCCATTGGTTCCATTGGCATCAGTCCACATGTGCACAACTGTAAATGACATGAAAAAAATCTGGTCTCTGATATGAAAAAGGCTATTTATGCACTTTCACAAAGGACAGAAGTCTTATAACTTTGGGTCTACACAGAAATGAGACACAAATATGTTAGTGAAAAGCCCCAAGTTTTCTAAATGTAGATGAGCACAGATTAAGAAAGCAGTAATTAATTTCCTTTGACCTCAAGCTGAAATTCCTTTCTAAAGCTGTCATAAAGAGAAAGAGGCCAGAGAGAAGAAGTGAAACTGTGTAACAATGCAATTAAACCCTTGTAATGAGGTCAGCCATTGGACTTGTTGCAACTGATATCATTATAGCAATGAGGAGGCATTATACGATGGCCTGATTTTTTTTTTACAGGATTCATTTATTTTTTTTAACTCTTTACCAGTCAGATATGTATTCTATAGCATTATAAAATAATTGTTGCTAGCCACCAGAAGAGTAGTCACAAGCTTTCTCATTTTACTAATGCTATTTTGTAAGTTCTGATAATGAATACATGAGAAAACTCAGGAACAGTGGCATACAGGACAACTTCGATACAGACAACCCTTCACTCAGATACTATGTCATAACTGTTAATAGAACTTCCTCTCAGAAAGCAACTTCACGCCCTCCAAAAATGGGAGCAGGTAACTTTCAGCATTAAACCAACATCGTTAAAAAAAAAAATAAAAGTGGTAAACAAGGCATCAAGTACCCAACTTTCTGTGCTGAAGCAAACCATATACTTCTCCTTGCACAAAATATTGGCGGACTGGTGTACTGGCTGCTGCAGCAGTCCTTCTTTGTCCTCTCCATACCTGGCTAGCAGTTCAGGTGTATTTCAACAGGTGCTGCTTGTTAAAAAAAAAATCCACTGACAACTGGTGAAAGGTAATACTTGATTCATGTGGGAGTTGTGGTGCTCAAGGAAAACATAAGCAGACCTGTAGGACAAACCTGAACCAGAAAGAATCCTAAGTAGTCCCAATCTCACTTGGAACTTGTTTATCCATTGGGTATTGGGAAAAGAATTTGCTCCACTGGAACAGTAAACATTGGTTTCATGTGGTCTGCATGCATCAGAAGTTTTGATTTTCTGGCTAGGCATTAAAAAGAAGCAAAAAGTTGTGAAACTCAGATTTGGGGCTAGATTCAAGGATATTTAAGTGGAGCATATTTTACATAAAACTTTCATTAAATAAACAAAATGGCTTTGAAGTGGAAATTTAAGCTCAGGACATTTTCCTTTTCTGGCAGGGATGTCCTAAGTATAGGGCCTGCAGATGACAACCACCTCTGTTATTACTTCTCTGACTCACTTGGATCCCCTGCAGTTGAACTCACATTATCCATTTCCTCAGCAACTATTCAGTAGAGTGGTAAATGGGAAATTGCAGTTCTTCCTTCAGCATGTTTTATAGGAGTGATTCCTTCTCAGTGTTTCTAAGACAGGGTTTGGGAATTCAGGTTCAAGAGAGGGTTCAAGGTTATGAATCCAGAGTGGCCGAAGGAACTGCATCTTCTCAGGACATTTTAGTCATCCCCTTTTCTCTGTTTCCATATTTATTAGTTTAGCTGTCTCCTTGCTCAGTATGCTGGTTCCTAGCTTGAGATGCTGTGCAATAATATGCATACTGAACTCAGGGATGTGTATTCAACTACGGAAATGAGGGGACCTAAAACTTGCATCTCGCAGCAACTAAATCCATTCATTTATCTCAGACCCACTTATTTCAACTCACATACCAAAAAAAAAACCTTTGAATTGGCCCAAATTTTAACCCAGTGCTCTGTCCTTTCCCCATGAAGTTTTTATGGGATCAACAAACAGCATACACTGCTGAAGGAAGGTGCCCATATCAGAAGCAGGTGCTACTTTAGCCTGTTGCAGATCTGCAACTTGCTGGGTAGAATTTTATGTGAGAAAGGCTCATAAAGAAAAGCTGGAGATACTCCACTTTAGTTTCTGTTCTAGCCAGAGGAATACATTTGCACAGTTAGGAGAGAAAAAGTTAATGGAGAAACATTAGCTTACTGGGCCTTAATTAGTCATACCACATTCAGTCCTTAAAAAACAATTGGAGTAAACCCCAGAATGAATAAATTGGGGCATTTATATAATGCCATGGAGAGCAGATGACTGCTTGATGAAAAGTCCATTCACTGACTTCAATGTGGCAAGGAGATTTCAGGCTTCAGCTGCCTCTTTCTTGAGACTTCACTTCTGGTCCCCCAAAGATGTCAATGTGTATGTGAAAGCATAAAAAAGAATTTCAAAGTGATATCAAGTATTTTTAATTCTTCCCTCCACATTCCTCAAATTGCTCAGCTTTAACAAGCTTGATAAAGTTTCAAGGACCTTTACTTTTTCCTGAAGAAGTTTGCCATCCCATGTGCATATCATACCTTCAAAAGAATTATTAGAATATGGCGTATTTGCAAATAAAGAGAAGGCAAAAATGTCTTGCACTTAGAGGACTGATTTGCCACTCCACATCCATCTCCTTTTACTAGTGCACTGAGTGATCATGTACAATTTACTCACCAGTTTCCTCAGTTTCCCCTCAGCAAGTATAATATTCGCTGACCTCTGCAGAGAGCTGCAAGCTTTCTGTTAACCTCTGTATTAAGTGCAGAGCCATAGCATTATTAAAGATATTTTAAACAGAGACAGCTGAGTGATGTCCTATAAATTGTCATTTCTCTCCAAATGGTCCACAATATAATATTTCCTCCAGAAATGCATTTATTATTTAACACTTTTCCGTGAAAGGTTTCTTTTACATTGCAAATGCCCAGAGTTCTTTCATAGGTCTTAGACTATTGACCCTTTACCTTAAAACATGCTATTAATGCTTAACACTGTTATTAGTATTCAGGGAAGTAATGATTGGTACTAAAATGGAAATGTGCAGTAAAAACACCTTCTATTTTGTAAAATAATTATGTAGCCTAATAATTATTTCATATGATTCCTTTTGATTGATAGGGAAAGGGCACCAAGAAGTTTGGAATCATGATTCTTTAAGGTCTACATTCAAATCGCAGCCACCAACACCATTGTTTCCGACAGTTCCATTTTATAAGAACTGCAACAGGATGATCCCTGATTCTGTTTGGAAGAGGGTTGCACTAGATAAGGTATTCTTTAGCTAATTATCTTTTTTTCTTTTTTTTTTTTTTTTTGAATGGCAAGGAATTATAATTCTATAAAGGGCAATACAGCATTCTTGCAATTTCCCAGTAAGTCACTGGTACCCTGGAGGTCAAATATAGTTCAAGTCTGCAGTGAAATGAGACTACTCCTTCCACTCTGCTGTCATCCCACCTGACCCTAACCTGGTAAAAGCATCCCCAGTGGTGCCAAAAAGGCCTTTCCATTTTCTGTGTACTAGCTACACTGGTCTTTCACATTTAAGGCTGCCAGATAAATGTCAAATCACAATGTTCTTATGATGTTTAATGGGAACCAGGCTGAGAGTGCTTGAACTTGCTTCACTTCAGAGAAGTTTTTGTCACTTTGGCTTAGATGGAAAAACAAGTCTTAGATCAATAATGTACATAAATGAAATAAATTCACCGAGCTGGCTTTTCTTAGCTGATTTGCTGCTTGCTGAAAACCTTTCTAGCTGCATGTGTCTGTGTTTAGAACAGAAATAGCTACAAGATTATTGTTCAATGTTTTACAAAGACGGCTAGTTCTAGCTCCATTCTTTTCTTGAGTGCATAATATTAGAAACTTTTATAGTTGTTTTCATCGCAGATTTTCAGGCTGAGACAGCTATTGCTGTGTATCTGTGTAGAATTATTTTAAACTATTTTTGCTGGGCCTGTTTTGTTGCCAATTCTTCCTTCAAACACTGTATTAAAGTTGAAAATAATAAATCTAAGGAAGGTTTATCTCTCATGATAGATACTACAGCAATGGATTGCAAATGAAGGGAAAGTTACAGCTGCAATTACAGCTGCAAATAGGTAGCATACATGTACATAGATAAATCAGTTGTTTATAAATATTTTTAAACAATTGTTAACATGAATTTGGAAAAAGCACTGGAGTCTTTCCCATCATAATGGTGATGAAGACAATGGCTGCTGACCTCTTCTCTCCACCTTTACCAGCAGATTCCTAAGCAGGGAGAGAAAGAAGCCAACACCCACCATCACTAAGCACTCTGCTCTGTCATTCAGTCAACCTGGGAGTTGTTCAGATATTAAAGTGATAACTGCCACAATAAAACTTCAAGGCCCATTTAAGAGTTGTGGAGAGGAAGAAAAGAGACGCTCCGGCCAATCCCACCTCAGCTACTCAGCTGTGAATGCTCTGGGTGGAGCACAACTGCTCTCCTGGATCTCTACTTCTGTTCCTACATGACTACCGAAAGACATCAGCAGTGCCAATAAAAGCAGTAAAATACCAGCAGGATCAGCAGTAGGAGCAACAGCTGGCCAGATACAAGAAAGGAAATAAAATGTACCATCTGAGGGTAATCAAGGGATTAGTTACAACACATGAGTCACAACTCCTTTCTGGACAGACTCTTGCTTTGATCTAGCTACATATGGCCCTTTGCTCTGGTTCTGTGCTAGAAAGAGCAAAAAGAGAAACACGGGAAGTAAGCGTTAAATGGAAGCAGTAGGTGTGAGAAATTCAGAGCTATTTATACATTAACTACTTTGGGACAATTAGGTGGATTTAGAATTACATATTTTACTACATAATTAAAATTCAGGAAAGTATTTACTTTTGTAGAAGAGGTTACAAAATTAATAAAGAAAAATGTCACTCATTTACCTAAGACATTACCAATGATGCTAGCAAGACAGATAGGAGACAGGGGTAAAGGAAATTTCAAAGGTTTTATGAATATTGTCACATGTCTCTTAATAATGTTGCAGTACATGATGAAAAATTGAAAAAGCTCCCTTATTTCAAAGCTGAATTTGTCTGTTTTAACTTCTATTAGCTCTAATCATCTCAGTTTTAAGCTATGGGGAAAAAATAATTGTTTGTTAGCTGTTTAGAAATTCCTTTCAGACCCTGGGTGAGTAAACTCCAGAATACTATCAGGTGAGTAGAGCTTTCTAAAGTTCAACAGGAAAACTATTTTCCAGATCTCAAATCATTTCCATCTCTCTTCTCAGAATCCTCTTGAATCCTTTTTTTTTTTTTTTTAAGTGATTTTACTCTCTTTTCAGGGTTCCCTTTCTTGTGCATCCAAGAATTTCCCTTATCCTCTTGTACTGTTCAATTATGATTACCAGGACAATTCGTTTTTTTCAGAGGTTCACCCTTCTCTAAGTTTATAAACGTAACTTACATTCTTGTCCTTAGATGCATGACTCTACATTTACATTTAGCTGTGATAATATAATGTATCTCCATAACACTACATAACTAAACCACTCGTTGTTTTCAAATTGACACTTGCAAACTCTATTTGCTGTTTTATATTTTCTCCAAAATATTTCAGAGAAATGAATAACTTTGGGCTACATGCAGATCTGTGTCAAACCATATTAAAAATACTCCTGAATGATGATTTCTCATTTACAAGTAGATTTTGAGATCAACTAATCAATTTTAAATCTGCTTATTAGAGGCTGCATTGATCTTGCATCACACTAATTTCTATAAAGAAAGCCATGTAGCATCAAACAATTCACAAAATTTTCATTTTTTTCAGAGCAATTACTTTTATCTATTGGAGTTGATATCAATTCTGAAATGTTTAATGATGTTATAAATCTGCCCCAACAGTATTATGGTTTCAACTGGACCTGAAACTAGTTCACAAATATGTAGGAGTCTTTTCAGTTCCATCACAAATGTTACAACTCCTACAGATTATGCAATGATGTAAATGTGGATTCCAATAACAGCAATATAGACATGTTGTTTCATATATGTTGAATTTAAAGAGAGCCTATAAATAGAGAGTATATATTTAGCCTCTACTTCCATCACCCAGTGAATGTAATGCCAGAGGGAATAATTAAGGGGCAAGACTGGTTGACCTAGACATTGGTTGACCTGCCCGACAGGCTTTCAGACTGAATTCTCTGGTCTGGTAAAGAAGAAAGACTCACAAAGTGTCTTTAAAGCAGCCATGGAAGACAAGAAGAGGGTTCCCTAGCGGCTCTGTGATGATGTAAGTCTGTCAGAGATGGCTCAGCTATTCGTCATCACATGGCATTTCCTGCCCCCAGTATAAGAGGACAGTCATAAAGTCATATATGGAAGGCAGAATGGGAACTAAATGTAGTGACCTTACTACCTTTGGTCTTTCAACAGCAAAAGTAGACTTTCCCCTTTGTAACCAGAACCACGTGAATCTGACTCTTTAGACCCCTGTGGTTTCTCACTTTGTTCTGTGGCTTTGACATACCAAGAAAATGTGGCTTAATGGCCTTGTTATCCAAGCAATAAATCTGTCATAAGCAACAGTCTGTCAGTCTTCTATTAAATCTAATTTATGTATCAATGACCTGTTTTCAAAATGGTTATCTGTCACAACCTAGCCCAAACAAGATGATTGCCACACGTAAATTTGTTTGGTCTCTCTGACCCATTTGTTCCTAAGTCCCTCTATTGAATCTGTCCCAGAAATACTGCACAGAGGTGGTATTGGGGTTTGACCATGAGGCTCTGCATGGAGACACGATTCAATTCACACAGGCTACTGACAAGTCATCAGATACTAAAAACTTCACTTTGCTGATTGATACACTCTGAATGGAATCTCCATATCTACTGCAGAGATGAAAGTCCCTGTGTCAATTCATTAGTCACCTTCTCTTTATCATTAGGAAATGTAAAACAGTAAGTTTGCAGGAAAGATATTCATTACTAGACCCCAGCTGGAGCCTTTTAAGATCAGGGATTAAAAAGCACATACACTCACTGTTTCCAATTAGGCGCAAATGTCTTTCTCTTCTCTTCTCTCTTCCTCAGCAATCATATGACTTGTTCTGGATGTGGCTAAAATGACACATTTTGGCAAAATACTTTTTTTGACAAGACAGCTGATAGATTCATCTAATTAATTTCTGTCACAAGCTAACCCCAGCTATCATGCTCCCACAAAAACACTTCTACAGTACCCTTTTTCCAGAGCACTTCTTACCCCTTTATGATGTAACCTTTCCCTAGCAATTTCCAGCTCAGGGACTAAGCGTAGGACATGGAGGAGAAGGCAGCTGGATCTAAAAAACAAACAAACAAACAAAACCAGAACCTCCACAAGCCCAGCTGCCTTGCAGTGAAAAGCCAGAAGGTTTCCAAGATTTCTACAGCAGACAATCTCCATAAGATGTGTAAGACAACACATCTAATCTCAGGCATGAACAGTACAAGATCTTGTTCCCACCACTTTGCTCACCACATTTCCATGACTCCTCTTACTGTATCTTAAGTGTTTGGGTTCTTTCCCCAGTTCAAAGGCATGTGACTTATTTACATACTGTCAATGTTCTTTAGAGAAGGTCACCATATTTCAAAGGCACAGTTTTTAAGGCTGCTTAGGAACCTCTCTTAAGAAAACTGCTTGCCAAATTCGGCTTTACAACTCAAGCTGAATTCCAATGGATACTCACTCGTGATCCCAGTAGAGTCAATGAGACTTCTGCAACTGATCATCAAGTTTTCAGTCCTTTGTACATTGCAATTATTTTTTTCCAGTAGGTTTTTTGAAGTCTGTTTTCAAATGGGTAAGGTTCAAAAGAAAATGTTAATGCTTTTCTTTCCTGAATGTCTGATCAGACTGACTGAGAAGAAGGAATTGGTGTACAATTTTGTTCGTGTTAATTTTGTTAATAGTCTTGTGCTGCAACTTGTCTAAATGCTTTGTGACTAGTGCTGGTCTTTTCTCTTCTTTTTTTTTTTTTTTTCTCCTCACTGGCATGCTCTTGCCAAGGATATCATTATGACATTCTGTAGTAACAAGCATTCTTCTGTTCAAATTTATATCAATTAGTTTGGGACAGTAATTCAATTGGACGGCCCACTGGATTTTGAAAGACTCGCAACAATGTCAAAGTGGCGACCTTTTTTCTCTACTCTCAGCCAAAAGCCATTTTTTAACAAGGAGCTCTTGAAAAGAAATGCCACTTTGATAATTAGTTATTGATCATGGACAATGTGGCGACGAATACCATCGGATTAGCCAGACGCCAGTGGGTCGCGACACGAGGGTTTCCTTATCGCAATAATCTATGAAAAGAAATATAGAATAAAGGTCATTAAGGCTTCTCTTTCGGGAGCAAATCCCAGATAATTTAACTTCCTTATAAAAACAAAAATACCAAAGCATTCTGGATTCTCTTAGTTTTGTAACGAACCTGTTAAAACAACTTCTGGCTAAAGAAAAATTTGGAAGTTCCACTGTTAGGCAACTATACTTAAAATAATTAACTTAAATAATTAACCCTGCTTTGGCGAGCAGTTCTACCTCACTAAAACATTATCTTTCCTACACTAAAATGTCCATTAGAAAGAATTTGGGATCTGAGCATAAAACACCATAACAATTATAGACTTAAAAAATGATGGACTTTTTTTTTTGTCTAATTTAGGAAGCATTTCAAGGCCTGTCTGAAATTGCTTCGTATAAGTTATTTAATGGAGAAAAAATGGCCAAGAAGAATTTTAATGTACTTAAAAGAACAGAAAAGAGGAATGAATCCATTAGTTTCAGAGTTTCTTTCTAGAATATTAATGAAAGATACCTTCTCTGTGCAAGAATACACAACTACCTGTACCGTAATTTTGGCTGACTTGAGAGACTATTAGGTAAGTACTGAAGTAACACAACTATTTTTGAGGTGTGGGAGATAATGTTAGAGTCCCATTGTAATTCAGTTCTTGTAACACCATAGGTAATAGCCATACACAAATGGACTACCTAGTACGTTACATTAATAAGTAGATTATTTATAGATCATCACTTCAAATTCAGCACAGGGCTCTATTAGGTTATAGGCTTGCCTACAAGAGTTATTTCCGTGTTCTATTGAGGTAGAGAAAAGCCATTATGACCAGAGAAATAGAAGTCCAGAATGACTGACTGACTGTCGCATAGGATATCAGAAGCCTGCAAGTCTAAAAACCAAACCTGGATTATTTTGTTACTCATCAGACAGAATGGTTTTCTTATAAACTGATGACTAATGGTAATGAAAGCAGTATGAGTAATTTGATGTTAGTCAACATCCCCTAAATTAAGTTAATATTATATCCACTTATTATTGCATTATTTCTGTATGTTTCAGCACAGAAAATAATGACAACATGGTCACTGAGACAAGAAAAATGCCCCAAACCTAAAAGTTTTTTCACATTGGTTTGGAGTCATATTGATGGGGAAGCGTAACATACCCATTTCATGGATAATAACCATCCACTTATTCCAGGGAAAAAGAACCTCACTTTATGAGACTGATGAACCTGTCAAAAACACAATATTATTTTTTTTCTTGTATTCAATATTATTCTGTAAAATGCATTATTAATTCAGTGTAATTTTATTGTTATTATTAAATTACCGAATTACTATTATTTTAATTTATGAAAAATTAGCTTTTTGAAGAGCTTCCAGATTCATTTTTATACCATACTCTGTATGAAAACATTCTAAAAATGTATTTAAGGTAACAATTAGAACAGTTACTCATTAGCTTCATAAAGGTAATCTGTTTGAACTTCCGTGATCTGAAGGTTACTACATTTTATTGCTATGACTGCACAAAATACAGTATTAAGGAGGAAACTACGATTTCATTGAAGTTGAGGGGACTGTGTGGCCACCACAAAGGTAACATGACACAACAGTTTTGTTGTGGGTTAATAAGGATAATTCTGCAAGGTGGGTGTTTCTTCACTTTTTCTGCTGCTATTTTGTCATTGGGACTTTGGCGACATAATTCACTTAGGTGGTTTGTTTTTCTGCCTGTCTACTGTGAACTGTTATTTTATGGTTAAGGTTAAGAGCATTAAAAAAATAATTGCAACACTGTTCTGAGCTGCTGAGAGAGAAATCTGAAGCACTCCAGCCGACAGCATACAGATGGTTTCCAGTGTTCCCATTTTTCCAGTAGTAACTGAAATACCTGTTATCACCTCCTTCGTGTAGCCAATAGCACCCCTTTTTCACTATATAGATGAACACATTCATCCTCTTATTTAACCACTATAACTTATACCTGAAAGCTTACACTTCGTACTGTAGAAAGATCCACAGCAAATACATGCACATACAGAAACTCTTCTTGTGAGCTCAAGATACGTAGGACAGACTATTCCAGTGCAGTGTACCTGTGCAGTACACAATTCAGTTCATCTAACCTAGTCTTCCCTGCATTTTGATTACTGGACCCCAAATACTTCAGAAACTTCTCCCTTTCCTGACACACAGACAGGCCACACAGGGACAGCGGAGCTGACCTTTTCTATTGAGAACGATCACAAATGCAGTGAGACATCTGTCCTTCCTGACCACTGGCCATACTCTCCAGAAATCTTCTGAACAGGGCATTGGTATTAATACAGATATGATCATCTTTAAAATAAAACATAAGATACATCTCTAGCTGAGCTTACATCTTGCAGTCCTTCCTCAGTGCATCACAAGGCGATAGCAAGAATATTGTCCGTCAGACCGGTTGTTTGAGTAGATACCATGGTGATGGGCATGTGATAAGATATGGTTTATTTTTACAACAAGGCAATAACTCTTACTTACATATTTCCCCCAGGGTGTTCTGAGGACTAATCAGTTAGTGTTTGCTCAAATCTGTAAAAGGCCATATAAGTGCTAAGTATTATTATTATTACCTTATTATGATATTGACTTTACCACATTGAACTGCAGTACTTTCCTCTACTTAGGTGTAATATCACCATGAAGTGTTTATATTCCTGTAATGTAAATGTTTCCTTTTGAAGGTGAGTTGAATAGCTTATTGTTACATGTGACCCACAATATAATTTGTTTACATGAGCCAGGAGACTCTAAAAATATATTCTAGGGACCTTTCCAGTTAGACTCACTATTACATTCCCAGTTTGTCCTGAACAGTGTTTGTTGACATGCATTTCCGAAAACCTGTTTGGCCAATCCATACAGCCCTCCAGGGCCCTGTGTTTTGCTGCACCAGTAAGCATGCTGTCATTACTTTAGCACTGAAATATAGCTGACTGTAAAAGCTGGGCTGCTATTCTGTTGCTGAATTCACCTGATTTGGAAGTGTCTAGCCTTTTCCTGAGAGCAAAGATTTAACTACTGTACAAAGTCCAACCTGCAGTCCTGTGCACTGATCAGCACTTAAACCAAGCGCCAACCCACCCGACCCACTCCCCCCGCTCAAAAAAAAAAAACACAAAGCCACCTGATCTGTCAAGTTTGCTCTTAGTATCCATATTCCAAGCTGACAGATACTTACTCTCCTCCCCCCCAGCCCTTACATCTGGATCAACGGGGACAGGCTTTCCACCCCTCAGAAGATTCACTTACATTAAGTGGCGAGGTGGAAGCAGTGAATGAACAATAGACGGCTGTCAGGCTCGACAGCAGGGCATGGATGTATGAGCGTGGAGCTGACAGCGAGGGCCTCAGAGGGTAAACTGCTTTGCTGGAACTAATTAAACAGATGAAATTATTACATGAATATGCAGATGTTGTTTACATTTTACCATATGGTATTATTTCAGGTAATAACTCGCAGGAGGATCCCTTCCTCTCATCAAGAGGAAATGAGTTGAAAAGGAGGCTCCACGTGTCACCTTTCAGTTGCTAGGCAGACATTGATATGGCAGGCTTCTCTCTGAGTCGCAAAGAAAATCTTCTCCTTGTAGCTGTACAACACCGGAGAGGATTTGCATTCTTCCTACCATGCAATGCTGGAAGAGATTATCTTTTATTAAGTGTAAATGTTGGGGTTGCAATTTTTTTTCCATTATGCACAGAAGGCATGCACTTTTCCAAATGTTGATTCCCAACGCGTGCTTTACAACCAAGACGCTGCCAATCCATAGTCCATAGGTAAGAACTGACAGATCTGTCCAAATATGCAGAGGCTGGAAGCATGACATTTCTGCAAAGTCTGACATGCGGCTGTGCTAGTTAGCATTTACTGCTTTGCTAACCAGAAGTGTTGATAACAGAGACACTTCTTTCAATAAGTTTCCGTTCATCATACTGAAAAGGTTGCTCTCTAGAATTATAGATGCACAGGACTACCATATCCAACACTATAAAAAGTTACTAATTATATGCATTTAGGATGGATAGTCAGCTAGAATCTGACGTGACAAAATTGCTTTACAACACAGACAAAGATACATATTGAGAACAATCACCACTGCAACAGTTCTAAAAAGTGTTAAATACAGAAGCATGACAGTGACGAACCATAGTCAATGTTTTGGGAGCTGCTCATTACTAGATAAATCCAGAAAGGATAAATGTGGAAATGTAGCCACACTTATGCATCCAGTCTATGATGGAAAACCATCCCAAATTTTGAACAAAAAAAATACAGATGCAATTTCCAAACAAGCCTAACAACCTTAATGATGAACAGATCATTTTGCAGCAATGTCTGCTTCTCAAAGATGAACATGAGTCTTGTCATTTTGCTACTAGATTATTCAAAACTTCAATCTTAAAACAATCCAATATTAATACTCTTACAGGCTGATCCAGCATCTTATTTCTACAATGACTATTTTCATATCCTCTGAGGGATCAATGGCACCACCTTTTTGATTAGAGGCACAAAATATCTTTATTGCTTCTTCTAAATATTCCTAGCTGATATGTGGACTGACCTTATTGATCTTTCCCCAAAGACTCCAGTACCAGATATGTTTCTAGAGCTCATTGATAGGGGATAATGCCAAGTTCCATCACCACTGCACTGACAGATTGGTTGCACGTTGCCACCAATACATTTGGCTTCCAAATATCTTTCTTTGGTACCTCATTTTAATAGATCATTGGGGTCACTGGTGATCTCTATCGTTTAAGATGCAAAGACATGATGTCAATAGTACAAAATGTGGTCTTGATTCAAGCTATCATACTATATTTTTGAAATAAGACACATTTTCTCTTTACCATTATTTCCCATGTAAAAATACGACTGAATAGCCAGCATAACCCCCTCTGGCCATTCTGAGCATGAACAAGAAAAAACAACTGTGTCTCCTTGACTTAGAGATAGATAGCTTCATATGGAGTCAGTGCTGTAAGTTCAGAAAGGATTTCTTTGACTTTGTCTTCTGACATAAACATTTAGCAATGTAACATATATATCAAAACAAACCAGAACAGTTCACTTTATATACATTCCCTTTGGAGAGGAGGTGAGAAAACAAACACAGAACAGATGTTAGTCATGCTTAATGTACTACTGGAGGGTACTTGGATACTAAGGTGATGATGGTAAAAGAAATGAATAGTGTTCTCTTCTGCAATTGCTATTCCTAACCAACAAAAATGCAATGAGAAGTGCTTCATTCCTCTGCTCATCAATGCACCACCTAAGAACCAAACACTGAAGATAAACACTCCGGATTTTCCTCAGGAAACTAGCACACACAACAGTTACTACTAATTACTGACTTGTTTCCACCTTTCCCTCTTCATTTGTTATTTTTGAAAGCTGGCTTTGATCACTCAAAACCACATTCCTATACAATAAATTGAATCACTGCAGCAGTTAGGAAAAAAGTTGCTGTAAATTCCTACAGATTATCTTGTCAAAGTGTTTGCCTTTCTTGTTTTGTTCATAATGTTATATATTATATTATACAAAGAAATCTCGTTTTAGAAAACTATTATTTTTTTTACTAGAAACTAGTCCTCAGGGCTGCAGGACAAGCCACAGGGTTTTTTGGGCACACGGTGTCAATTTATCTCATCCCTTCCTTAGACCTGCCAGTGCATATTTTTCTATAACCACAACCACTTCTTTCCTGTTAACGAAGACACCAGGTTGTGGAGCAGTTTTGATCTCTGATTATGAAGCTCTGTGTCTGCTCACAATGTACTACGTTCCCTGGTCCCACTAAAAAGAGCCTGGGGGCAAAAAAGCAACAGCATGGAAATAAATTCAAGAACTTGAGTATCAGGATAAGAGAACTTGCTGCGAGTGATCAGAGGTGTGGACGAAGGAACAAGTGAAACAAGAAGTGCTACAACAGGAGCCGAGAACGTCCTGTTGTTGGCATCACAGGAGGTAGAGAGCAACTGCACACAGATCACTGAGCAGGCACTGCCTGAGGCTGTTACTGCTGAGCAGAAATCATGATGCAGTATTATTAATAATAGTATAATAGTGCTCAGAGGCTTCTCAATGGTATCAGAAGCAGCAAATGAGACAGCAGATGAGAGAATAAGTTCCTGCCTTATGCCTTACCATCATTTCCCATATACCTCTTGGGCACGCTTTCTACAAGTCTGTATTACTTAATTACTGCATTCAAAGCCCTATATGTTGTAAAATCTGAATACAGACTATGTAAGAAATGTGTAAATGCAAGAACATACCTACCTAATACCCCTAAAATTGATCTATTCTTTTCTTCTATTTACTATAACAGTGAATCATGACCAGTCATTCACTGGAATTTTTTGCCCTACTCACTGATGTGTCTAAAATTCTTCACCTAAGTGTTTTGGCTATCATGCTATTCCTTTAACATTATTGTACTGTTCTTCTCAGCTGTCTGGGTACAGTGAGGTCATGAGGACAAAACTGTGCCTTATTTATGTTTGGAAAATGTCCAGCACATTAGTAGTACAGAAAAAAATAGAAACAAGGTAAACTTTGCTTTCATTTGTTCTTATTCTCATCTTTTGTTTTTCTTCCAAGAAATCAGCTCTGCTTGGCAGCCACTAACTTGCAAACACTAAGACATACAATTGAAAGTAGCACGTTCATCAAGCGTGTATGTGATTTATCATGCAGAGTTGAGCTTAACTGTGACTTGTATTCTCCATCAGAAAGTCCCAGTGAACAAAGGGCAGCACAATGTCCATTTGTTTTCTTCATACCTGATTCTGTTTCAGGGTTTCATACTTCAGTATTTTGCCACCTGATGTTTAAACCTTCCCTAGTGCATGCAAAATGAAGTAAATCAAGTCATAGCAAAGATGGATTTGGCCTGAAGTGTCTTCAGGAACCTGCAGGGAACCTGCCCCCACACAGCCCAGAGTAAGACCAGGGCTCTTGTTTTGCAGAGTTCAGTCCTGGGAGGAGCTAAGAGCCAGATGTCTGGGAAACTAAGTCAGGGTTATAGGAAGCACCTGCTCATCTGTCTTTGGACGTAATCACTTGCTCTATGAAAGCTGCCTTCCAAGAAAGCACCAGTGGTACAGAGCCAGAGAAATGCCTCACAACTGCTTAATGTTTTGTTTCCAAATAACATGAGTTAACAGCTGTGCTCTACATTTCCTTTTGGGGTAGAATATTGTTGAAAGGTGAAATAAAGATGTAGAAGGGAAGTGATCTGCTTTTAGTATCCATTTTACTAGCCTCTGGCACTCTTCTTGCTCTGTTCATACTCTAAACTGAAACTCTACTTGTAAAGATTACCAAAAACTCTCTACTGAAAAGGCAATCCATATACAATTGCATATGTCCGAATAGTTGCAATGTCCATTTCACTCTGATAAACTTTACTTGAAGTTATTTTAGGAACAGTTTAGAGGAAACCAAGAACAGCAGACACAGTCATAATCTGAACAAGGTAGACGATAAGAGGGAAAGTGTGTTCAGTAATCATAACCATACGACCTTCTTTAGGGGACCATGCCATGCAGCCCAGGTATAATTCAGGAGACAGGCACTAAAAGTCTCTTAGTCCCATCCCCAGTATCTCTGTGGTTCACATCACAAGGTTTTTGATCTGAAGTTTAGATATCTAGGGGAAAAAAAAAAAAAAGGCACGTACATACAAGTATACAGTCAATAATTTCCTATGTGTTAATCCTTTCTCCCTCCCTTTTAGAAGATTCTCCTCCCATCAGTGGAATATACAAGGTTCAGCTTCCAAGAGCTGTGGACTGTAACAGGCTGGATTTAATTTTCTATTCAAGTTACTGACAGTGTTTAACCTTGTCTGAGATAATCATTTAACCAAGGTTAGTTGTACCTACACATTTCATATTTTGTCATTGTACAACTATATAAACAAACACAGAACACGACCTATACATTTTTGAATACCACTGCATGCAAATATAGCATACACTTTAAGACTGAACGACGAGCTCCGCAAACAGACCCAGGCAGAACTACCAGGAAAGCCCGGAAGCCTCAATGACCTACTCTGGCACTTGGCATAGCAGAGTTGCTATTGTGTTGACTCCTCATGGCAGAAAACTAACTCTCAGCCCCTTTGGTGCTCCAAACCACAAAAAATGCAAGCCTTTAGAGATCATGTCAAAAATGCTTCCAGTGCTAAAATGTAAAGAAAATCTTTATGCTACTGCAAGATGGAAATTTGTAGAAAGACTCCTCTGCATGAGGGACTTGTAAGTGCAAAACTGTAGCACGAGCAGTCGCATTTCATTGAAAACAACCACATATTTCGTTCTTACTGGGTACCACTCCCTGCTCTATACCAGGCTGAGTACATCTTTGAAATTACCTGAGTACTTATTGCATATACATACTGTAAATTTGGGATTGTTGCATAGGTCAGTCACTTGCACAGAAACCATCCTCCTTACCAACATTTCTCAAAAAAGCTTCCAAAAGAAAAAATATATTTTTTCTCTGGAATGAAAGAAGTGGTGAAGAGGTTGCTATCTTTATTAAGTTTTTATTGAAGTACAATCACAAACACCAAAAGAATATTTCTGCAAGTGTTTTACACGGTGACTAATGAAAAATATTTCAGTGTGTCAGCATCCATTCAATTCTAGATTACATTTTGGCATTTCAGACGAAAGATATATGAAACTGAGGAGCAAGTGATATCATTATGACAACTTATATTTGTAACAGTTGTGAATGGTAGCATCAGTGCTTGCTAATCCTTTGATAAATTCTTGTTACCTTTCAGTTCCCAAACATATCTACGCAAGTATAAAGCATATTGGAGGCAGATGCTGCAGCAGATGAATGTGCTTGCCAAGTGGTGTTTTGTTTGTTTTGTTGTCTTTCTTTCTTTCTTTCCCCCCCCCTCCAGGTATTCTTGATCTATAATGTTGTATGCACCAAAAAGTTCTTACTTCTGGCACACTTTATGCAACATTCTGGGACACTGATTAATAGAGCTTTTTTTTTTGTTGTTCCTATTCTTACAGAATCACATAATCATTTAGGTTGGAAAAGACCTCCAAGATCACCTGGTCCAACCTATGACCTAACACTACCAAGTCCTCTACTAAACCATATCACTAAGCTCTACATCTAAATGTCTTTTGAATACCTCCAGGGATGGTGACTCAACCACTTCCCTGGGCAGCCTATTCCAATGTCTAACAACCCTTTCAGTAAAGAAGTTTTTCCTAATATCCAACCTAAACCTCCCCAGCACAACTTTAGCCCATTCTCCCTCGTCCTATCACCTGGCGCATGGGAGAATAGACCAATTCCCACCTCGCTACAGCCTCCTTTAAGGTACCTGTAGAGAGTGATAAGGTCACCCCTGAGCCTCCTCTTCTNTGTCTTCTCCCTGTTCCCTTTCTCCCATCTTCATGTTAGGCCTCATCTCACAGCCTTTACTCAGATGAGTAGTATCATTTACTCTAGTGGCACTACTTACATGAATAGAAGAAATAGCAACAAGCTTCAATGAACTGCAGAATCATATCACACTTGAGCCAATCCAGTAAAGCTTTGCTCTTTTCCTTCTTACCTGAAAGAAACCCTGAAACATCATAATAGAATACAACAAAACAGAAGAAAAACTGATTTCAGGACAATCAAATTTTAAAATGAGCTTCTTTTACAAGAATTCACATTAGAAGGAACACAGCATCTGCACAGTTCCATTAATTCTTAGAAACAAGTAAAAAAAAACACCTGGAAATCTTTATTTTCACTTAGTACCTCATTGTAGAAACTTTATATATCAACAACATTGCATCTTTCTGTGGTTTTATACCGTCTCCCATCACCCAAAAAATTGAATATTTTTTACCTTAAATTAACGGGAGGTGGGTTTCATGTTCTCTCTGGTATTCACTCCTTTTGCTCCTTAAAAGTCTATAAGGGCTTGAGCCAGTCATTTTTGAGTTTTAGAATTCATTCACTTTTACAGTTATTATCTTCCGACTTTAGAGAGGGATCAGTTGGCTGCATAGTGAATGCAGAAGAAGGCGTCAACCTCATGCATCATTTTTGTATGCTGTTCTTATTTTTGAAAGGAGTAAGCGTACACACGTGTGCATGCATGCATGTATCTTTATGAAAGTATGCACGTAAACAAACAATACTGTCATATAAAAAGGCTAGAAAGGTTTGGGAGCTCGAAAGCAGCATCTTTCCCCTCTAAACTGCTTTATTACTGGCATTCCCTCCCTCTTGGGCATGCGTTCAGCTGAGACTAGGCCAAATTGGCAGTCATTTTCAAAGTGCTTGGCAGGCCCATGATCCCTGGGAGTTTTCAGCTGACATCTTTCTCTCAACCAGTCTATGCAAGGGTCAGTGGGAGACCTGACTCCCAGGCCCTGGCGTGCTCTGGTTGTGTCATGAGTCAAGACCAATATAAATTAAAACCTTAAAGCCATACTGTGAAGGCATTCTTTACCCCCTGAGGTATTTTTTTTCCCTGTGACAGATTGCCTTTCGACTAGTTTCCTATTTTTCTATTCTTGGACAATACAGTGGCAAGTATGTTCCTTTGAGGTGAAGAAAGGGGGAACAACTGGCTAAGAGAGAGTTAAACTTCCACCAAGTTTTTAATATTTTTGGTAGATTTGTTGATGCTCAACAAGCAGTAGTGAAATAATAATAATACTTGCGGCTGCTTATCACTTACAAACAATAGTCCAATGACAATGTTCACACTGACGGAAAAAATGGGAGTAGAAATTAATAGTGACAGTCCTGCAGGAAACAAGGGAGAAATTGGATACCAAGTTATAAAATACAGACTAACCCAATAGGCACATGCTGCTGTTATTATATTAATATTGTTAAAAATATCAAAGCACTTTAAAAATGGAATTGTACTGTAGGTAGATGGACAGTATTATTTCCACATTCTTTTAAATAGAAATTTTCACTCCTTGTTTGGCTTGGAGGCATGGATGTAATTTGTTGCTCAAAAACCAGTAGCTGAATGCTGTGAAAAATAAGACTTAGGATTAAAGTCTCCCATCTGAAGGACAGAATCAGGCTACACCAAGAGCTCTCTGTTATTAACAAAACTATGTGAGTCACTGCAGATATGGATTTCACTGATGTTCAAAAGTGGGGTGGGCCATGTTTATTTAGTTAGTTAGAAAGCAGGGAGAGATTGTTTTTCCTCTGTGCAAAAATAAATGGAGGAAACCCAACCAAACTCATGTAAATAAATACGAATCTCAACAAGTCTCACTTGCTGATGAACTTAATCCCACAGTCCCAGCTCACACAGGTACAATCCCTCTGAAAAAAAAAATCAACGGATGACTACACATAAAGTGCAGAATATGAGCTCTAAATCATGAAGGAAAAGACCCCAGTAACAGTATTGGCAATTCAAGGTATTATTACAGAAGCTGTATTTTTTTTCTGGTGTGCTCATACAGCACCTAACACGGTGGAGGCCGAGCCCTGACATATGCCTCAGAGCCCAGATAATCGACACCTCACAGTAGTGTAATTTCATCTGAAATCAGGGGATTAGGTAATTTGCATGGCTTCAAGTAATGCCCCAAGAGGGAACATGGGTGCCCAGAAGGGTGCGGAGGATCAAGACAGCCCTACACGCAGCTTCTCCCCCTTGTCATCCCCAGGTGGAGACAACAGACAGCCATCGTTTTTGCTTCTCTCCCATCTGAAATGTGTCTGTACCCAAGGCTGAGTGGTGGAGATGGCACAAACAGCAGCTTGCCACAGCTGGGCACAGGGCTTCATGTCACCCTGACTCTTGACTCCGATTAAAAGACCCAATCAAAACCTACAAAGCAAACAAGCTATATTGCCCCAAAGCCTGTTTTCACTGCTCTTTTTCAGTTGATTGCAAGCAAAAATATCTGTTCTCTCACAGTGACTTCAAGCAAAGCCACCAACCCATTTTCTTTCAAGTAGGTTTCTCAATGCAAATAATTTTGATCTCTGTTTCTAATAACGACACGTTTCCTCCCACTTCAGCTTTCTCTTAACGCTCAGTGAGACAGACCTTCATTTTCTACCAGATACCAAGCCTTGACTTAATAAGCAATGGGGGTAAAATATCCACTCTTTACATGTCGGGTATCCTGAGGTACATACAAGCGTCGCTCTAAGATGTGATAAAGTAATCTAAAGCTGGGCCCAGCCTGCCAGTTCAGGCCTAAAGGGATTTGATTCAGTGTCAAAACCTTTGGCTCAGGAGGTCACTCTCTCTTCTTGCTTTTCTTATAACAAAGGCAGAGGGTTGGGGGGGGCTTTTTTTTTTTTTTTTTTTTTTTTGTCTTGTGAATTCATCAACTGTTGTTTGTTGAGCAGCGGGCCTTTATTCAGCCTACTGAAACATTTTCATTAGACAGAGGCCTCTGAAGTGCGCTAGCGGCTGGGACTGTGCGAGTACAAAATCTTAGGCCTCTCCAGAAGCCGGCTGATTGAAATCAGCACTGTGTCAGGGGCTGTCATATCTCAGAAAAGACATAAAACACACGGAAACATCAATAAGCAACAAGCCTCTGACAGCTCTGAGACATTCCAGCTGACAAGAAGAGAAAAGGGGTAAGGTTAGGGCTCATGGGGGATATTTAAAATGCCTAACAGCCAGCCGAAGTGTTGGCAGGCTTCAGGGAGGCCCAGAAAAGACAAGATAAAGTCTATCAGGTTATCACCTGGTTCGAGACGGATCCCTCACAGCAAGGCCACAGGGATGAGACAATGACACAACGGCTTTATTATTATTATTATTCTTTTATTATTTATTTTAAAATGTATCACAGAAACAGACTGCATTTACACTGAGGTTACCCAGACAACGTTTGTGCTGGAGAAGATTAAAAAAAAAAAAGACGAAAAAGGAGAAATGTAAAAGAGGGAGGACAAAAAGAGAATCCTGTGAGTTAAAGAATTCTGCTTCCAGCTACCATGTACAGAAATCAAAAAGGATTAACAAGTTTTTTTTTCATTTAATTTCCTGTACACCAGACGCTTTTGTTAAGAGATCAGAGATATTGCTATTTATTGAATTTTTAATATGATCTTTATTAAAAGGCAGCACACATGTTTGGTTTTCTTTTTTTCTTTTTTTTTTTTTTAAACATATATAGGTATAAAAATCAAAGCACAGCAATGAACCGTGGTTGTTTGATTTTGGTCTCTTTATATTATGGTGATTCAGACTTATTTAAATTTTAAAATAATAAAAAACCAGCCCACATGGAAATGGCCCCTCATCTTCCTTTTAACTCTGTTCTATTCTGCAAAGTAAGCAAAGTGCCCAGTGCAGCACTTTGACCAATCAGATAATGAAGTCTGCCTTAGAGTCTGTGTAAGACTCTAGAAATGTGCACCAAGAAATGAGGTGCACAGCCAAGTAAAAAGGGCTATCTGTAATTATTTGACATTTTTAGATTACCAATCACTGCGGCTTTAAGGTTGAAAATTTCACCACCAGCTTGCAAATCTGTAATCAACATTGTATGTACTCATTGCTTGTACTCATGTACAAGCAATATCCCCAAGGTTAGCCTTCAGCACAGACTTTGTAACTAATGAAAGGAGTAGAGCCAAACTGTATGACCCACCTTGTTTCTGGGTGCTAAGGAACAGGACCAATCTTGTCCTTGAAGAGCCGAAATTGCTGGAGAAGAACCTGTTATGCCCCCTCATTTATGAAACACACCAAACCATGATCCCCAGTGACAATCAACAGCAACGGCAATTCCAGCCTCTCCTTCCTTAAATATTTGGCATGGCAAAAGTATGACAGTTTCTTGAGGTTAGTCTAGTGCTAAAATTTGACAACAGAAGAAACAAAAACATAACCGATCAGAAGGCTTTATTCACTTTTTTCTATCTGCACCTCTACAGTTTTTCTTTAGATCCTGTCACTATATTTTGCAGTCATTTACAGTGCAGATTAGACTCTGACCTCATGTAATATCCTACTTGTTTCTTCATTACCCTGCTTATATTGGTGTAAATCCATAGGATTCAACTAAGTTTTATTGGGTATAATTATTATTGTGCTAGCCTGAAGCTTGGGAGACTGAGGTTCAAACGCTTTCCTCTGCCAGACTTCAGTTCTGTACGACCTGTGAACCACTTGGTCTTTTGACAAAACCTTCTGCAAGCGGAGCAGATGGACCTGAAGAGTGAACGTAGCCACGAGCTCTAGAGCCTCATGTTAAATTTCTTTTTCTGGCAAGGTTTTCCCTTTCTGGAATGTCAGCTGGATTTCACAGTGCCTGTAATCCCATATCCCTTTGTGGTAGACACAGTTTGGGAACTTCTCAGCAGCAGTCTTGATGGTTTAGTTGATCATAACATCATAGCCATGCAGGCAAGCGAGAGGGAAACTGCTGGGGCAGGCACAAAGAGCCAGAAACCATCTCACACAAAGCTCTGAGGAAATTCTGAAAAATAACCAACAGACCGCGCTTTTCTTCCTCTCATTTACGGGTTGCTGCTGCAAAGCAGCGTGAACACAGCCTCTGGGCCATGTCTTCCAAAATGTGAACTGGGAATAACAGTTCTTCCCCGTAGCACTTGCTTGTTGTGAAAACAAATTAATTATAAAAGTTTGAAATCACTGGACAAAGTGTCACATACTTTAGATAGATAAAACACCTAGGGTCCTCTTCACTGTCTCACACAATAAAGCAAACCTCAGCATTGGTTTAAAGACCTTCTTCTCTAGTATATAGCAAGAGGCATGGTTAGCATAATAATCAAAAGCAAACAGGCAGAGAGTACAGTAAAATGAAGTTATAAAAAACATTTCTACACAACCATCATGTTTATGAAAGAAAATTAGTAAGACATCAGCTATTCCTACTTGCAAGAAAGAAACAATTTTTCCTCAATTCGTTGAAAGGGTGTTTTCTGCTGAATAGCATGGCATGAAGTTACAAACACCAGAGGATGCATATTATTCAGAATCTTTTCATCAGCCTTTGAGATCAAAAGCACTCTTACAAAAGATGTCCTGAGCCTGAAGTGAGGACAAGTAAAGTCTCTTGACTGAATGCAGCATGTGTCAACCTGGACACCCTTTGACCCACCAGGTTATTTCTACTTCTGGCACTAAGAATTCCAGAGAGGATACGTCATCTGTGTCTTTTCTTTTTAATGGAAAGTTGGATCTATATCTAACATCATAAGTAATTACTCACTGTATCAATAATTGTGAAGGGTGGTATTTGGATCACAGATGGCCTGTGGGGAACAGCAGGCATAGACAGAATGGTCCAGGTGCTATTTGATGTTGGGAGAAGGTAGAGTCATCTTCTAGCTTGGCACAAGAGACTTTCTTAAGATTACAGGAGTGCAAAGGTGAGCTTTCATATGCGCTTGCACATGACCTGTACTTTCTAAAAACCACCTGTATCTCAGGATCTCGCCAAAAATCTGAAGTGATATGGGCCATTGCTTTTTTTGCCCTACAGATTTTTCTGACAAGTATTTTTCCAAAGGTACATGGATTTAACTTTCCAGTGGAAACTAGTCTCTCTATAGTTCAAAATAAAATGATGTCCATTTTTTTCCAGTGTTTTGAGCAGGAACTTTGATTCAGGTACAGTGGTCAACACAGGATTCTCTCCTTTTAGTGCAGAAAAGAATGCCAGGTTTATTTTTTTTTCTTTTGTCCTTCCCTATCCTTTTGAACACATTTTTTGAAGAAAAAAAAAAGATCAAACAAAAGACTTTTTTTCTCTTTAGATAAAATAAATGGTACCAAGACTCCTTACTTCTTAAAAGAAGTCCAGAAGATGAACTTAAATGCATGAGGTTTTTGTTCCTCTGTGTAAAGACTCAGTCTGCGGAAGTTACACTGAAAACCTGCCAAAGAACCTTCTAAGACTGAAAAATCAGGTTCACTGATCACTTCCTTTTAAGTGTATCTGGCAACCAGTACTATTTTTATGACTCGGACTGAAAACTGAATTCTTCTTAGTCTACAGATATTAGGCATTTAAAATCCCCTACTATGAGATTGCCTGCTATGAGACATGGAGTTGTTTCTGCCTGCAGTAATGAAAACCTCTTTTGAGCCACTGGATTCTCAGAACCTCAAATAGCTCAACTTGAGGCTGCAGCATCGCTGAGCTCCAACTTATTTCCACTGAGCAATTTTACATGAAAGTTTACAAAACAACGTACTGAAAACCTAAGCGGGTAATTAAGAAGCTTACGAACAATAACAATAATAATAAAAAAGTGTGCTGAAATTTTAAACTTTTGTGGGAAGCCAGGCTGAAACATGACTACAGGTATCACAAATGGGATACATAGCAGAGTCATAACATGACTACAGGTATCACAAATGGGATACATAGCAGAGTGGAAATGGCCCAGTTCCTGTTGCGGTAATGAAGTGATTTCATTAGAGGTCAATGGGGTTCCTTAACATCTATTATTATTCAGAATAACAGTCAGAAAGTTTTTTCTCCCTCTTTCCTTCAGTGCACCCAAAAGAATGGACTGAGGTGTGCTGACCTCTGTAATCAGTGCTTGGTCTGACTGTCAATATATAGTCAATCCCAGAAGCAAAATAACCATGGGTGTACCTGAGTTACTGCCTCCATCCTTGGGCTGACTTATGCATGTCAGCAGAACTTCTGGGGGAATATCTACAACTTCTTAGAGGTACAGTAAATCTCTACAGAACTTCTACAGTTCTCTGGGGGAAAAGATCCTACCTTTCTGGGCACAGGGAAATTCATGGCAAGGTATTGGAAGAGTAGACTAGACAAAAACTCTTATAAATTGTGATGAGAATAAGGAATGATAAGGGGCAACTTCCAGATAAGAGCATTAGTAACTCTTTAGTGAAGAACACTACGCATACTGCTGCAGCAAAAATACATAGGCAGGGATTGTGAAAGACACACTGAAAACAATTCTTGAAGAAACCTGTTAGGTTAGTTATCACCAAAAAAGCCACTCATCAAGTAGTGTGACTGTTGCAATTTGTGAGCTGTGCTCACTGTCCTCTAGAGTTTGATTTAAGAGCATTATGAAACTATGTAATTTTGGTGTAGTCTTTTTATTCCCATGGTAATTTATGTCTGTGGGTAAGCATTTTATTTTATCAGAGCCATGGTGCCAGAGTTATTTTCTGAAGCCCTTGAGTTTCCCTTTGATGCCATTGAAATTAAAACCAGAGCTGCAGATAGTACCCATGCTGTTTGTCACAGAGTCAGAGGTTAGAATACATTTGCTGCTATTTATTGTGGCTCATCCACTGCAATAGTTACCGTTGCTCTTCTCATCACTGATACAAAAATATTAGTAACAGACACCTCAAGAGTGGCATATAACTGACTGTCAGTCACCATCAGTGTTACAAAAAGCACAATACCCAAGTATCACCAAACCTCTCCATGTTGCAGTAATCTTATCTGCCTTGGGAAAATTTTAATTAAAAATATGAAGTCAAACCTTAAATATTTTATTATTCAGACAAACGATTTACATCTTTAGTAATTAAAAAAAACACTAAAAGGTGTCTCTGCATTTGCTGTATATAGGTGGTATAAAATGTACATTGTCCACTACCAATTGATTTCTAAAATAAATTAAGATTTCTTATCTGTGCATAAACAACTAATCATGTAAAGAGCTAGACTACATAGTTAATCTTAACTACAACTTAAAAATTATACTCATCTTCCTGTCTACTTGGCACATCCTTACCCTAACCCAGGTCTGAAATGGGAATAAAAGAGTGAAACATCCTCCAAGATTTTATCAGGAAAGTATGACCCATATGTAGCAGAAAGTCACAGAAAGCCAAATTGAATAGATATTCAACTACAATAATGCCCACTCAAGGTTTACTGGTAGGCTTTTTTTCCTCTTTTTTTGAGGGAGTAGAGAAGGTGGGGGAATAACCTCCTAACTGCAAGGAAAAAAGGTGGAAAACAGTTTCATCCAAAAGTGAGATGGAATTCACAAAATTCTATAGATGTCTCCTTCCTTAGGTGAGGAACAAGATGTTCAGCAATGCTTACATTAACGTATCTATAATGGCCACTCAAAGGAACCCCTCTAAGAGCAGGTCTGAAACATACTTCCAAGGTGAACTAGCTATGAGTGGCAACAGTTATCACCAGGGTTATAATATCATGGCCTTCATCACTTGGACTGCGGGCAAACCTTGCACAGTCCTCTATGAAGCATCTTAACTTATATTAGCTTGAGTGTCAAGCAGAGAAACTCCTCCTTCAGCAGTCTCCTTATAGCATAGGAGACACTGCAGATATCTACAGGTTTAGGAGACCATGCAAACAATTCGGCATCAACTGAACCCAATTCAGCATCTGGGCATGCTTCTTCATCCCCATTAGAGCTAGAGACTCACTTTTACTTTGGAATTTTAGTTCATCTTCATGGTTTTATTTTAAAGCAATCAGAAAATCATCATGTTTCTGAGTATCTAAAACTGTGTTTCCGTATGTTTTTGCCCAGTGGATAAATTTCAGTTCTCAACCTTTTTTGAAGAATTCCACACAGGTTTTGGCAAAAGAAGGACTGCTCTTTGGTGCTCTGGGTCCTCTACCCATAGAAAGGTACTAGTGCTTTCACCCAGTGAGATCACATTACGCTTGGGGACCCATACAATTTATGCACCAACTGCAGTAAAGGTCCACAGACCACAGCTGGAAAACACAGTACTGGGGTGTAGCTGTAAATGGTTGCCAGAAGAGGAAATAAGAGGTGGAAAGGGTGAAGAGTAGGCTTTATAGTCTCCACCTCAGATGACTCTGTCATCCAGCCGCAGTTTTAAACCTCCCAAAGCTCAGCCAGAGCAGAGTTCACGCAACAAACTGCAGACAGAAAAAGTAGAGCATGCACATCAGAAAACTAATTTGAAAATTAAGAACAAATGTACACTTTAAAATATATAATTAGCCCTTTTTAATTACTGCTTCACTACCATTTAGTAAAAGGTGATGGAAGTTCAAAAAATTAGATGCTTTTATTCAACATTATTCAAATTAATTTGCATACTCAATTCTCTTTAATAATTCCATGATACAGTAGGTTTCTTTTATCCAAATTTTAGAATATATCTATGTAATAGCTATCTCAGACTGCAAGTACTGTTGCAAAACTCTGATAAATTCTGGAATGGAATATTATTAGAGGAAGAAAAGTCATTTCATTACTTGCCATGAGTCTGATTATGTATCCCACAATGCAGTTAGGAGATAGAAGTGCTCTTTCCTTTTCAAAAAGGAGGGAGAAAAAGAAAGGGCCATAAGACCACTATACCAGATATCCCATTTCTCTAGCAAGAATATACTATCTCCAGCAAATCTGCTTCCAACATAATCTTTTGTTGCTCTTAATTATCTAAAACATCCAAGCCAAAGGCTTCTGCCTTCTCCCCATCATTGCAGAGGCATGAATATTTTCAATACCTCATATACTTTAACTCCACTAATATGCAATATCAGACCTGTCTGTTCCATCTGAGAATACTCTATCACATCCTTTGATGGCAAGTACCACAGATGCTATTTACCTATTCTGTGCTCTGTTGTCTTTACACCTAATCTTGACTGAGATTTCAATAGCAGAATCTTGTAATAAATCTCCCTTCCTGAAGGAAAAAAAACTGCACCTACAAGCATTCAAGTGAATGACTCTTGATACCAGTCATGAACTCAGATATGTTGCACTGCAACATAAAGAGCTGCTTCTAAGCCTAATAATTTGCCTGTGATCAGCATTAATGAAAGTTTCACTTGTGCTCAATTGCATCAATGTAGAAATATATATATTTACCATACAGCTATCTGTGAATGATAATATAATATTAATGCACACAGTCGGAGCACTGGATAAATATCTAGAAGAAATCAAATAAGATTTTTCTTGCAGTTTTTCTAGGATACTGTCTTTACTGTTTCTAAGTGAAGATTCCAGAGAAGGAAAAAGTCAATTCACTGCACTGCTACCTTTCAATTTCTCATTAATGCTATCTACTACACTGATGCTAGTAGACCAGCCTGATGAGAACAAAATTTGCATTTTTTTTTTTCCAGGAACTCCTAAGTTTCACATCTTTCTGAGCCATCTTAATAGTTCCTATTTTGGTGATGACTCACATATAGCTATGACTCAAACAGAGCTAAGATGGAAAATATCATTAAATGGTTTGTATTTTTTTAATTTACATTTAGTTTCTGACCTATCATATTTTCGTAGACAGATTGAAACTGATAACTGTAACAATCTGCACATTCTGAAGGATAGATCACAATGAATTTCTTCATTTGGAAAAGGCCTAAAACTGATAAGGCTAATTTTGCCTATATTCTGTCCAACAGCATATGCCCAACCTAACAATACCATGCCATTGTACTAACATAGTTTCATTATGCTGCCAAATTTGCCACAAACACTAATATTCAACTTTTCTAAGGTTTTCATAAAGACTTAATTTAATATTTCCACATGCACAACATGTGTATGGTTACCAACTGATAACAAAACTAGTAGCATTCATTAAGTATTGCTATAAATCTCTCCACTGAAATAGCAATAATATCGCCTTCCAGCAACCACAATAAATGTAATGCTTAATCTCTCTCTGTGATATTGTATAACTCTAGCCTGCAGCTAGACTTCCACCGTAGGTGGTACTGTAGAGGATAAGTCTGCAGTGACAGCACATGATGTGTTCCTCTTTTTCAGCACAAGGAAGTTTGCTTTTTTTTTTTCCTTTCCAGAGAGAATCCAGGATTTAGAGGGGAATAAGAAAGGAAAGAGAATGAAGATGTTTTAAGTGGTGCAATACCACTCTTTAGTAAGAACCCTATGTGCTTTTTCAGCTTTTTTCTCTAAGGGTGAATATTTGATCCATGTCCCTTGAAACTTCACCTTATCCTCATCTTTGTGGTTCTTGAAAGCTCAGTCTTTGCTTTATCCTTCTCCAGCACAGTCAATGATATAACTACCATAGTGGGTTTTGTAGGAATTCACAATTTTTAAGCATATTTCTGCAATGACTGATTTTGACCAAGGAAATAAAGACACAAAACCCTTTTTTTTCCATGAAAGTTTTCAGTGCCAGCTTCCAGATCACAGAAGTCTAGGCAGCATCAGAACAATGTTCACTATTTCTGGGAACACTCATCCACACAAAATGTCTACCTTATTTAAATGTTTGTCCATCACCACAGTTCCTATTTCCCAAACGTTCTTATTCATCAACATTTGACATCTAAGCACAACCTTCTCTGCAAGCAGACATGAAAGCAGCCCTGCTCAGCTTGGTGCATCCCTGTGGCTACCCATGTGCAGAGATCCACACAGAGGAGCTTTCAGCACCATCTAAACCAGGCATCAAAATTCCATGTCGGGCTATCCAACATATCCCCAGCGTACGCTTGTCCCCAGAAGGAAGGCCAGCTCCCATAGCATTCACCTCCCACAGGCATAAGGTGAGGAGGCAAAAGGAGGGAGAGGAGCGGTCCTGAGCATCCCTGCTGGACAAGGGCCATCCCACGCAGCTGCACTGCCGGTGCCTGCATCAACCCTGCTCTTTGAAAAGCAGCAGCACTCGCTGCAGGCTCCTGTTTGCTGTAGACTGAAGCGTGTGTGACAGCCAGCTGAGGACCTGGCTGAGGCCTCTGGCTGGCAGACCGTGCCCTCTCAGAGCAGGGGCTGTCACAGGCGCTTGCTCCCCCTCCCCAGCACTCCCCTGAATGTCAGGCTGTAATCCTGCCCTGCTGTTTCGTGCCTCTGAAAGCAAAGCTTCCTACCTTCTGCCTTGCTATTACCATAGGTATGTAGCATAGGGCTAGATTTGACCTAAATTTGATTTATTCATTTTTCCAATGCTTTACAGGGTACTTAAGCCCTTAGGTCAGCAAAGCACTTAATCACATGCTTAACCTTAAGCACATGCTTAAGTGCTTAATCAGGGCCTTGTTGCTATATAAAGCACAAAGCTATGACTCAATTTGAGCAACTGAGTTGGAAAATTGAGACCCCCATTCTCATTTGCTTACCTTGATATACATGTATAAGACAAATTATTCACATTAATGTTTAAGTATATTCTGGTTTGAGGCCTAATCTAGGAGTTTACAATACAATCTAGACAAATCTGAGTATTGGGGTCCCTGTAGGATTAGTGGCTATTAAGAGAATCACACACTGGATGCAGAAAGTGATATCCTTTCCTAAAATAACTGTTGCCATATATTAATATTCTCTTAACTGTAATGATTGATCTAATAAGAAAAAAGGATTATCTTTAAAGGTAAACCCCAAATGAGCAATTCACATGTAATACAAAGACACTACTTATAGCAAGATGCACCCATCTGCACTCTACAACTACATATGCAGTTTCAAGATTACTAGTTTAAAATGTGTACTGCATCCTTATCTAACTTGTCCAGTAGGTGCAATTATTTGTAGAATTTGTTCTACGGTTCTGCAGGAAATTTTCCTTTTGCTCGAACGGTTCAGATTTGCCTCTGCTGTGATTTTCTTCTGACTAAACATCCTCTGAAACATTTTTTTGATGCTTCCCAGAATTACTGGCACTCTGATTACAATATCCTGTTGGATGGATACCATGAAAGCTGCTGGCTTTGGTAACTATCTAAAACGTGCAGAATGTCATATAAAGCAGTTTATCAGAGGGAGGGGGAGGGAGCGGACTTATGTGAACTGGGAATGCTTATCAACATATTTGCTTTTTCATACTACCTTCTTCACTTATGTTTAATGGGAACATTATACCACACATTTTATACCAGTATTAATTAGGAATGGTTGTGTTCCAGAAGTTTTGCATAAGACTGGTAAGCAACTTCCATATTTATTTATAAAATAAATACAATGTGTTTAGAAAAAGCTTTAGGCGCAATAACACAGCTAATGCAAATAAGTCTCAGCTTCTCCAATGAAGTCATCAATTCAGCATGAATACAATGAACCACTTATAAAATATTTTTCCCCTACTCCATCACCAGAGAGGTATATTCTCAGCATCCTCCAGAAAATGTGCAAAATCATTTCTGTGCTGTTTCTATATGGCATAACTGTATTTGCTCTTCTTCCCCTGAAGATAAGGAAATAAGATAGCAATATCCTAAATACAGTCATTCACACTAGGAAATGTTGTCCTCTCCTGACCTTCTTGGACCAGTTTAACCAATTCCAGGCTGCAACAGACTCTCCTTCTAAGTTTTGGTGAAATTCATTCCACTGCAATAGGATTATTACTTTGTCTCCCTGATCGCAGTTCAAGGAACTATATGAGAAATGAACATGCAAATGAACATGTAAATAGCCTTCCCTTTACAGAGAAAGAAAATCACATGGTCACCACACAACCTAGTGCTGTTTTTCCTTCTTTGGCTTCTCGTTTCACCCTCTAACTGGGGCTTCCCAGAAAGGACCAAAACTCTCAGCTGTCCTGGAATCAGTACATCTCAGCAGCTTTGGGGCTTCCTAAGACAAATGGTTTATTATCAGCCACGGTCAGAAGAACCGTATTCAAATGGAGCAGAAAACTGAAGAATGACACGGGAGTATTATCTTCTGACATGAACTGCTGCTGGGAAATGGTAGAGGGAAGAGGGAGCTAATGAGGGATAGCCACGAGGTCCATCTTGAAGAGCTACCCCGTAATCAAGCCCTGAGGTTTCTGGTAAGGGATGAAGCTGGAGGGCTTTTTTCGTCCACCCTGCCATTTTCGACACACATTATTTTCATTTTAAAAACAAGATTGAAGTTTATTCCAAACAAATTTGCATTAAGTTTGGCTCTTACGTTGCCACATCCAGTACTGCGGAATCACTTCTGATGTGTAATAGTGTTAAATAAAATCATACTCTATTCGGGGGGCTGGTGAAATCAATGTTTTCTATTACAGGATTGGTGCACGGTTTATTTCCATCCATTATATTCTCTGCACAGCAATAGCAGGCTCTCAGTTAGGAGATGAACCCCAACCACTTATTAGTTCATGGCTGGAAGCCATCAGCTCTGCATTATACAAAATCCCTGATTCATCACTGCCTCAACTCCATCCTCACACCTTTCAACTCATGCATCAGGGATAAATACAAAGTAAAGCAGTGGGAAATCAGAACCAAAGTTTCTACAGTAAGTTTCACTGCATTTTACTGCCTTCTTTTCATTCTTCAAAACCTTAAAAAAGACCTATTTTCTTGTATGTTTTTTTCCTTCAAAGATAATAGTACAGACTTCAACAATATCTCTGCCAAAAAGGAAAACTCCTTGAACCTTGACTTTCCGTCCTACTACACATAATGAGACAACTACTTAAACTGCATTTAAAAAGTGCTGAGTAGATGAACTCAATGCCTAATGATGTTACTCAGCTTGTCAGCAGCTGATTGACACTAAAAGTAATAAATTAGAACAGAAAATGATTTTACAAGATCCCTGGGATGACAGACAGGCTAAGTGTAATATCCTCCATTACAGTTGTCACTAGATTTTACACAGTTCAGATCTGAACAGCCTCAGCAGGAAAGTGGAACAATTTCATGAGATAGATCTTCAGATGATGTAGAGTAGCATAAATCCTCTGAAGTTAAAGCTGTTCTGATTTATGCAGACAGGGATCTGGCTTTATATTTTTATACGTTTCTACTCAAGTATTGGAATTAAATCATTTGTTTTCCCATACAAATCTGCACAGAGAAAAGCAGAAACCCTGCAAGAGAGGAATGCTGAAGGCTGATGTCTTGGCTGTGTTTGTTTCTACACACACACACACCCCTTCCTTTTTAAAGGACAGAAAACAGTATTTAGAGCATGGCATCACTGATTTTGTTGGCTGCCTTCATTTCAGGGAATCCCACTGTAAATCCACAGCTCTGCAGAAGCACCTTTTGAATCATTAGCATTCACTGTCAGAATCCTTTGTAATGTGTTAGGATGTGTAAAAGCAAGACAAAAGGCAAGCATGTGGATACTCCACCAAGCTCAAAAAGCCATTATGCCATTATTGTTTGGGGTTAATGAAAAGAAAGAATAAAAATGTGTATTTGAGCCCTAGCTATCTGCAAAGTCTGATCTGATATTTGTTTTTATTTGCTGGTTTTGTAAACTTCCATTCATAAAACTTTTCTTCAGAAGAAAACATGCCAGAATATGTAGTCGCTGCATGTGCAGTTTGTTCCACGCTCAGGGATGACTGTGGATGGTTTTAATTCTGCTTCATTCAATGAGCTCTTCTAATGCAATGATTTTCTCCATGGAAGACCTTAACCACAGTGGCCATTTGGAGCTGACTTTTTTTTTGTATAAATAATTTATAAAGCCACTGCAGACTTATACTTTTACAGTGGGAGAAAGGAAAAGGGGGAGGGGGGCAGGACTGCATCTTAAACTCTATTTACAAATTTACCTTGGCAGGCCCTCTTGCTACCAATAGGAAGCCATGTTGCATATTTAATTTGCTCTTTTGTTACGACGGGGCTTAGGTTAGTTAATTTCAATTTTCGATTTCAAAAGCTATCAAATATGGCTCAGATGAGAAATCAATTTTTCTCAGCTGCCTCTGTTTTTGTGATGGGGAGGTTTCCCATTGGTGCGAGGACAGCCACGTGACACGGCAAGAGATTAGTTCACTAGACCCCGTGTTTCAGCCACCTCAATTACTGGCTGCCTCTTGTAATTTAGCCTTATAACACCTAATTTCAAGATAGAACTCATATTTAATTCATGAAAGCTTCCACAAGAGTAATTGTGAAATAAATTGCCATAGAAAATATCCATTTGTGACTCGTTTTAATTTTGTATGCTACTAGCACGCTATTTGTTCTACTTGTTTAACACTTTAGCACAAACATATTTTATATTGAACTTTATGGACTGCTAATAGGTTATTATTTTTCACTGTTTCCCCTTCACGGACACACTACTGACTGTCCCTCTCCTTCATGCTGCTCTGGGTCTAGTAACATTGAAATAGATGTGCTAACACACAAACTTGTAATCTCCTAATTATTGAATGGATTTTTACGATCTGTTCCTAACTTTAAAAGTAGCAGATAAAATCACAAGTGATGGTTCGTAAATGGTAGTTAGATGACAAGGATCATTTAAAGGGCCAAGAAATAAATACAGTTTAATTTCTGTAATGTTTTAAACAAACCCATTCATTACACATATTGATGTTTCATGATAACAGTGGTATATATATTTTTAATTCTTTAACCAAAATAAATGTTTCCACTGTATACACACCATTTTGTCCTTTTCCTCCCTGTTGCTATGACAACAAGGTGGGTGAGGCCTCCTCAACTGCCAAACTCAGCTGTCATCCCTTCACCCTAAAAGCCTTATAATTGCTTTTATTTGCATACGACAATTAGGCAGGATGGCTCACAGCAAGAAAACCAACCTTTCTCTCCCCCAGTGCACACAACGCCAGCCTGTAATTTATAAAAGATACACGCCATGTGGTGGAGCACTAAAATAGAGTGATGAGTCCTTTCATCTGATTGTAAGCTATTAACAAAAGAAAACATCCCCTTTCAGGCTGTAAAAAATGCCTATCTGGTGTGAACCTGGAAAAAAAAAGGGGGTGGGGGGGGTGAAGAAAAAAGTTTTGCCTCCTCCATGCAAACCCTTCACATTCATTATCACGTTGAACTCAGCAAAAGAGTTTGAAAGAAAGAGTTACATTTTGGTGCTTTAGGAACAATGGAGCACGAGCAAAATTGATGACATAGTAAAATTGGATCTAGATTTTTGTTCTTGGATTACGTCACACGAAGATGCCAAAATGAGATGATAGTTCTGAGCCACCTTGCTGAAATTGCTGCAAGAAAAGCATGTGATGGGTCAGGATGTCAGACCAGCACAGTTGCATGAGAATCTAAAAGTTCGGTACTTTTAATAGCTCTTTTTCATTAAAATCTCTCTATTCAGCGAAGCACTTAGGCCCGTGCTGAAAGTTGTGCATGCCTGCTTATATGTTGAGCTGATGCTGGGCCTATATGCCTGCACGGCTTTTTCATATGAAGAATCACAGCCCAGGTAAATGTTTTAATGCAAGTTATTTAACAACATGCTACTGTTTTTAAACTTTCACAATGATAAAGTATCTTTCCCTAAGGAGACCAGTTAAGCATCTCCTCTACAACGACCTCTCCTCCTTTCTGGAGGCTCTCTTCTGGAAGCTCTTCATTTAACATTTATAACACCTGAGCTGATGAAGTATCCCCAACCCTGAAGAAAATCCCACAAGAGTCACCTTTCCTTTGACACATTTTACATCTATGACCCAAATGGTAGAAACAGAGCATGTTAAATTTAGAAGAACTAAGAAAACACATCAGGGAAAAATATGGGATTTGATACTGGGAAAAATGAGGAAGCAATAACTAAACAAAAAGCAATATGTTAGCTTGCTGTACAGCTAGCCTGATGTAAAAATAAGCCAGCTAATACATTACAATAGCATTACAACACACATTTTTAAGCCTCTCCAACTTATCTGTCTCAGAAGGGCATCCCAACTGAAACTGGGGAGGCTACGTAAGGGAGTAAAGCAGAACAGATCCAGTCTGGCTCGAACATGGGACTGACCTGTTGTCTCCCTGCAGCTACCTCTGCGACCTGATATTAGTGAAGAGGAAGAGCTGGGAATGCAGTTTGCAGGTATATTCTTAAACTTTGCTCACCTTGTTGCTCCTGCTTTAGAACATGAGACTTACCCAAACCAGTTTCAACGAGTATGTGGAAGGGGAGAAAGGTTGGAGCGGACAGTGGAAGAGAGAATGAAGGGAGTTTTAGGCATGGGACACGCACTGTGAAGTCCTCTCATTCCCTCCCTTCCTCATTAGCTCAGGCAGGTACTCACAAAACACAGTGCACAGCTTCCAGCATCATTTCCCAGCTTTCATCAGTACAGGGAGCAAGAAGAAGTCAATAGACCACAAGTTTCTCAGTACGAAGCTTCAACAGCTGACTGTTTTTGACAGTGCCCTGGACTGGCAGCACATTCAACTCAGCTCTGCCACCAACCCATCAGCTGGATCGGGACAAACCACAGCTCACAGGCTCACACACGGTATTGGTACTTTTTGAACTTGTACAAAGGACAGGAAAATCAAACAATCCAATCAGCACAGGATTTTTTCTTAGCACAATTTACAAATATTTTGCCCATTCTAGCTTTAGGAAAAAAATACCATGTTTACTCATTATTCCCTTCTAAGCATACATACTATGCCCTAATTGAACTTCACATGTTTGTCCCAAATTTCAGTATGGTATATTACTCTAACTCCGTGTTTCTTTAAGTATTCACCTTACAGTTCTTAGTATCCTGTCTCTACTCCTAGTGCTTGAGAAGTACGTGGAGTCTCAAATAAGAATCTCAGAAACTGCAATACATAATTTTGTACTTTAAGTAATTTTAGAAATCTCCTGCTGCTGTTACAAATTTGGTTGAATACACCTATTGATATCAATAAGAGAAATCTTTGCCTCTTTGTTGGAACAATTTCTCATTGTACAGTTAATCTCAAAATCTTGCTGTTGCTGAATTGATCCTTTTAGATGTCTGGAGACAAATTCTTTCCCGGGATAAGTGTAGAGATTGCTAGGCCTTTTGGCTTGAGACCTGAAGTTGTCCCATAATTTTCATAACATTTTCACAAGATACAAAAACTTGATTATAAAAGCACATTGTGAGAGTGTAAACAGTGTAACTGTGGACTTCCCTAGGATCGGAGGGAAGTGTTATTTCCTGCTCCATAAAAGACACAAGTCTTTTACATGCAAGGAGGCTTGGTTCAAGCAAAGTGAGTTTTTCGCTCTGCAGTCCATAGAAAGTAAAAATAGTAAGATTTCTTAAAAGGTAGAAATAGGACAAGACATAAATGAAACTTTGGGAGCTTTTCCAGCTTTAATGCCTTCACTCTTCCTTTTCCAAATGCATGCATCTCTTTAAAGAAAAGCAAACTGTGAACAATTAGCAAAAGTTTACAAGATGAAGCTTCTTCAGGATGGTCCTAACATGCACTCTGACCGTTTACATGGATTTTATGTCACTATTGGCTGCTGCATTCAATAGAAACACTTACAGTACAACCACAGTAACGCAGTGCTGTTCATCACATTCACATAAGAATTAAAGCTTAATATAAGTCTCTCTGCCAGTACTCAAATATCCTTTTATACCTACCTGGTAAAGCCTGTAGCTTTGCTGAAGTTACTACAGCTTTCTATCGATATGAATTAGAGTAAAATTTGTACCAAAGTAAATAAAATGCATAAAACATAATTTATAGCCATACTTAACTGTAATTGTCCCTGTTTCTTTAACTACCTTATGGGAATATTCTAGAGTTCTATACAAACTTGTACTTTTTTATTATTATTATTTTTGCAAATTCTCCACACATAATAGGAAAGAGATTTGAATGTCAAGAACAAATTTGTGGTATGGAATAGTATCCTGTTCTGTGACATCCAATTACTGACAGGGTGGCATCGTAAATTATAGGAATAAGACATAAGGATAAATGTTGATGATCTGTATTTTCAGACCTAGTTTTCTAATAATTCATCTTAAAAGTTAACTTTTTCTCTGGCCCTCTATTTGTGATAGCTACTAAAAGCAAACTGAACTGGCTGGATTTTGTGTTTGGACTAAACATATTAACATGCACAAGAAAGGAGGAAAAAAAAATCGATAAGAGCTGTGAACACTAACTGATACTCAGAAAAGGAAGTAAACAAAAAAAAATTGCTAACATCCCTGCACATATCCAGTCAACCTTTAGTAATGGAACAAGTAGAAAGTGATTAAGTTTTACTTCTACCACGAGAGCGAGTTAAGATGCTTCTCCAGTTCCACTTGCCTCTATGACAGGTTTGCAAGTTTTTACCATTTCTTTTTCTATTGAGATCAACTTTTCATTGTTTCTTATTCAGAATATCATGAAGTATACACAAAGCTGCTTTTGAACTTTTAAACTAAACTCTGAACCCCTTTAGATATTTTATTATCCACACTTATTTTGTAGGCAGAAGGACCTAGTTCGCTTTAAAAGAAGAAATTTGCTCCTATTCCCACAGACTACAGTGGTGGTAGGATCAGGCTCTCAGTGATGTTTTGATTATCACAACAGAAAAATGCCACTATGTAATCTTTCATGCAGACGTTATACAGCAGTTTGCTGTTCTTTAATCCACCTCCTTCTGCATTTTTTTCTCTCCAATAAAAGGAACAATGTACACTCGACATGAACTCCAAGATTTAAATGAAGCTTCATGTCTGCTAATATTAGAGAGACATTAATAATAAATTTGGCAGCAGGCAAGTCTAAGATGATTTCTGACTTGGTTTTGTACCTCAGATACTAGAACTTGAACTGCAGAGTTTGACACTGACACATTTTAGGGAACAAAGTCTCTCTCCTACTACCTCCTCCACCCCCCCAATTCAAATCTCATCTGAGAAGTGCTGAAATGAAGCTGTCACTCAGGCCTGCTCAGGGACCTGTCAGCAAAACATTGAGCCTTTTCATTTTGATGGGTCAGCCTGCAATCCCCTTGAAAGAGAAGTCCGTGCCACTGTGGTTTTTCTTTCTGCAGGAATTCTGAATTCTAATGAAACTCCAAATCGCTCAATAAAGGCAGGGGCATGGGGAAGTAATCCAACCCAGACCGGAGTGAAATTTGTATTTTATCTTTTTTTCCCCCAGACCACTATTCTAATAGCATTCACAAAGGGTTTTTTTTTTTTCCCTTCACCCCCCCCCNGCGCAAACAGAATGAGGTGTCCTTTGTCTTGATGCTACGTTGAGATTAGGTAGCGGCTCTCTGAAAATGAAAGGGCATGGCTCAAATTTTCTTGGGTAAATATCCATCCACCTATTGCAGCCTGCATCTCCACTGCTACAAATATCTCTAATGTATGACTGTGCTGAGAGAAAGAAAATTTCACATTAGCATTTCTTACCCAGAAGAAACAATCTTTCATTAACACTGTACAAAGCTTTTTCAAGCCAAAAAAAGAAAACTGTACCTTTCTCACTCCTCTGCTCTCAACTCTTCCTTCCACTTTAGTTACTACCTATGACTGCTATCAGGATGGAGGGGAAAGGATGAAGAGAGTGAGAAAATAATTTATATAATATGTTGATGTATTCTCTTTCAAGTGGTTTTTATTAACACACATGTTTTATAGTTTTTAAAATATGTATGAATTCAGTAGCCTTTTTATGTTTGCTCCCATTGAAGGCAGCTTATTTTAACAAGGAGATAATTCTATTTTGCTAACTGTTTAAAATTTGGAATCATTAGAGAAGATGTAGGCAGCCTGAACAGACAATTTATGACATGGTCAATGGTATAGACTAGCACTTGATTTGTATTATATGAGTTAAAGAGTGATCCTAATCATTTTATTTATTTAGACTTCTCTCTTTATGGTGCACAATTAAAAAACAATTAAGGCAATTAAGCACAATCAGATTAAAAAGCCAAATAATTTGGAAATAAAAAAAATTCAGAGCCCTTTCTGGCTGAATATCATGCACAAAAGCATTATGTGGAAATATAAAATATGGTCTACCTGAGCAATATTTTATGGAACTGGAAAATAAAAATACAGATGGAAAACTAGCTAAAAACTTGTAATTTGAAGCACAATCTAACACAACGGAGTAAAGGTATCAATTAGATGGTGTAACACCACTAATAGCACAGTGGTAAGTGTTGCCTAACTCTCTTCATTGTCTGGTTAACCTGCAAGTATGTCCATCAGTAATGTTTCAACAATGCTACAGCAACCTTCCCACCCTATAATTATGTTTGTGTTATTCAATCTTGCAGAACCACCATCTTCAAGCTCTCACCCTCTCTCTGCAAGAGATGACCCAAACATCTCATCTTCCTCTGCTCTGCCTGTCCAAAGAGAATCCATTATAACCCCAGGTGCTGAAAAACCCAGATATTATTATGTAGTACGTAGCAAACCAATGCATATGTGTTTGAGCACAGTGCACATATATATATATAAAACTATTATTTTCTTGAGCATTGTGATAGAACTTGGATGTCAGAAAAAGTATAGTAAGTATAGTATGTAATTTTCCTTGGTGATGACCTTCAGAGGTTTTCTTCTCCCCTTGATTGGCACACATCTCCATGGGAAATCATTATAATAGACCCCTATTTCTCTACCTACACTGTCAGGGGCTGCTAAAACTATACTTCATTTACCCTGCTATACCTCGCTATTGCACCATAGGTAGCATATATGATCACCCAGAGTTCTGACGCTGTGTTACATCTGGACAGCTAGAAAGGAGTTAAAACAGTGATAGACACTGCTTCCTTCCTTTGTCAGAAGATTAATAGTGCTTTCTTTTTTCTGTATGAAATCCACACCATTCTTTCACTCTGACATGGCAGGTAACAGCAGGGACTTGAATATAGCAAAGGTACTTGTGTTTGTTTCAAAGAATACATTTTAATTTTAAAGATATATGTCTAACGCATGCAGAAAACACTCTCACATGCAGTTCAAGATTGGAATACTATTTTTTTTTAATATAAATCTACCTGACCAACTGTGTGTGCACGTGTGTGTGTAAAAGACACAGTCTGCTTTTAAAAATGGCTAAATGCCTGCAAAACTCCAACTCAGTAGGTGCTGTGCTTCTTAAAATGCATGTGCCACAAAGATAGCCTTTGGTTTTGTCATTGCTATTTTGTCGTATACTCTAACATGAGATTCATGCACTTAATGGGGAAGGTGGCATAATCATTTTACCTTTTCAGGATGTTCAAAGTCTCACAAAACAAATGTTGGTTCCCATTCACTGTCAAGTACCTGATGACTGTCGATTGCAAAAACTTTATAATGGAAATTTTCCTTTCAGTGCATCACCAACTGTTTGCACTTGCATAATGAATAATTTTAGAGTCTACCCTGCAATCTTAACTTTGGCTAAAATGCTTAGTGTACACTGGAGCTTTACTTTCATGTTATTTGCTTGCCAGAACTCTAAGAACAGACGGAGGATGTATCCCTATGTCATTGAGGGCTTGATCCAATGCCAAAGTAACTGAATACTGTACTTTGAAAAAGACAAGCAAATACTCTGGATGAGATTGAACTGAAGTAAAAGTTATTTTACTCAAAAATCAAACCAATTGCCACCTTCTTCTCGATGCTCTAAGTCCAATGCACAGCTTATGTAGAATCATCTATGTCAGCCGAATTTCCCCTGCTCAGAGACATGCGTGGACAAATCACGGACCGGAGCACAGCTGCATCCTCAGGTGAGGGCAATACTTACCTTGTCTTAATGGGAGTGCCAGGAATCATTGTTTCAGGCAGGCAAGGCTGCCAATGCACAAACCCACAAGCCTGTGTCTTCCCATATTCTTTCTGTCCCAGCTAGAAGTTGTCACAATCCAGTTTTATTTCAAAGCTTGCAACCAGTCTCAGTTTCATATGCATTAACATTTCCTTGGTAAAACAAGCAGCCTAAACTCAGTTATTAGCAGTCACAGAGTTTCTGTGAAGCATTTTACCCTGAACCAGAAGACAACAGAAGCATTTGTGATCAGAACATCAGGGTCAGAACATCAGGGTCTTCCTCCTACTTCTGACACCTGAGGGTATGCAATATGGACAGGCTATGGATACAGATTAATGGGAACTACCAGAAATTTTAGAAGTATTACCTACTTATGTACCAAAAAACAACTTAGCAGATTTAGCAGCTTTATCTTCTTTCTCATATAAATGACAAAAATAATTTCATATAGTCCAACAATTTACAAATCAAGCACCTGGCCAAACATATCCAAAACAAATCATCAAGAACATTTTGTTAAAATGTAACCAGCCACTAACCAGCATAACTTTTCATCTAACCTTTAATCATGTTGGATAACACCCAAAAGGGACCCAATGGAAGAGTCAATCGCTACATGATATTTGAAGGCTCAGATTCCAAGGAGCAAAATATATATTTAACTGAGTTAAGTTCATCTTCAGGTTAATTAATGCCATTCTAGGTTTATTCTCAATATTTTTTTCTAGTTCATCCTAATACTATTCTATTTCCCATAAGAACCTTAATATTTTGGGCTAGTTTTACTAGGAAGTTTCAGTCTCACAGTGCCCCGTGATTAATTACTTTAATAGATTTAAAACTTGATTTACACCAGTGGCTACTTTTTGTGGAGATAACCACTAGAAGATTTTGATAAAATTAAAACTGTCATTGTCTTATGAGCTGGTAAGATTTAACAAGCCTCAATGGTACTACCAAAGAGAAATAAAGCTTTTTTCTATTCCATTCAATGAAGTGATACCTTTATCTGTAGGTTTCTATTTTATTTATTTTTAAAGTTTTGTACTTTTGCCTTATTCTTATTTTAAAACAAAAATACAAAACTTCTTAATGCTAAAAACCCCAACGATAAACCCAAGAAGCAATCCAGACACATCTACAGTAGCGTAAGACCTGTTCCTCCCACCCCAATTCCCTTATAATTGGTTATGATGTTCAATATAAGGGATAAATGAGTGCCCCTCTCCTGCTTGCTCACAGTATGCCACAAAACCCTGAAAGGGTTAATTGGCATTTTAAGAAAAGGTAATTGTAAAGCATATCTGCTGGGGTTATCCCCAGAACTGGGGGGGTGGTGCACAGGTCTCCCACCCACTGGAGCATCTCACATCTTGAAGAGCGTGCTGAAGACAAAAGCAGTACTACTGCTGTTTCTTGATTTTCACTTTCAGCTCTAACTGCTAACCCCCAATGTGCTCTTTTGAGTTTACTATATCAAGATAGTACTTACAGCAGAGTATATGTGCTGTGTCTTGACTGTAAAATTATACTGACATTGTAAGCATAAATATAAATCTGTGCGTGCGCTTAAATCATACATAATTTACTGCTGGATTTATTGGCTGCAGAGGAGCAACACACTGACGGGAGTGGGTGCGCTAAAAAACGGATGCAGAGACTGGCTACAATTTTTTATTTTTTAAATAAACCAAACATTTCACTGAGTAAAATATATAACCTGGCATATAAAAAGAAATGTTGTTCTAAATAAGTGAAAAGTCAAACTGAATCTAAGCGAGGTCATAGGTGGCCCTTTTCTCACCATATCAAACCCTTTGCCAGTTGTTTGTAGATGCTCATAACATTTTTATCCTCTGAAAATATATATTTCACATTCACTTTCACCAACAGAAACTTTCCGTGATGTTCTTCTAATGCATTCCAGTAAGTGAGTAAAGAAAAGCAAGCTATACAAATATTCAAGAGCTAAGACCATTTTTTTTGTTTGTTTTGTTTGTTTTTGTTTGTTTGTTTTGATGGATTTTTTTTTTTCCCCTGGGCACATAAGTCCCATATTACTTTTCTTTGGAGCTTGGCTTTAGGCATTCAGTTTGCAAGAAGCAGAGCTCCTACATATATAAGTCACTCAGAGTGTACAAAACATGGGTGACTTCACCCCTTTAACCCTAGATTCATTGACCTGTACAATCAGGGACTCCTCCCTTCATGCCTGTTCCCACTGAGATTACACACCCATAGCATGCAAACTATAGAAATGCTTACTGTAAGTGGGATCACAGAATATGATCTTAGGTATTTTGCACTCACATTTAGGATTAAATTCATCGCCTTGAAGAAAACTCTCTCTTTTGATGAAACCAGTGGCACTACTTGCACAAACACACAGCAGTAAAGGAAGGCTACATAAATAGACATTAATAAGTACCTTAAGCCTTTGTTTGTCATGAGAGTATCATAAGAACAACCCCTACTCTACCCCTCTGTTCTAACCTCTGTCACACCTTTATCTCCCCACTTTCTGTAATTAATCCTCCCCTTGGCAATAACTCCTCCCTAATTTGAAGAAAACATCACAGCTGGTTCTGAACAGAATACTTCTTTAAAACAATCAGTTATTCTCTTAATTACATGGTGTCATGCCCTGCAACACATTTACATTACAGCTAACCAAGTTGGTGCTGCTCATTCCACATTATATGAACATGTAGGAAAAAGCATGGACATCCACCAACTTCTAGATTAGATTACAAGATCTGAAAAAGTAGTTTGTTAAGGTTCTTAGAGGGCATCAGAGGTTTATTATATGCAGCTGAGAGTTCTAAGTACATCTCATATTTGCTAACAAGTGAAGTTTTTGTCTGTACAGTTTGGGAGCAAAACACCTCTCCCAGGTAGGAAACACTGAGCCTGGCAACTCTCAGCGTGAGCATTTGTTTTGTCCTGTATTAAAGGCTAGTGACACGATCAAGGTCCCCCTAATATTTCTCAGAATATTTGCCTCTTCTTGTAGTCTGTCATTAATATTTAAGAGTAAGTTCCTGGTGCTGTAATTTTGGGGTGTTCAAGTATAAATTAGCTGCCTGCACCTTCAGTAGATATTTCTTCCAATATATCTCTCTAATTGGGTCTTCACTTAAATGAGCTCCAGCAAAATTCTTGTCATTGTTGAGCATGTCTCCTAGATCCTTTCCTCTTTGCTTTCTGCATTTTCACTTCTTCGTGAAGATGCTTAATGCAGCATAATTGAAACAATTTTATTGTCTCCAGCCATCCATTCTACTGTTTCAGTGGCAGAAAATACTGGTCAATTTGACAACTTAATATGACTTTAGTGGTCATTTGAACTCCTTTAAGCCACTGGGTGCTAAAATTACTTGTCATCTTCCTTCACCTGCAAGCCGAGTATAACTGGTGCACGAGAAAAGGAGAAGAAAATTCTCTTCCACTGAAAACATTTACAGAAATACATAATTGCAAGCTTTACTAATTGATAGGGCATTGACTCTTCCTACAACAATTCTGAACCACTCGCGAGCAATACTTGATACTCTCACCTGGGGCTCTGCTGATGCCTTCAAACTTTAGCTTTTCTTCTTCCCACAGGGCTGGATCATTAAACACAGAATGGGTTACACAGCCATTTCAACTTTTCCTTTCTTATAGATTATTTTTTGTAATCTAATTTATTTATTAATTGGACGCCTAGTGTTCAACAAATGCAGTTCAAGCTTACACTTGAGCTTAGTGCTTTGACTGTGTGACTGTTAAGTGTAGGCATGTACAGCTAATGTTCGAGCAGCTGCCAAGAGGATAGAAAATGTTTCTTCCCCCAGCCTCCTCCTTTTTAAGCAGGCCTATATATAGGTTCTTTATTTTGATTGTTTATTTATGATCTAGATGTTTCTGTGTATATCAACACCATGCCAGAAACATGGGTTATGATGTTTCAAGGTCTCTCAAGCTTCTTTCTCAAACTCACGTAAAGAAAATATTATTCAAGTATAAGAATTATACAAAGGAGTTGATCCTATTCCCCTTGAAGTCAATGGTATTCCAATGAAATCAGCTAGATCCCACCATATTTTTACTTTAGATCAATTTTTTTAGATTCCATGTTTCCCTATATAGATTATACCATACACTCTCACAACATCAATAATGGTTCCCATTGACTTATACCACAACTACCAGAGAGGCATTGCGGTTAGCTCCTGCCACAAGGTCATCCTCAGAAGTTTCTGATAAATCAATGGGAGCTTTATGGACTGGTTTTATTCTCCCTTCCAGGAATAAATGCAAACGGTGTCACTGTCTGGACACTTGTCTTCTGCACTGAACTAAGCAGAACCACCGAGAGTAATTCCTTGGTGTGCTGGGAAATGCCATTCTGGTCTGTCCTGTTGCATCTTTTCCCTTTGATACCTTTCCTTTTCATATTCATTGAAAGCAGTTCAGTAGGTAGTGTTAAACTAGCACAGGTTTCTGTGTCATTCACACTATGGTGGAGTTGCTTTTCAAGTCACATGAACTTGCCAATTTTAATGGGATCCACACAATGAAACACCCCCCACTTTGGAAAACATCAACCTTTGCATCTTTAAATATAAACTTTGAGGATACATTTAGTAACATTATAATCTTGTTATAGGGATACTTTTTTTTAAAACTGTGATTAGCAGACTGTTAATAACAGCATTGATTTTTTCCTTACAAAGCCATCACAATTACTGCTCTGAAAAAAAAAAAAAAAAGCTAGATTGTAGGCTAGCTACTCTCCCTAGAAGAATACAGATCTAAGTTCTTCTGTGAGCCTGGTTTCCTACAGATTTCTGTCCTCTAGCCTTTGCTCCTCATCTATATCCTCACCATACGTCCTATTCAGGAAGTACAAGGAGATGCGGCAGCCCGCCAGCTGTTCCCAAAGCAAGCGTGGAAGGGCTGAGTCCTGCCTGCCTTTCCCTCAGTGGGGACACTGATTTGGGTTTTTTCCCCTCCACGGATTTTCACAAAACTTACAAGAACTTAATTATCACTGACATTTCTGCCCTTCTGTCAAATTCAGTTGAAAAATGCAACAACACTAGCAGAGGACTGACAGGTAGAGCAAATGATCGTGTAAGCCTCATTTTTGTAGGTACATAGCCTAAAGAATACTATAAAAAATACAGGAAGTCTAAAGCCCTGCTCCAGCAATGCTGCAAGCTGGATGATCCGAGTTAATGCTTCATTTGTATACGGGTGTGTATTTAAAGATAATTAATATTAGCTGTGACTTTTGAGACTGGTATCAACACAGTCTCCCTTTGTAGTGCCTACAGTTTTGTAAATGCAAATAAATTTGAGTCCAGTTTTGCATTTTTAATTATTAACAGGCAGAGTTCCTTTGGTATTTAACTGCCTAACCATGACTCAGGGTAGACACATATATTCATGGCATTAACTGTGACTAGGATTTTCAGGTGCAAAAAAAAAAATCAAAGTAGATTTAAAAAAAATTAACCTCCAAGTGAATCTTGAATGATATTTTTTTTTTTTTTTAAAGCTTTGGCCAGAGAGGTTTCTTTAGTTCAACCACAGTAATCTATGTAATATTAGTATGAACTCAGACAGTTGTGAACACTTACAGTATAGCATGGGGGGGCAGTACACATATACTGCGATATTAAAAAAAACATTATTTTGAGGTAGGCATGCCAAAAGCAGTTCTCTGGAACAGAAGGTGGCCTAATTATTAAAAGAAATGGCTTCCATCTCTGTGATGGTCTGACTGTTTGTGGATAAAATCCTACAACTGTGAAGGGCCTTGTGCACTGCAAAAAAAAAAAAAAAAGGAAAAAAAATCAAAGTGTTCAGCAGCCATACATCAGAGAGACTATACAAGAAGAGTATCGTATTTTTAGAGACCCCAGAATTCCTGAGCAAAGAAGTAGTTAGTACCAGGTCTACATCAAAAGAAAACAACATTCTGTGTCATTGCTGGCCTCCTCTGTGATGTTTTGCCCTCAGCTTCATAATATTCAAAAAGTCATGGTTAAAAAAGACAGACTGTCCCTTTAAAATTAGATCATCCCTTTTATTAATATGCAGAATGAGTTGTCAATTGACCAAGCAACAAATGTACATCCTCATATCCTCATTTTCACTTCTATCTATGAATATTTTAAAACCCTAATGTGTGCTTGGCCATTTGGGTTTTAAGCAAAGACTTATCACAGTGTAAAACCCCTCATTTTTATCCCTTAGCTGAGGGCTTCTTTTTCCCTTTTCCAGGGTGTCATTAAAAATCTGATGCCAAGAGCTGGGACTTGGCAGGGTTTGCGATATAATTTGCAATCTGCAGTGTTTGCTGGCTAGCCCCCACCTGCCCCCCTCTTTTTTTTTTTTTTTAAACCAGCCTGCCTGCTAGAGTCAATAGGGGGCATCCCTCATCTGTCTAAAAGAAAAATAGCAGCATACTAATTAGAATTCTATTTGCCAGAAGCCTCGGAGTTGCTGTGCTTATAGATTTCAAGCTTCTTTTGTTTGAATTAAATTGCCAACTTTTCCCCCCCCCCTTCCTTCTTTGCACTAGGCATGAGAGAGCGGGTGCCTTATTTGATTGAAAGAGGGGGTAGGGGGATGGGGAGGAGGAAAGCCTTAGCTATGGAAATGCTGAGGAAATGTCAGGGTTGTGTTTAAAAATGCCTGGTATGCTTTTCAGTGCCTGACTCCTGTCTTTCTAGCAGGGTTGTCGAGGGGAGGAAAGGGGGCCTGGCACTAAGCGCAGGCACTCTGCCCCTTCTCCCTGACACCGAAATTCTGGGGGAGAGCTGACATGCCTTTCCCCAGCTCAAAGCCAGATGGTTCAAGCTTGGATAAAACCTTGGGATGAGATCACAAAGCTTGTTCATAACAGAACACACAACATCTCTGTTTTTCCTATTAATACCTCCTTTTGTACGCATTGTGTGGGGTGAGGGAGGGGCCAGGGGATATGTCATAAATCCAAAGGAAAATGTCATATTTAACATTAATTTGTTTTCATAACCCTGGAAAAGAATTCAGGCTTTCCCCATTAAAATGACATAATTAACTGTCGAGAAGTTTTATTACAAATAATTTTTTAAGTTCATGAATAACTGAGCGAAATACACACCAGAAAGTTTTTGCTGCCCTTAAGCATTTTTTTTTTTTTTAAACATTCAAGGAAAAATTTCACAGGGCAAGCTTCGAGCACGACCACATTTATGCAACTTCCTAAGTTTAGGTGACTAAATAATATTAAGACTGAGCTCACTTTCCATCACCACAAATTATGTCTGCGCACAATACGGCCATTGACTCCGGCCATTGACAGTCAAGTCTCATGCACTGATTCACAACCAGGGATAAGCGAATCATGGGGACAGAATAAGGCATTCTATGATCTTCATATTCCTCATAATGATGGAATGCTTGCAAAGGAATCAGAATTCTTTTTGAATGCATTAATCAGTCAAATTTACTTGACATTTTCATGGATTTGCCTTCTCCTTACAAATTCTTAGCAGAGCTCACCTAGCTGTGATTGGCGCTCTCGGATGACACTGCCTCTGCTCCCTACCCAGATAAGCTCCTTATTTGACTTCTGGCATAAATGTTACCATACAGCATGCTTAGAATTTTTTGCATGCATCAGTTTAAAACTTGTTTTCCTTGCTGTTCATTCATCCCCTTGCAATTTTGTTTCATATATGCCCATGAAAGGGCAAGATATTTTGGACGTGGGTATGAACAAGGGAAAAGGAAATTAAGGCTAATTCCACATTTGCCATGTTTTTTGGACAGTACTTAAAATTAGTAATTTGTAAAGCCAATTCTGTTCCAGAAAAAAATTGACCCTCAAATTTGGTGTAAAAATAATACTGAACTATGCCACAGTGTTTGACCAATACTGTTTTATTTTTTTTTCTTTTAAACTGTGAAACCTTTAAGAATTAATGATATTCTAATTTTTTCAAGGAATTCAGGCTCATGCCTGAAATACTAGTCTTTTCCTTTAAAAAATTATCTATACGTTATCATAGTATATTTGATTTTGGCTTAGTAGATGCTGTGATTATTTTTGCACAGTCCTTCAAAATAAATTTCCTGAAAAAACACAGAGCTAAAGTACCAGCTAACCACTGCATTTTTATGTCTTCATTAAAGATAAGATCTTAAAGGAAAGAGGGAAAATACGGACATTAGTAACTCTTACATATACTCCTTGGTGCTATTATATTTTAATTAGCACAGTTTGCAGGCTGTAACCTTTCCTAGGCCTACATGATGCATGAATATTTTATTTGCATTACTATAAAGTAAAAATAATTTGATTATCATTTGTACTATTTATGATTACATGTTTCTGGACACGCACATAGGCACTATTTGTAGCAGACTTTAGCATTCTTAAATAGCATAGAGTGCTGACAAGCAAAGTATTGATGTTTACAGTATCATGCAAACCCTGAAGCCAACCATGTTCACATCTCTTTGAATTACTTTTCCGATTCGAAGCCTCTAAGAATCCAGTCCTCCTTTATCTCTTCTTGTTATAAAAAGTGGCAGGAGGCAGAGTGGCAGAATGACCCACAAGATGGCACCTGTCACCAGTGGGATTTCTTCTGCCTTCTGCAGGCCAAATTTTGTTTGAACTCACTATGGCCTCTGTCATATCCTCATTTTCCCTTCCACTCTTGCCTCTCCTTCTTAATCCCCTTCGTGCAGGCTCAGGCTCTGTTTACCCAGCTTCCGAAACCTTTTTTTCTGCAAGAAGCCAAAGTAAAACTTTATTGAAAGAGGGGTTCAGGATTAAGAGGCAAACCCTGTGCAGGAGGAAGCTAGCTACACCACCTGCCGCCTTTAACTGGCTTTGCTTAAAGACAGTTTTTCCTATATACAATTACCAGGCTCATTCTTATAGATGTGCATCTGAAATACATGATTACTTTAGGTCTCAAAGGTGAGGGAGCTGATTAGCTCTCTAATGAAGCCTTTTGTTATTACTTACAGACAAAGTACATCACATAGATGGAACATATCGTAAGAAAGCCTTCTTATGCTGGGCCAGATATATTATAACTTCCAGGTAAGACCATCTACAGCAAAGAGGTAAAGCAGTTTCTATAAATACAGAATTGTTGGAAATTTTTAAAAAAACTGATTAAAGGCAGTGACAAAACAACAAACAAGCACTGTAAGACCATTGGGTCTAATGTCCCAAAGATGAAACTGATAATTCATCTGCTATTGAGGCATTTTGTACTTTGTCCAAAATGATGTAAGGTAACTTTCATTGGTTGCCTAACATAGAGGTGAGAACAGGTCTATAAAAAAAAAGAGGTTGATAAGCATCCCTTGTCTTTGACAACACAAAGGGCCAAATCCAAACACTGTTACAGAGACAAACCATCCACAGAAAAACCTACAAGCTGCAGGTCACTCCATTTAATTCTACCAGCCACAATGGAGAATTGCTCTTCCACACACAAGGATACGGAAGAACACTGGGACCCACATGGAGCCTGATGAACCAGGCAGCTCTTCTCCTGCAGCATGCACCAGTTCCAGCCCTTGCTGCTATTCTTCCTCCCTCCACCTCCACCTCTGAAGACTTCCATGCCCTCGGGTTTTCCTGCGCCTTTTTGTGCCTGAGAACATCATACCGGGCTGTTGGTTTCTTCCATTAATCTTTGTGGATTGGAGACGGAATGTACCTTACACCTTGCTCCTAATTGTCATCTTTCTTCCTTCTGTCAACTTCAAAAATGCTCCTAATTACCCCAAAGAATAAACAGGGTCTTTCAGCAGCCACCAGTATGGGCAGAAGGGAAGAGTGTTTCTAAAATGTTTTCCTTTTTTCCTAACGAAAGACGGCACAAGCCTCAAATCTTACCTATCAAAACTTAAGTCATTAAGAATGTTATAGTTGGGCCCAACCTAGTTAGGAAAATCTTGTTTCCATATTATTCTACACTAAGCTAAAATTTGTGAAAATGGTGCAGGTGTGTTTGGACAATAACCTAAGTTAATCCTGCTGTTAAAAATAGCTACTAATACTGTGAAACCTTTAAAATGTTAGCATCACCACAGTGATTAAGAATATCCTTTCAATATCTGCCTACAGTTAACACAAAAAGCAGACTACTTTGCTGTGTCCCATATAAGTTGCTTTCACTACAAACATCCAGAAGTAATTCAGACCTCGCATGCAAAAACAATCAGGCCATAAACATACATTTTGCTGAAATTCTTTGAATCCTAGGTATCAATACAGATCCCAAGAAGCTGGTTTCATTTTGATGGTCCCTTCATATGCGACTAAGGAATAATCTAGGGATGTTCGTAAAATAAAACCACTTCAGTAGCTTCCTTTTGAATTAGAAAATGCAGATTCATAAAACTAAAGTGGGTTTATGAATCATGCCAATTTGTCTCGAGCTTTGAGAGAGATTTTTTTTTTTTTGACCCTTTGGAATTTTCATTTTGAAATGACTTTTTTTCCCCCCTTTCTGGTAGATTATGAAATCAAGCAAGTTCAACCCAAAATGAACCCTTTTGATCATTCTGAAAGGCAGCTTTTTCGAGAATTTTCTTCTGCCAAGAATTTGAAAATGTCACATTTCATTCCAGTATGAACAGAAGCCAGATTCTGAACTCTCCAAATCTTCTGCGAAATAAAATTTGTCTTTTTCACTACTCCAAAATTAATTTTTGCTCAAAGACTTCTGGGTGGCTTAAGATAGTGGTCAGCAATTACAGATAGCACATGGGTGGTTTTTAGTAGCATTAGCATGGTAGGGACAAGGCCAGGATCACAGAGTTGGAGCATCTTGAGCGAAGCGTGAGAGGCACCAACTCTCTCAGCTCCTGGCTCTCAGTGCCAAGCTCCAATGCTTCACTTCGAAGCAAGATATAGATGCCGAAGCAAACGCCAGCATTTCCTAGCTCCCACTGAGTTTCTATCAATATTCTTAAACTTTAGAAAAGAAAAATACAATCTGGTGTAACAGCCTTAAAAGACCGCTGACTACTGCTACAAGAAACATTCTACAACTGGAACCTAAGTAGGCATATAAATCCAAGAGGTCACTGCCCAGTCGAGTAAGCTTTCCACCCAGACAAGTAAGCCCATTAAACTCTTGCCAGTTTAAGTCACTCTCTAGTAATGTAGCTCCATTTTCTAAGGGAAAAAAAATCTTTTCTCCCAGTGTCTGTATAAAGGACAATTTCCTACAGATAGTAATTTTGCCAAAGAACTATTTAGGAAAACTTGGAAGTTGTCAGGCCAAATCTGTCTCAAATCACAACTCAGTGGCAACAAGGCATCACACCTTCTCCCATGGCACTGCACAGAAACACATCTCCCTCCCCAGACCTTCTCTGGAATGATTCTGGCATAGGCAAGAACACCATTTGGCTGGAAACAACCTCATAACTGTCACATTACCAAGCTGGGCACAAAAAACCTTTGCATCCCTTTGGTTTACTGGATGTATTCCACAGCCATCCAACCAACCCAACCATGGATACACTATTTGCTCCTCAAGGGAGGCCACCCACCCACCTCCTGTTGCACGGCCACCAGCAGCTGGGTGCAGGATGGGCTGCTTCATCCCTGCAGCACAGCAGTGGCTCTGGGAGAGGGCTGGTGGTCCAGCACATCTGACAAAGCCACCCGTGCTTTGCAAAATTGCTCCAAAAACTGTTTTTGGAGCATTGTAATTAAATTCTTCTACAGCTGGTGCAATAAAACAAGTTAACAGAAAGTCTGTGCATGTCAAGGACAGCTATCATTTTTGCTTTATCACTGTTGCTTCACAGCATTTCCTGTGTGAGCCCCATTACTTTTGCTGCTTTTAACTACCATCCTGCTCACTTGGGAGTCATATTTAAGGTCAGGCAGTACACATTAGTCCTGCCTGGAGTAAAAATTTACTCCTTACACTGGAAATGATAGGCCTGTACAACAACACATGAAGAAGAAATGCCATTCAAAAGCAAAACTACAGGGCTGTCTTTTCTTGCACTACATAAATCCAGTATGAAAACTGTAACCTGTATATTATTATAACAGCTCTGTCCCCTGTAATATCTTTGTTTTTGTAATTATTTTAGGCTTTCCATTCAAGAGTAATAAAAAGAGCTTATATTTTCCCAGCATCCCAATGAAATAACTTTGAAATCATGCCTTGTCACTTGCTTTATGCTTTGTTTTCTTCAGTACAATTGATCTCAAGATGCCACTCCCCCACCCTCTATGATAGTCTTATTGGCGTGGACTGGGAGGAGAAAGATTTTGGTTTTCATTCAGTTAACCACTCCTTTCTTCAAACCAAGATCATAAAATCAAACAACAACAGCAAAAGATAATCCTCCACCAATAAATTTATCAAGAACGAATTTTCTGCAGGCTTGCTAAACTGTCAGAAAGGAGAGAAGGTAGAGATCAAATACACTGTTGAGTAAGGAAACAGAGAGCACAAACTTTGTCCTCAGCTCAGGGACAATGATGCTCAAAGATTAACCCACCCTCTCAATTAACACCTCACATGAAAATCCCGGCAAGGTCATGGGATCCGTGCTGCAACTCGGTCAATCAGCACTGCCTGCTTCCATACAAACCAAGATCGAATGCAGAATTAACACTGGTCCCCCAAGCCCTCGCTCACAGACTCACGTCAGATTAAGCCCTTGCATGGAGGAGATATGAAAAGCATTTCTAATTAGGGTCTGAGGTTACTGGTTAAAATGCAGTCGAGCAGTCTACCAACCATTCTTCTCATCCCCCCCNTAAACTCAGATACTATTTAATTCCTACCTGCATATATTTAGTACTACTTGAATGCAAACCTGATAAAGAATACTCCTGATCCCCACTTAGCTGCCACAAGCACTTATTAAAAGGAGGGTGACTGTCTTCAAGATCTTCCATGGGTCCCTTTGCAATAATTACTTTTTCTATCAAATGAAAAGCATAATATTTTTCTGTAAATAGATTTTTTTTTTCTTTATGAAACCTTGACTTCCTACTCTCGTGACAAAACTATAATTATAACTTCAGCGTAGCAGTTAGTTACTGTCATACCAGTCCACGAGGAGGCTTTTTCCATATATTCTCTGCTCCTCTTTTTTCATTGCTTACAGGATTCTTGAGACTAACACTTGAAGACATTTTGCAGCCCATCATTCTCACAGAAGCATTGCTGAACATCCGGTATTTTGGGGAATGGGAGGGAGGGGACGTTGCACTGGTCACATCCTGTTAAATTATTTGTAATTCCAGGGCACTAGACAACACATCTGCCATTGTGTGATTAGTAATCTAGATCCCTCCATAACAATTTTTAATATCTACCATGACCCTGGAAGCCTTCACGCTACATCTACAGCATACTAAAGCCTTGTGACTCCAAATTATAGCTCTGAATAATTCAGGAATGGTAACGGTAGCTCAGTACTTATTAAAGCATTGGGAAAACTTTGGGATTCTCATATCTACAGGCTCTCTATTATTATTCTGAGTACAAAGATGCTTTAATATATGCTGTTGCTATTCTTACACATTACCACAATACCATTTGTGAGGAGTCAATAAATGATCCAACTCCTGTATTAAGCAGCTATACCTCAGAGTATCAAAGGATACACTAAAATGAAGGTTCCATTTTTTCAGGGAAGATAACAATTATATAATAATCTTGTGCATTAAATTTTAAAATTCCTGATTATGCTTTAGACAGCATAACAAAAATTTGCAACCAAATATTTAAGGAAAACAAAATCATCTACATATAGAACATCTCAGGTTTTTCCATGACACACTCACCAACACAAATAGGGACAAAATTAATGCAAGTCTAACTAGTTTAATAACATATTAAACAAATTCTGTCTCTGCTAATCCCACGTAAGCAGCTATAATAAGCCTTACTGACAAGGAGGATCTAATGAAGAGTTGAATTTTTCATAGAGGTTTTATTAGGTTCATCAGCCTTCTCAAATGTCCAGGCCTTCAGTCATGCCAGCTCTAAAACCTGGAAAAGATTATCTTCAACTTACTGAGAATAAACATGTCATTTCTACAAAGAAAGTTCTAAACTTTGAAACCCTGCCACTGGATGTCATACTTGAGTAGCTTTGGATAAATTTAAAAATTATTTTAAAGGCTTCAACAATAATCTTGAAAAAATCCAGATATTTTTAGTCTGTAAGTAACCTATAGCATTACAACATAGAGTAACCTATAGCATAGAAAGCATACAAAGTATCATTTTGGCAAAGTTTACTAACGAACTGTTTTCCTAAACTGTTGAAAGAGCTTCATTACTTTCTGGACAGTCAAACACTTCTGCTTACATTGACTGTCCTCAGCTGCCTACCCTACATTGACTATGCTTCGTTAGTGGTTTACCACAGCAGATATCCCACACTATGAAAAGAGCTCTAAAATTCATTTAGAATTCAAAGCATCCTCTCCCCAAAACTTTGTAGATTATCAGATGGGGTTGGGAGAAGGAGCCATAGCCCATCTCACTAAATAAAGCCAGTAAAGAGGGTCAAACCAAGAAGAAATCCTAGTGGGACCACTGCTTATGCTATCTGGTTTAAAGCAGGTGATAAGGTTTTATTTACAACCACCCTCATAATATCTGGTGTGAAGCAGATGATAAGGTTTTATTATTGCTGTCCAGATGGCTAAACCTGTGCAAAGCTTACATTAGAGGAGACCTGGGTTGAGTAGGAAATCTGTCTATTCAGGAGGAGGAATAACAGTTCCACCATATTATACTTCATAGAGGTTGGTGAGCTGGCAGCAAAAGCAGGCTGCCTGAATGCCACCTTCACCTGAAATCAAACCCTGCACTTTCACATGTGGTGATCAGTGCTCTGTAGCACAGCAGGAACGAGACCATGTTCCCCCAGCTTGTGCTCAGTCACCAGGACATAACAAGTTGACCCTGGCATCGAAACTTGCACGTGCACAGTCAAAAGCAAACCAGGAATCTTTGGTTTTACCTTTATTTCAAAATAAACTCCTTACAGAGTAAGCAAATCAAAATACCTGGTTTGTACAGCCACCAACTGCTCCCATGCAAATTACACTTTTACTCCTCTCATACCAACATTGGTGGAACAAGCTTCTTAACATCAATAGAAATTGTAGAGAACACTTCAATCATCCAGCCCAGTCTTACATTAAGAAAATATCTTCCCACCTCCTTAGCAGATCTAACCTGTTTCATTATTTTATTCTTTTTTAATATGCAAAGTTTAATAATTTCATTATAGCATTATCCTTTAAACTTTAGGGGGTGTTCTGGAATAAACATACATGAAGGAGTCTAAGAAAATACTACAAAAAGAATGACAGATTTTTTTTTTTCAACTACTGGTGTTGATTTTGGAAACCATTGCTTTCAATACCAGTTTAATGCAGAAGTAAAAAAAATACTGAAAAGTTTGCAAGAATACTGTTAAAAAATAAGAAAAATTGCATTTTAGCCCTTTACCATAGTGAAAGGAAAGCAATGCTTATCCTCAGCTCCAGAGATTTCCCATTCCTGAAAGGTATCAAGAAATCTCCTGAATGTTGCTAAACAAGGCAACAGGAACAGACAACATAAGCGGCATCTCTAAGAACTCCTCAAATCCTTCAGGATTAAAGTTTGTGAAGACAGCTGTATTGGGGCCTGTGTTTTACTCCTAAAGCATTTACCTTTTAGGTGACTTTCAGTGTAAGCATGTCTTGATCTGAAACATTAGCTTACTACAGAAAAATTATGACCCCATTTTCAAATAATGGCAACAAACTTAATCCTGCAAAACTCCATTACAGACAGGCAAGGAATAAATGGACAATTAACCACCATGGAAACAAAAAAAATAGACTCCTGACAAAAGATTTTTCAATCTTAAATGCATCATTATTTTTAATAAAATGTGTTGTGTCACTATTATTTATCCTTAAATTACACCTGCCCCTTGCTTATACTAACTCAGTTTAACATACAAAAGCACTGCTTGCCCCTATGTACATTAGAAGAGCTCCTGATTAGGTCAACAGGAAAAAAAAAAAAACTTGTCTAAAAGAGAAAAAACCTTCAGAATACATTGTTCTTTTCTAAAGCCTGCTTTTCCCATTCAGCTAACTAGTATTCTTTTCATTTAATCTACTCAGGTAAAAATAACCATTAAATATCACCTAAGTATTACTTAAATTCTATTTTGGGGATTTATGACTAGGATTAGCTTTGTGTCAGCTTTGTGTCACCTCTTAGTACAGGGCTGAATGACAGAAATTCATTTAACCACAGTTTGAATCCCATTTCTTCCCTACTTCTGGATTCATATATGTTTTTCTAACATATATTGATCTCAGAAACCCAGAGCCACTTTTTAACACTTTATTAAACACAATATATACAAGGTAACATATAGAAAGTATAATAACGAGGCCAACAGTAATATAATAATGATAGTTAAAGCTCTATCAAATACGTAATTAATATTTTAATTATATATCCAATATATCTGCGCCCCACTGTGAAAAATAACTGGGTCTAGTAATTTTCACAGCCAATGACAAGATTACTACTACTAATGGTCTGAGGTACAAGTGTTTATTTTTAACATTATTAACGGTACTAATTATGATGAATATGATTATTTAGAGTCATTAGGTGGTAGAAGAGTTTGATGATCCACTCAGGTGCCTAGAATTTAACATTCTCCATCTACCATCTATGGAAATTAATGACATAGCTTAGCTCTATTGTTATCGTATGCACTGCCATGAAAATTGCTTTTAAGGAAGAAAAAAGCAAAAGAGATCATCCAAGTGTGCTGCCCATTTCTTTACCATCCTATGAGTATTCATGTTTGCAAACCAGTAAGAAAGCCAGATAATAAGATGGTATGCACTGAAAAAATGAGACAGTAACTTTTACAGAGTGACAGGTCTCATGAGCACTTCTCCACACAGAGTGCTATTTTTGTTATTGTAGGGCTTGGAATTGGAGCTCTTGGGCCAGGTAGCAGGTATATACAGGCATCCACAGAAGCTCACACTGGCATGACAAAGGAGTATTTTGTAATGCCCCTTTTGCAGACGGCAAGCTTACACCACAAAAAACAAAGGGGCCCAAGACCACATAGTTTATACTACTCAGAGCATCTTCATGCATACCCATGAGCATGGCGTGCTCTACCTCCCTTCACTGTCTGTGCACATGAAATACCTGTGAGGATGCTTATGTGACTGACATATTTGTGCTGAGGTGTCACATGAACTCAAAGACATACTGCAACTGTATTTGCAGGCTCACAGGTAGGGAAACCTGGTTTGGTTGGCAACCTTGGGCTTGTTACTGGCAGAAAGTGCCATTACAGACACAAGGCTGCGGTAGGGGAAGGCACAGAACAACCATCTCCCAAAATCAGAATCACAGCCTCAGCATAAGGCCACCACATTTGCTTTCACCAGAATCAATATGCTATCCACATATCCACAGCACGGCCTTGCAGGTCTCAACCAAATACTGCCTCGATGAGGAAAATGTAGATATAATTTTCCCATTGATTTTGAAGCGAGTCAATGCTTAACCCTTTGCAGGACTCTCAACCCTGCAAAACAGCTCCTACAGATCCCATGGATTGCTTATGCATTAACTGCCTGTTCACTATAAACAATTGTCACCTCTGCAGCTAGATTCCTCGCAGTACACAGAAGTAGAGGGCAGAATCATTAACTAGTTAAATCTGATAAATACAGACTCTCAGAAAAGGATGGAAGAAAATGGACCATTCTCACTTTGTAATGCATTTCCATCAGTGACTGGCACACTATTAGGATCAGGATCAAAGGGGGTGGGATGCTGGCGTCTTTGGATTTGGGCCTTTCACATTGTCTGATTGATGGAACTGAAAGGCTTCTGCTTGGTAAAGCACTCACCCCAAACAGCTGTCTCTTGCTCCTGTCCTCCTCTCCATTGCAGTATATGCAGTTCAGATTTCATTTATCAACCCCTTTGAATAGCAACACTCTTACAGTGGAAGTAAAGCCTTGCATTAAAGAGGATGCTTAGCAATTTGCATGCATGCACCGTATTGCTAAGCGTTGTACAGCGTTACTTGCCAGAGGACATGCAGCAATGCGTATCTCCTATCTCCCACACTTTTCTGGTTTCTTAAATTATCAGTGTTTTACTTCCCTTTCATGTTCAAAGCATAGCAAATTTATTTGATATATTCTGAATGCTGAAGCATGCCAATGACATCAATCAAACTACAGAACACTGGGAAAGCTGCTATAGAGTAATCAGAATTGGCCATAAGCTATAAATATCTACCGTCTCACAATTCTTTTGGCTGCTACGCAAACTTTGATCATTAGCACTGATCAAAGATCATGAGGGATAAAATGGTATTATGTAGTAATGGCATGTATGCTACAGCTGATACTAAGGGCTATATATGACCTATGCTTGACTATATTGTCTTTCTCTACACACCAGGAACATTCAATAAAATGGCACATTTATTCTGCTGTACCTTAGAGGACATATAACAGAAAACCGTAGTAGAATCAGAATTGGCATCACTGTTCATGACCAGCCTGTTTTGTATTTGTATTCTCTGCACCATACCTCCTTATAACACTGCACAGGTGACTGTCTCATACAATGTCTAATTAAGCCTGAGAGGTCACAAAGCACAACTAATGACTTTTTGTTTTCCCACTTTTAGATGAATTGGACATTTCCTATCTAATAGCAGGATATATCAAGCACTTTACAAGTAGATCTTGCATAGTCGGGTTATACAATTTAGGCTTCACATTTTAATCTAATCCTTATTTGTATGAGAATCGTCTCTTAATGAACATATCTTTTATTGATGCGTAAAACATCCCCTATGCCCAATGAGGTTCTCCCAAATTAAAATTATGATATGGAATATGGGTTCACCTCCCTTGTCTGACAGCATACTTCTCTGCCCCATACTCTGAATTAAGTATTTAAATACCTTATCAGAGCCTCAAAGCTTTCAGACAAACGAAAGTAGTATCCAACCTCACAGCTGTCAAGTAAAATGACATAAAATTGCTTTGTACAAGAGAAATTAAATGAATACAGCCTTACTCATTAACTTGTGCTTAATTTTCTTAGGAAATCCATCCAGGAAGAAGAACTGTAATTGTTTCAAGTCCTCAGTCTTTTACTTCTGCCAGGAAAAACAGAACATCTTTCCTTTAAATCTAAGAGTTACCTTATACAGTCAGGGACAAGAATGCCACATGACTTGCATGGCCACATGCATTTCAGAGCTGCTTATCAGTAAAATCTACACAAGTAATCTGTACAGGTGAAATAAGAAGTGCCAGATACACACGCATAGACAAAACTACACCTGCACAACAAATCAAAGTGCATCTGTCAAACAGAAGACTATTTTCTCAAATACGTTATTCAGCACAATCCTATTCTGCTTTGTTAATACTTCACACTTTCTGAAGCCTGTAGCTAACTCTAGTATTTTCAAAAAGTAACCAACTTATAGACAGAGGATTACAGTTATCCCCATTTTAAACATCAAGGGTGGGAGAAGAGGAAAAAAAAAGTTATCCAAAATCTTATAGAAAGGCTGAAATACAACAAGAATGGATCCCATTTCTCCTGGGTCCAAGCCAGGTACCTTAAACATAAGGTCTTTCTTCAGCTGAGCTGGGGAAGGGCACTCAACCAGCAGGTGAACCCATATTCCCATTAACTGCTTCTGTGTAACCATGTTCTCCACACCCACTCCCCACCCTCTGGAGTTGCTTGAATTAATGGAGAAAATCATTCATATAAGTTCTTTTGGTGACATATTTAAAACAGCTGATTCACATATACAGGCTTCACACTTCAGGTCAGAACAAATTGTCCTCAAAAACAACACAGTTAAATTGAGTGGAACTAGCATCCACCAACTTCCAAGGTACATAATATATATTATAAACTTGTCTTACTTGGCACCAATTTGACAACCTCAGTTTGAGAGAACAGAGAGTGAAAATGAGTTTTAAGCATTCAGCTACAAAGAGGGACAACATTCATTATGTACAGTCCTTTAACAGATTGCTCAGATTGTGGAGACCCTTCAGGAGACTGACATTTAGGGTCTCTGTTGCAGTTTTAGTTACTACATGTACTACTACTACATAGTTACCGCTACTATGTAGACTACTACAAAGTCCAGAGTTTCCCACATACAGATCTTGCATATTACATGTTGCTTCTCATGTCATATTTGTTCCAGTCCTTGGTGGATTTACAAGGCAAGAAGCCAAATTCCACTCCATATGTATGAAACTAAAGAAGGAAACTTCTGAAGATCAGTATTTATCTCGATATTCCTGGACAGCAGGGTATCAGCCACTTGGAATAGACTCTCATGAGGTCTTCCTCAGTGAAAAATTCTGTGACAAAACATGCTCAGAAAAGCAATAGAGAATCACATGACCTTCAGTATGCAAAGGTGAATTCAGCTCTGACATCATTCCTACAGGTATGACCCAAAATGATTCATTGCCATTTCTGATTTACATCTGTGTAAAGGAGAACAGATTCTGGCCCCTGAGGAAACATCTAATTTTATTGTGCCTTTGATTCTTAAGTGTTCTTCCTTTGTTCATTTTGTGAGGAAGAGATGAGAAGTCTCCATTTTGTGTGGTTTCTTCCCCCCCCCCATCCCCCCCCTTTACAATTTGTGAGTTAAGCTTTCAGATTTTCTTATCTCACCTAAAAACAAAATGAGGAAAAAAATCAGAAGTGTAATTTTACTTTAGGTCATTCTCAAGGTCACTCTGGCAGCAGTCTGATAAAACAAACAGCACAAACCAACAAGAGAAGCCTGAATACAGTGCTTGATCCAGTGCCTACCAAAGTCAGTGGATGCCTCTGCACTGGTTTCAGCGGGCATTCGATCAGGCTCAGGGATAATTTGGCACTCAAAACTACTTTACCTCTTTTTTTTTTCCCTAATTTCCATTATCTCAACCTCACTAGCATAGCCCAATTTTGGGCTTACGTTACATGCAAAGACCCATCATCTTGTCAAAGACACAATAATCATGATGCTGTTATAGTGCCTTGATTATATCCCCGTGTTTTATCTAGTCCACTGGCTCCTGTATTGGAAGAGATTAGCATTTCCCACTGACTTGCTGGTATGACTTTATTTTAAAGCCCTTTCTCCCCCATCCCACCCCCACTCTAAGCCTAGTGGTACATTCACAAAGAAAACAAAACCAAAAAAGCAGCCCTTGTGGCTGAATGACAGATACGCAAAATATTTTCTTGAATACACTTCAAGTATATGTAAGCTTTTTATCCAGTAATTAAATGAGATCATGCATGTATCGTTACACACATACACCTATATCTACCTAAACCTTTAGACAGAAATATATTGAAGACACTTATGTCAGTTTGTGGCTCGCAGACATGAGTTAGCCAGACCCAGAGAAATATGTGTACATACAAAATTACAAATATCACATCAACTCCCTCATAAGATTTTGTCACTTTGCCTTTAGTCAGAGGAAGGGATTATCCACAAGGATTAGAAAATCACTACTTCCTCAATAAAGATGCCAACTAAATCTTTATTGGATGCACAAATGGAGATGAGAACCAAGTGATACCAGCTGTGATGAAAGATTCCTACATTTGAAGCCTGAGAAGAGGAAATCTGTGTTGACTTATTTTTTACATTGTTTTCTAATCAAAAGGTCTATGGTAAACCTGGAAGTATATCATGAGCCTAATTGCATTAACTTTCCTCAAGCAACCGTTTTAAATTATTCTGAAGAGAAACTCCCATAGAAAATGACTCCTAGAGATTTGCGTCTAAGCTTGAATATTGTCTTCTCATCTGCCAAACAGGAAGAAATAATTGATTACATTTTCACAAATCTGTTCCCTCATTTTTCAAACCAAACACAGGACTTGTAAAAATGTTTCTAAGCCAAAGAGCATTTCTATTATTTTGCTTCATTTCTATATGTAAGCAATGAACCTTTTCACTGCTTCAGTCATCTCTGTTGTAGGCCACATTATGGGACAATCTCTTCCTTCTTTTTACCCTCTGCAGAGCAAACACCAGTCCACAATGGATGTTGTGCTCTACTGGTAACTTTGTACCCACTCCTTCAATTTTCATGAGTTACATGCCAACAGCCTTTTGCTTCTCCCTTTGCTAACTAGGAATCAAAAATGTTACTCCGCTTATCCTCTCCAATCTAAATCCTAAAATGGCCCAGAAGTGTTCCACATACACCCTCTGATTACATTACATTCTCAGCATCTGCCTAATTATTGAAACCACGCTCCTCATCATGATATGTGGTTTTCCAACCAGCTTTTGTAATAACACTAGCCCTTTATATGTAAGTTCATTAAAACTTCCTTTCTTCTAGCCTGTCTTAATAGTTAGCCTATACATGAACCGCTTGGAATGAACTGTTGCGATTGGGCTCACCTGTACACAAGGTTTCAAATACTGATACAGAATTATTTTACTGAAAACAAACTTTGACCATGGCAGCAAAGAAGAGAATTGTTCATCTTTAGTTCCTTGAAAAAAAAAATTCTTGGCAGTAGGATTTTGAAAATAAACACTACAGTCAGCTTTTTTCCATTTTTGACAGTTAGGGGCAAAATTAAATAGCACTAATGCATTCCATTTATTCCAGATAGATCAAAGGAAAGAAAATGCATCATCAAGCAAAGTTTTCAGAGCATGTGCTCACACATACACTCTTGCTTTTCTAGCAGACTTTTTAATGGAAATTACCTTCATTTAGTCCATAGATTATCTTGATTGAACAGGAGAGCAAGCATCATTTGGAACAGTGCAGAGGTCATGCATGACCTTGGGTTTACTGAACATGCTTAGTTTCCAGTTCGCAGTATGAAGGTGTTGACAGCTCTAGTGAATCCAGCTGTGGTGATTCTGGAAACAACTGCTTCTGCCAGAGCTGACCCAAGAGAAAGACAGAAGAGAAAAGATGTCCACATCTGGGCGGCTTTCAGCTGAAAGTCGACTATTTATGGCAATGAAGGTGTCTTTAAAGCAAGCAGGGGACTTTGTGTTAATTAGCTGGTATTCACTGCAGTCCTCTGACTTTACTACACAGTCAGTAACTTCTGAAAGAAGAGCCAGGACATCAGCAGCTCCTCACACCATTGCAGTGAGCCTCAGCAGAAGTTACTTAATAAGCACCTAAGTCACTGCTCTGCATTACAGAGCTTTACACAGAATAACAACTCATGAGGGATAATGAAAAGACAACTAGGTATCTGTTTGAATACTTATGGAAACCCTGGTATTTACCTAGAATATGAAACACAGCCAAATATCTTCCTACTTACCTTTCACCAGCCAGTATTATCAGATATTACCACTTTTAAATATTTAGTCCAGCCCTTAAGACACCTCTTTCAGGGCAAGGATGCTGGCCAGTCAACAGAGTTTTACTGAAAATAGACCTTGGCAAGCAGTTTTGACACAGATATTTTGGGCTGCACATTTTGTTGATAATGCATAGACACAATCAGTACTGCATGATATTTTTACTAAAACCAATTGCGCATATGTTAAATGGATTAAAAGCTGTTTGATGGCTCTCAACATGTTGTTAATAGGAAATCAGTCAAAAAGTGGTATTTCTGTAGAGATGTGCTTTACACAGTCTGCCTTGATCCACTACTGCAGAGTGTATCAACGATCCAGAAGGCAACACACCAGGACTATATTCAGAAAATTTCAAGAGAAGATAAGTTCTTGTAAATTATTGGCTGTGGCTAAAATTTGCTGGCAATACTTGGATGTATAAACATGGATAGAAAGAAAAGGTAAAGAGAGAAATAGAAATAGATGTAGCACTAATATTTAGTCATTACCAAAACGTTTGATGGAAAACTAAGATGCTTCCCCCCCAAAAAAAGTTGAAAGAAATAGTCAAATTTTTGAAAACCTGCTGTATAGCAACAGATCTAAAGAGCGCTTAATCTAAATAGATTGTCCAGAAATTTTAATGGTTAACCTGACCTTGATGCAAAAATACTGACTGGTGTGGAAAGAAGATATCATGCCCAGCCTTCAAGACATGAGTTGCTACCCGACTCTAGACAGAAGAGGCAGCTATAGGGTGGCAACAAGGCATGTTTGACTGTACCCAGCACAAACAGGATGCTACAGCAGAAACTTCAAACCATTTCACACCACTCTATATGCCAGGTCTAGAACCCCTACCACAAATTAAACCAGTGGAACCATCACTGCTTGCTCAACTCGGCAGCAGCCATACTAAGGAGTTGGTGTACAAGGGTCTCTCTAGCCTAATGAAACATTAAATCGGATTTCAGGCTCTGTCCTCCTCATCCCAGCCTCCTAGGCCTTCAGTTTCAAAACCAATTATATTCCCAGTCCACCATGCCTGTGGGCTCCTTCCTGCTGTTCCCTTCCTTTATGAGCTTCAGCCTGAGATTTGAGCAGCCTTGCAGCCATGCCCAAGTGGATATAATACCTGGTAGTTTTCATCTGGTGAGCAAGACGTTTTTCTATTCACTGAACAGAGGCATAAGCCTGACAGACACATTGCACTCTATTGAATGAATGCCTATGGCCTTCATGGGGGAAGAGTGTAAGATGGGAGCTGGGACAGGAGTCAGGATGATCCTCCATGAGAACCCTTCACTCTGAATCTTCTCCCACAGGTTTACTATGGTATCCAAGGCATGGACAAACATATTGTTCAGATTTAGTTGCAAGCTTTGCCAAATTTAATTTGTCCATTTGAGTACAGAGTTCTGTTTGAACTTTATCCACAACATTACTTCTTCATTTTATTGAATTTAGCTTCTCCAATGAGTTACTAAATAGTCACTCATATTTGCCTTAATGATATTTTTAGGGAAAGCAGTTCATCATGCTAATATATATTCATTTCACACAAAAGCATACATATGTACAGTTTTGTACAGGATACTAACAACCTATAAACTGATGTTATTACCAGAGTCACTATGTATATGTTGGCAATTACATATGTTTTTCTTCTTTCCACTATATAAATTTCCTTTTCCTAATAAAGTGTGGAAGGTTTCCCAAAGAGTTTAATAACCCAGAATCACTGAAGTGTAGCTGTTAAAACAAGCTAAACTGGTTTAACTTCTGAGCTGTCAGACTTAATTTGAAATGACGTGATCTGACCACTGTTTTCATGTGAATTGCTAAAATTAGGTCATTTCCAAAGATATGCAATAAATACTAGAAAGAATGTCAAAGTTCAGGGTTTTTTGTTCTGAATTTGCCGTCTTAAATTAAGTGGCAAAATAAACCATTAATTTATTACATCAATCTAAAAAAATAGTTAAAACAGTTAAACATACTAATAACCCATGAAGAGTAGTGTTCTTGTAATTAACAAAAAAAATTCAAAAGGTATTTTAACATTAAAAAAGATATCTAGTTCAATCATTTTTTTCAGGCAGTAAAAGCAAATGCATATGGCATGAAAATCTGTTAAAACATAGTACTTTACACCTTTGTTTGTACCTGCTCCAAATATATTTGTCTATAAATTAACTGCACATGGTGGTTTTCACATTGGCTTATTTTATCCATGTGTTCAAGAAATTTTATACATAACTTGTATTCCATCGATTACAGTTCTATTCAGTGGATGAAAAAGAGGAGGGGTATAGATATGAGTATGTATTTTTGCATTTTTATATGAGATCTAAGCCCAAGGTGCCAACTTGTATTTAAAAAAAAGGCAAAAAAGAAAGTAACCCTGAGCTTCTACAGCACCTCAGAAGAGCTAAACTCCCTTAAAATACCAATGTATTAAGCATCATTAAGTAATGTAATAGTTATGTATGGTTAGCCTCATTTTACAGAAAGAAAACAGCTATGACTTTAGTGGTCTATGGGGCTGGCCTTCTAGTGAGATTCACACAATCTCATGGCCTTCACCTCAACATCAACCATCATCTTTTGGCCTGTGTAGAAAGATTTGTTATAATTGCTTACTCTTCAGCAGTAGTTAGTACTCATGTCCACAGCTAAATGTTATTACTGTTTTTTTTTTCCCCAAGAAGTCCACAGATCTCAGAAAGAACCCAGGTATTCCTGATACCAAATATGCTCTAAACATCACAATCCTGCTTCCTGCTTGTGAGCTCGGGGTCCCTATTTTAAAAAAAGGCAGCATCATACAGCTCCCCAGGTTCTCCGCCAACTCCCTCAACACAAACTTCCATTCAAAGCAGGTTTGATGTTTATTACACGTGGGTTGGGTCACCTCACCCCTCTCCTCTAATTTTAGTGCATGTGAAATTTGCCATACGGACAGCTCTGAAGAGCGAAGTCCTTCGCTTACTTGCAACAGTAGTAAAACAATCCTTTCCATTATTGTTTCTTTAACACAACCTATCCCTTGGCCTAACTTTTTTAGAAATTCATAAAAACTGAGCTAGATCAAATCTTGCTCATAGATTGTCCAGACCACACATTCCTTTTCAAAGGATAATCAAGCTGCAGCTACAACTACCTAGCTTGGGGGGTTCATCTTCTGTTTCCTGCTCCTGTTCTTAAGTTGTTTCAAGTCTCACTCCGAACAGTTAGATTTCTTCTCACTTCGAGCCTTAATTTGTTCCCACGTTATTGTACCAATAATATTCTTGGACAGGTTAAGGATGTACAAGAGAATTCAGATTTTCCCTTCCATTCACTCTTTGCACTGGAAGCTTCAACTTTCAAATGCATACATCATTCTTGGTAGTTAGACTAAGACCAGAAATCCCTTTTCATATCGTCCTTTCTATTACATCTACCTGCTCTGGATTCAGACTAAAAATTGAGACTTAAACCCTAGATCCCTTTACTTAACAATGCTAGATGGTACATTTATTTAAAGAGGTTACATATGGAAAAAAGTTAATGCCACAGTCCTGCAAAAAACTTGCCTAAATGCCTAACTCCAGGCATATAAATAATCCCATTAAATGCAAACAACCCAGGCCCATTGAATTCAATGTGCCTATGCCCGTGACTAAAATATAAGGCACAGGATGGTGGACTTAGAGATCATTATCCACGACCCAGTTTGGTGGGTCCCTGTATAAATCAGATAAGCAAATCCCTTCTGCTTGCGTTCAGAGTGCAGAACCCTTGCAAGCTGGATGTCTTAGGGAAGAGCAGCCAAGCATCTCAGACACTACGGCAAAATTGGAACCACAGCCCTAACTATTCAATTTGGTCATTTTTTTAACAAAAATAAGATATAAACAAAACTCAGTACAGCATCTTAGTACTACTGATAGGACAAGATCCATAATTCCAAATTTGAACTCAGTAAGCACTGCCTAAAGGGTGAAATACTGTCTTTAGGAGCTTCTTTTAATTCTCTTCAAAGTTTAATTATATTACAGGAAATATTTGGCTAAGGTGTGGCTATTCATCATGATTCCTGTATTAACAGTATGATCAGAGAGGTTTCAGTCAATTTTTCATTTTAAGCTGGCTTTTACTTTCAGAATACAATTATATCCCTTCATTTCATTTATGTTATAAAAAGAAATTATATCTTTTAATTTTCTTTTACTAAAAGAAAAGCTTTTTCTTTAAAAACCTATGTTGTAGTGGGCAACATATTTAGAGCTTACGATCAGCAATTTCTCTAAAGAGGAAGATTTAAGGAAAAAAAGTGGCTCTAAAAGTAATTTCAGCAGCAAAGTAGATTAAATATCCACCATATTAGTCACAGAGTATTAGATGGAATTGGATTGACTGGGAAGAGGTCAAAGAGTTGCTGAAGGTTTTAGCCCACCAGAGGAGCAATAAAATTCAACCATACTTAAAATCATTAGCTTTAAACCCTTTGATATGAGATCCAAACCTCCAATGCTCGCAGAAGGAACCTCCAAGCACCATGCCAAGCCAAAAGGAAACCCTTTAAGGCATCCACATTTCACGGAACCTTTAAGTGAAGTAGGAGAGTGAAGATAGAAAGGACCCACACATGCAAGGAAGACTGGGGCACAAACAGAGGAGAAAAGAAAACACAGCCTTTAAAGAAAGCCAATTTATAAAATACCAGTGTGTTTGCTTTAACAAGTTCTAGTGGGGCCTGCAGCTCATTTCTTAGCTAACAGAAAACCCACCCACTTCCTGCACACTTTCTCCAGTTTGCTTCCTTGCTCCCAGTACCCCTGTTCAGATGCTCACTTCTCTTTTCATTTTCTCGTGACAACAAGGCGCACTTCCCCTAACAAAGAAGGGCTGCATTTGCTGTGCGAGTATGGCACCAAAATGAGACAGAGATCTGAATTGTATGACATGATAAAGGAAAGACGTGCTGACAGCAAGGCAAGGAGGAAATCTAAAAACTCGGAAGTCATCTAACAGACAATCCAAAAGAAAAAGGCAGAGGAGTAATTAAAAACCCTGAAGACAGTGATGGGTCTCAAGTTTTTGAACTGGCTCCCTGTTTAATAGAAAGGATGGTTTCCACGCGAGAGAAGAGAGATAAAAGAGAGACTTTTCTGTAACTAATAACCAACTGACATATTTCTGTTGGTTTTGTACATTTTTTTCACTCATTTTGAAAATGACAAGTATAATTAAAGTTGTTAAATACATTGAGAGACTTGTCAGTCAGCTAAAATATCAACTCTTATAAAATTTCCACAATAAGCACTGCACATAGCACAATGCAAAGAAATTAATCTCTCACTAGAAAGATTTAGTCATTTGATGATCCTGTAAAAAACTCACCCAGATCTTCCATTTCCTGGGGCAAGATAATGAACTTTTCTTCATGTGTTTATGAATATAAAAATGTATGTATTTAACTTCAGTTGTACAGAAAAATGAAAAATCTCAAGAAAAATTTTAGTGGCCATTCTGTCATATTTAGGATTTTAATTTTAACGCTAGTCCTTCACAGGAGCACATTAATATTTTTGCATAGGTGTTTTTGTTTTGTTTTTCTTTGTTTTATCCTTTATGGAAAAATAAAGCAGATGCACCAGCAAGATGCCTTCTGGGGACAAACTCAAGTGTACAGAATTTGACTGTGTGCTGCCACAAAGCTCAAGCTAAACAGGACCTAGGTGATACTTAAGCCCTGCATTAGCTCTCTATGCAGGTTTTTTAAACTCAAGACAAAAATCTCTTATTTTGGTGAAGCTACACCCCTTCAAAAAAAAGCCAAACCCTCAAAATGCAATTTCAGCTCTCATCTTATCTATGTATGGTGGTAACAGTTTACAATATGAACTATAAGGCTTAAAGCCTTTTAGCGGAGAAGAACCCATGCAAATACAAAGTACTTCAGAAACAGTGCTGTGTGAAATAACGTGTCCTCAAAAAAAATGCTTTTTCAGTATTTGATAAGAAATAGTGTCTCAAAGAAGCCATCATCACTCTACATCAGCAAAGTGTGCATTTCTGATAAAACAGTGGAGTAAATTAGTGGGCAATCAGTGCATGTACTGAAATACCCCGCTTTAGCTGCCTTCCTATGCAGAACATGGACTTCCGCAAATTTCATCATCTGTTCATCACATCCATGGGAAACTTCTGTTCCACTTCTAACCCCCATGAGTGAAAGCAGAGCTCAGACACTGCGCGGGGCTTGGCAGCACGCAGCTCTAGGTGGCAGTACAAGGCCACGAGGGGCAGCAGGTCCTGTCCCTTTTCTCCTGAACGGATGACAAACCCTGAAAGAGGAGGGACACACTAAAACTCCTCATGGAGGCAACACCTGCGGGAAAAGTTAGCTTATTTCACATTCTTCGCAACATGTTCAAACCTCATTTGAATTCTCCCCAGAGGACACTGCAGTCACTTGTATAGTTGCTGTATGGATGTAATCAGACAGAAGGAAAAAATGCATGAAGCCTTGGCTCAGCCACTAACACACATGTTCAAGAGCAAAGTCAGTGTGAAGGGGGAATAACTTCCAGCTCGTCAAAGGCTTCAGTAAGTGATTCTCTTCCAGGCTGAATTCCTCCAACTCCTTCTGGGGCAATATAACTATGAGCTTATTCAGGCGATGGGAATCGACGCTATCTAAATTAGCACAACTGGTGCTATGGGATGTCAGTTGGGTTCTCACGGTAAAAATTAGAGCCCCGATTACAAAAACAGTTTTAATTCTTGATTGGAACTAAAACCAAAAAATTAAAGAGGCTGATTTACTTACTAGCATTTTAACATCCTCAGCAGTTAGAGCAGAATTTTTGTTATGTTTCATAGATGATTAGATGGGAACCAGACCAGCTTTTCACCTCCTGCTAGTGGAAGGTCAATCCTCAAAGAAGCTTCGTCTTTGTTGTTGTTTAAACCTTGACAAGACTGCTGAGATTGTCAGAAATAAGTGATGGTTTATATACAGAGAATACCTGACCACTGAAAGCTGGACTGGGATCTCCTGAACAAGGCAGATTATAGATGAAACTTCCAAATATGCTTCAGAAAGCAAGACAGTTGCCTTTGTATTTCACAGAAGTAAACCTTCAAATTTATTTTCCCTGGTGAAATTTATTGCTTTAAGCTGTTTCGATGAGTAGGTCCCATGTAGTAGTAGAATAAAATATGCACACACAAATATTAGTTCTGAGGACACTCTTAAAAGGAGCATCTCCAAGGATGTTACATGCAAGGTAGAAGATGCTATTGTAGCAAAGCAAATCCTGTTTCATAATTTAAATCAGAACTAGAAGAGTGATCAATTTCTTTTCAAGGATAGTGACTGAAAGAATAGTTGACATTTCATAGGTTTTTTAGTGCCTAAAATAGTCTGTTTTCAATCTCTGAAGGCTTATTTTTCTTTCTAAAGATGGCGTGGGGCCTGGGGGACCCACTTAAAGTTTCTTGCCATACTTGGCCAAGAAACACAAAGTGTTGGTGAAGTATAAACACAGAGCCCTTTTTCTTTGACCCATTCTGCAGTGTGATGGGATAGTGTTGTTAGTTTACGTGAGAGAAAATAGCATAGGCTTTCTGAAAAAAAAAAAAGTGGAATTGGATTAAGGCCTTTGTGCAAGCCTCAATGCTGAGGGGAATTAGCAATAGTTGTAGGCACTTAAAGGAGCTCTCATGCTGAAGCTTATCCCAGATTTTACACAATAACCATTTGAATATCAACAGTGTTTTGCAACTTGCAGCACTAATGTATAAACTTCTTCCTTTTGAAACTCCCAAATCCCTCCAAACGTTCGCAATACCCTCTACGTAAACACATAGGGCCTACAGTGGAAAACACCCAGTCAGGGATGTGAATTTTTGTTTTTAATTTCTTTTTCATCCCCCAAATCTGAAGTCATCTAGTACCATTAGCTGGTTTAAGCACTTCAGAAGTTCTGTATTTTAACCATCCAACTTTTTCCCCTCCAGCCTTACTTTCCATTTAAAAGACAAAGATGTCAATGGGACACGAGCTTGACTTAGGTATACTAATCTTACGCATTTCATGCTACTATAAAACAGCACTACAAAACCTTCAAAGTGTTTCGTTCTTTAAAATACTTATCTATCCCCCTTATCAGTAAGTTCATAGCATACTTTTTCTGGAGCTCACTACCAAGCATAAACCACACTACATCATGAACACGTGGAGCAAGCATCTAGCTCCCTCCCCTTAAACTCATCTGCTAGCAAACAGGATTCAGAATAGACTAACTAGGGAAAGCTGGATTCCTTGCTGTTAGAGTTGTACTAATACCCATGGAGTTGGTGTCATTAGCCATAAGTAAAGTCTGGCAGTTAATGACAGATTTTGAGCTCCTTAACACTAGGTGTAGCAAATTCACACTGCCTTAGTAGGGGAAAAGAACGGTATCTTTTCTATGTACTGATTAGCAAAACTTGCAGTTGACATGACATTTCTACTAGCATTTGTAGATGCAAGTTAATTTCAGTATCCTGTTTAAAGGATAATAACAAATTCAGGAACAAATTACTTCCATGCTCTTAGTATGATCCCAAAGTAAATCTTCTCAATGCAATATGCAATTATAAACGATTCTCCCCTCCTTATTTACTTTAACTCGTGTTAGGTAGTGATGTATGTAATCAATTTTACAGTTTTGTATCTATCCACTAAAATCTAACAAATAAATAAACCTATGGTGAAATAGCAGGGTGGGAAAAACTTGGAGATCATTTTTTTGTTGCAATGTTTGTTTTGTGCTTGAAAGGACTGTGATAAGAAACTCATTGCATTAAGAAAAAATGAAGACATTACTGCCCTGTCCAGTTCTGAAGCATGTTGAAGCAGTTTGCCTATTGAATTTGATACAATGATGTATACATGAATAAAGTTATCTCTAGTATTGAATAGGACGGTGTCAGTGGGAGGGTAAAAAGGGAGGAACTTGGAATCTGAAAAGAATACTTCCCTCCTCCCCCCACCCCCCCTTTTTAAGAACTTGAAGGTCAGGGTCCAGCTGCCGTAAAAGGCTGGAGGACAAACAAAATGCTGGACAGGCCCAAATAAAGACAACTATAGACACATAGACACACATATTGCAGAGGTTTCCTGCTTCAAGTAGCTATTATATTAACCTACACTTTAGGCAAAGAACATTTTAAGTTTCACACTGGTGAAAACCTAGGATGAGCAGAAGCACCAGTAAAAGTGACATCTTTAATGAAAGAGATGAAACAGGCCAGCAAAGGTAGGAAACAATTTTTTAAAAGAAGAAATTATATTGACTCTAGTTTACTTGAAAGTCTAATTATTTTGACTGAGATAAGCCAGTAACATCGCTCTTCTCTTCTTTACTACCAGCAAGTAGCTATTCTAATAGATCTGGTGCCTCGCTCCTTGTAAGGCCTGTATGATATGTAGCAAGCCTTGAAATTTGAGTCAGTATATTAAAAATGAACTCATTGTTCATTCATCCATGTTTAAAAACAGTTTATTAGTAAGAGTTAATATTCTGATAATCTATCACTCACATCATGATCTGGGATGTAAGGGGAAGAATCTTCAAAGTAGTCAGAAGGGTTAATACCCCTGATTAGAGGGGAAAACTGCATTAAAGCATTGAGTTGAGGTGCATTTTGTCATTCTTACTCAGCGCTGCTTATTGTTTTCTTATAATTATTCTAAACGTAAATGTCTCTCCCCAAGATGAAAGAATGATTAGTATCTTTTTTTTAAAAAAAAGAATACATACTAGTAAGCCTGTCCTGTTCAGCAGGGGGAGGAGGGAGGGAGCTGGACAGCTTTGTCCGAGCTTGCTTGGCTTTTTTAAAACAAAAAAGGAATGCTGGAGTTAGAACAGCCTCACGATCTCCAGTTTTTAATACACATAATAAATTTAATAGCTTCAGATGATTGCTATAAAAAACAACCCCATTCACTGTATTACTGTTTTCCAACACTAGTTTTATTTTTATTTTTAAATCAGTGGCATAAAACTAAAAAATTATTCCAAAGAATTTAACAGCTTGTCATAGCATATATCAAGCATATCCTTTACCTTACAGGAAAGAAATCTAGGTTCTACTGATGCTACATAGTTAAATATGCTCTTTACAAGTTATCTTTTATACTAAGTTTATATTCAATGATGCAAGTTGGTGGAAAGGGAAAGGCAGAAACTAGAACAATCTTCTGTTAAAAAAAATATTTTCACCTTCTGACAGAAAGATGTTTTAAGAAACAAAAGATGGAAATAAATAGTATAAAAAGTAAAAGATGCAACAATCAAGTCTTTAAAACAGTTTCAAGGCTAACATAAGTTGCAGATCATTAACTGAATGCATTGTCTAATGGGCACAAATGATAGACTTCATTTTGAAGTTTCTCTTTTGTCTGCAGTCAAACTTTGAGTTTGATCCAATCTATATAGATAAATCTAGGGATTAATCTGGAGGTTTAAATGGTTTAGCCAAAGGTTGGTCCAGCTTTATAATAGTGACAGCTGATTTGTGTTACTTTCCACTGAGATTTCTTTTTTGGATGACCCCCCTACATACTGCATCTTGCAATTAGACTGTTGACAACTCTATTATGCTGACAGCAGCGGTAGAGCTACACAGGGAATTATACAGCATGTTGTGCTGTAAATGTTACTCACAGATGTCTTAAGAGATGGTAGTTTGTCCCATGTGTTCACATCTATGCTGCAGTGCATCTCAAGTTGCAGTTGTTCAAGGCAGAATTGGTGACATGCTGAATCTAATGCAACTCTTACCAACAACTTTCTGAGATTAAGAGCCTGTCAGGATGATGTCAAAGGAGGTTTAAGAAGCGCTTTCTGAAGTTGTTCTGAGTTAATAATTAATGGGTATCTTTCTTTGATAGTTCTTTTATATTTGGATGCAGCTGGCTGGAAATAACCACAAAGGGAACTTGATTTTATTTGTCATTAATTTTGACTTTACTTAGCAAATGATCATGTCCCATCATCAGAGCTTTACTAATCTGGCTGTACTATAATGTGAAGATGAAGCCTTTGATTAACAAAACAGATTAATCAGTTTCTAGGGTGTTTTGGGGTAAGATGCATACATACTTCTCCTCCCAAGTAGTTTTCCAGTACATGCTTAGAGATGTGTTAACTGTTAAAAGCTGTCGACTAATCACAGTGAGGTTTTTGATCTAGGCTACATCTCCATCTTGTATAAATGAGTGTTTTGCCAACTAAATCAGAGATGTTTTGTCTGTACACATGAGATGCAGATTGGCATTGCATACTGGAAAATAGACACAGGGCTCAAACCCATATTTTATACTCAAAAAGTAAGATTTAAAAGGGATAATCTGAGTTAATATTTAATAATAATATCTTGCTATGACAATGCCCACAGATGCTAAATGCTGCCAACATATATGCAAAGACTAGGTCCTGCTTTAGATATTTGCTATTTTCTTATTTTCCAGTACCTGAAATATGTGCATATGTACACTAGCTAGGCATTCCAATTCACACAAAAGTTCACACATATATAACCTTCATTTCTTTACAAGAAAACCTGCTTGAAGACTCAGCCCTTTATGAGATCTCCATACTCTCACATAAATGTACTGAAGTCACTCGAAAAACTTTGATCAGTCTGATCTAGTCCATTAAAATTACTTGTAAAAGAAATTAGAGAAAAGGAACCAGAGAACTGGAAAGAAGGAAAGGAAAATACAGTATACTGAGTATTCAGAGATTTGTCACCAAATGTTTGCGTATGCAATGAAAAACTAAAATGATTCTGTATTACTGCAAAATATCCTTAAAAAGGAGTTCTTAACAGCCTGGGTGAGAAAAAAAAACTGTGCAAGATAAGCATGCAAATGTGGTTGGGCTAATTTCATATGAGAAAGCAGTTAAGGAATTTTTATTATTACCCACAAATTAAGAATCAAAGCAAAATCTAGGAGTTAAATAACAGCTCTCTTACTCTCCTGGGTGATCTACCCAGTGTAGACGAAATTCTGTTGAGACAGAACATTTTACTAGTCAGATAATGAACAAGGAGCAAGTTTATTGTATTGATTTTTAGAGAGCACACATTTCTAAGCAGAACATATTACCAATTTTCTAGTTATTAGGTATTTTCCATCCTGTGAATCAAGTTTCAAGTTCATAAACAAGTGCAGATTGCAAGCTTTCCCAGTAAGACCAGGGAATTAAGTTAAATCTAACTGTTGCTGTCTACTTAGACACCGCAGTAGGTTTCTTTAGGTGTGATAAATATGTACGGTAGTCCCAAGCTTTTAATACAGAGTATGGATTCAGTTTAGTAGCAGATATCACCTGTTAACTGCAGTGGAAAACTTCTGTACTAACAAGGATGTGACACCCACCACCGCAACCACCAGTGCACACCACAAATATATTCGAGTGTTTGAACACATTTTTGAACTATGAAGGACACCCTTAAGAGTTAAGAGAAGCTCGACCATCACACCACAGTTCTCACTGATCATAACTGAAAATAGCTTCTCTTACTCTCAACTTCCCTTCCCAAACACCAGCTTAAAAAATTGTTTTAAAAAGCTGGCAAATGTCAGCAGGGAAGCTGAAGGTACAAGTGAGACTTTTTTAACATCCTGTTTAGACAGATTAAGTCAGGAAAAGATGCTGTTTCAGTCATCCTGAATATCTGATTACTATTTCAGCTGGATTTGATATTTGTCAGCAATTTGCAAGCAGGAAAAACTTGCTAAATCGCAGTTAGTTAGTTTGTTTCCCATTATAGCAAATAAGCACATACCTCTGTAAGCATTTGTATTTGTGCATGTATGCTTATCAATAACAAATATATACAAAATATACTGAAATGCATGCAAGCATAAGTCATTATCCTCTGCATTTTCTCTCCCATTTAAAAAAGGACAAAGGTAACAGGGAACTGTAAGTCTATTTGTTAATTTATATCCTAAAATTATCTGATTGAAATGGTATAATCTCCTGCGAAAATTTAAATCATGTTCTAGAAAGCAAATATACACGAATAACTATGGATATAACAGATTTTGAAGGGCAGCATTATGCAATTGAAGCCTGTATTTCAGTGCCCAATGTTAGGCAGCACAGCAGTAATTTGTGCATGACTTGTTACTAACTCAGTTGCATTTTGAAGCTGATATCAAGGGAACATTTGAGTGTTTAGCTTAAAACAATGTTCAATTTCAGCTCAGTGTTATGTTCTTAAACCAGTACAAAATTTTAAGAAATTTTTGAATGAATGAATAACTGCATCAGTTCCAAACAGCTTTAGAAAAAGCACACACTGAGAGTCTATGTTCATTTCACACTTCTGATCTAAATAACATTGTGTGCAATTTTTACAAAAACACCTAATTTTAAACTGCAGATAAACATTTCAGATAAATGCACAGCCCGTGAAGTGCATAGTTAAATAGAGGATTTTTCTAGTGTTTCTCCAAAAAAAAAAATCCCTACCAGCAATTTATTTTAAATCATTTAAATACAAAACCATTTAAGAACAAATATCAGTGTCCTAGGCATAAAATTCTGATCTTCACTTCCAGATGGAAAATATTTTGTTTCTAGTAGAAACAAATAACTTGAAAAGTGATTTTCTATTTAAAAAGACAAAGTAATATTTCCTTCTGTGTTAGCTCTGTTTCACTGATGTGGTTAAATACATCTTTAACATTTACCACTTCTTAAAGTTACATATAACCAGGGCAATGACAAGATATATAATGGCATGGTAAATTGAGAAATAATTATTCTAGTCTTTGATTTATTACATCTGTTGTGAAGCCTCTAACTAGAGCTGGGTATTGCAGCCTATGCACATGTAAATACCTTTCTTCATGTTATTTGTCTCATAATCTATTCAAATGGGTTAATTACTCATGGGTGTAAAGATGAACAAAATTTGGACCTCAACTCTTCATTTTACCCTTAAATCTTTATTAGCCTCTGTCTACAAGTCTATACCTGTGTGATAGAGAAAGGAGCAAATTACACAGTTGCTCCAATGTAATTGTTTTAGATGTTTTGAGCTTGAAATAAAAGCTATGTTAATAAGTCCACAGTTGAAAGCTTTGCTTTCTATAGTGTTAAGATGCTTGTTTTCATTTGATGAAAATTATTAATACTAACACAAAAATTGTTTTGAAACCATTTATATGGAATACGTACCTACCTCTTTGGTTAAAATCAGTGATCCATTAAGGCTTTTCTTGCTTTTTTCCAAGCTGTGAGCATACTGCGTATTTAAGTGTGTGTAAGAGTGAAGGTGGGGGGTAGGTTTAGCTGAATAAAAGATTGCTTGATATCTTGAAGTCCTTTGAAGAGTTTTATAGGCTTATAAAGCTCAGTGTGAATGAATGACATTTTCCCCCCTTTACTTTTACATATGGAAGTTTGTTAACCTGTGTTTCAATTAGTGAATAATTATTAATTATACTAATTACAGGTTTAATGAAAACCACATACTTTGCAAAAAAAAGTTAAGCTTAGGGCTGAAATTGTAGCTGCAGACAGTGATGCTGTAATAAAGGCTGAAGCAACACTTGTGCTTGTGGGGTTTTATATACATGTAAATTTATTTAATAAAACAATAAAGCACTACGGCAACATTTTACAAGAAAAATCCATAGAGAATATATATCCAATAAGTGATTTCAGACAACCCTGATTTTTTTGAACCAGGAGTAATAACCATTTACTTTGTTTTAAAACTAGAACCATACTAGATTCACGAGAATCCTAATACAACACACAAAGCTGCTTCATTTTAAGCTATCTACACAAAAGAAACAAGAACTAATTGCAAGTTAGCTGCTAGAAGTTATAATACTTTTTCTTCTGACAAAGGAGAGCATTGTATACATTACTTTAAGCTTGCAATTATACTGTGACACTAAAACCAAGTCAGAAAACTTAGATCTAACAGTATAACTCTTCCCAAGGAATCCCTGTGATTGTATTTATCTTCACAAACTTTAAATTCCAAGTAGGAAAGAAGCCTGAATTTGAAACATCTCCATTTCCATGTGACTACTTTTATATGTTCTGTTAATAACACTTCCAGATAAACTTGTTAGAATCTGTAACAACACTGCATACTCCTTCTCCCTGGAAGAAAGCACCTTTAGAACGTTTTAAGAAATACAAAATACCAAGCTTCTGATTCACATATATCTTTTACACATATACAAAGACTAACAAAACACCCTACTCCCTAGAAAGCAACTGTATTTTAATCTAGTGTCAGTTTTAACTAAGGATGGAAAGTAAAGTCACTAAACATCAGAATGTAAAAAACTAAGTGCGCATATATGCAAAACTGCTCATTATTTCAAACTGTATTGTGAAAGAATGAATCTGAACATTTGATATTAAATGTTATAGAAATAAAACTACTGCTGTTTTTCCAAAAAGCTTTGCCCGTTTTTTTCTTCTGGTTTTCACGCCAGTTTTCCCTTGTCTTCTGGATTTAGTTAAGCATATTTTAAAGCACTGAAAATGTTTCCATCCCATAACTATCACATAGAAATTGAGACAAATATCTGCGTAATGAAAAATTATTATATAGATAATATCAGTAAGTATGATTAAAAATATTTTGGGGGGTTTGAAAATGGAAAGACGGAACTAATACTTATAAATTACCATTGTAAAATTAATAATGTTAAACATTTTTAAAAATAGCAGGCAAAGCAGCCGGCAATCGTTTTGTTTTAAACCTCTTTTTATAATATCGGCATTGCATTTTCCACAATTAACTGGTAACTTAATCCATCAGTAGTACATACAATTAAATCAACTATAAGGAGATGAAATTACTCTTCATATTTCTCTTCCCATGCAGAGAGAATTCCAAAATTAAGTAAATTAACTGGGTTATTGAAATCCACTTGTGATCTTGATTTTAGATTTAAACAATATTTTAGCAAATACTTAAACAGGCAATTACTGTTTATATAGTAAACAGAAAACTGCCTGCAGTTTTAGATGAACTAGATTCACTAATATTGACAAGTAAATAGCTGTTTGGACCTGGAATCATACTTAATTACTATAGTCAACAACATGCATTATTGAATGCAGCATACAGCTTATGTAAATGTATAATGTTATATTTTAATATATTTGCCCATTTTTCCTAATAAGAAATTAGAAAATATGAAAATGTATAGAATATTTAATACCCTGGCACTAGGAACAGCAGGTATGGATCACATCAGCAAGCTTTCAGACTCAAAAATCCAAGTCTTTTCTTTCCAAACAAACAAAAAATCATTAATTGGGCCCCAATCCTGCAATGGGATCAAAATCTTTATAAGAGTCAGTCTCTCTGAATGCAGTATGGTTCAGACCAGGACCCTTAACAGGCTCACAGTATTTCTTTCCTCTTAATTTGAGCTATTATCAAATTAAAGAACTACTGCAGCTTGACTTTCTGCCAACTGTACTTGAATTTTCAGAGAATAGCTTTTTTCCCCTTTATAACCTATATTTGAATGAATAGTAATGCTAGCTGTAGATACTATTGCCTGAACGCCACCAAAATTAAATAACATGAGAAGATGTGTCTGGTCCTAGGGGTAGAGCACTACTTTTCATTGTATATTAAGGCTCTGTGGGAAGAAATCTCTGAAGCTGCCTTTCCAGAGCAGTTTTGGGGCATGCTGAGCCTTTTCTTTCCTGTCCCCCTGCAAAAAATTGGTGCCCACTCAGACCAAGGAGTTTTTCCCCAAACACACAATAAGTAAAAACCTGCACAGTGATCTCCCCACTGGCTTTGACCCATGGTGCAACTCCCACTGACAACAGCAGCATAGAAATAGTTGAGGTCTGAAATACGAAGCATGATCACTCTGGACAAGCAGCTGCTGCACACATCACACAGGAGCCATAGCATGTAATAGCTCACGGGTCAGCAAGGATGTCTGCAGCAAAATCAGACAGCTGAAAAACAGCCGGTAGCAACTTTTGGCATGGACCTGTCAAAGAGGCATTTGCTGAGGCTTCTGGTAGGTCCCAGCAAACATTTCAGCTTCTGTGCTGGGGTCTACAAAACCTCATGCAAGTTTTAGGTAATGCAGAGGACCCTCAACATGATCCCCAACAGCACAGTGGAACAAAGCAGTCACGTTTTATTTCTAAATATAAGCTTACATGCAGGAGAGAAGTGTCCCAACTCCCCAGGAAACACTGCATCTCTAATTTCCACTTTAGATCATTTAACAACTTGCAAGCCCTTCACATTAAGCCCTAGTTTTGAAGCCATTCCCATGGAATTTGGGCTTCACTTCTAGCATGAAAAGATATTTCCATATCCTTCAGTTATAAAATTTTCCACACCAGATCCTGCAATGGACAACTCAGACCTGGGCAGAAGGTCTTGAAGAGCTCTGAGTTCTACCCACTCCAGAGAGGACCTCCTTTTTCCACCTTTACAAAGAGCACTGCAGAGGGAAGCAACCGTACAGAGGCACTGCTCGCAGCTCACAGAGCAAGCAAAGCAACTGTAGCTCCACAGGCTGCTCTCAGGTTTGGTAGGTGGATTTTCCCTTCCAATTTGTCTTGTATGGATAACACGAATTTTACTGCACAAGAGGAACTAACCATTGTAAAATGGCTTTAGTAATCAATATATCAAAGTTTTTGTATCAGAAAGACTTCAGTAACACAACAATTCACAACCACACAATGGGTTGGAGAAGAAACATATCAGCATTAGGTCACACCAACGCTTACTCAAGCCCTGCTTTTCTCTGTATTCAGAGATAATTGCCCTGAAATCAATGGGAATTTGCTTGAGTAAGGACTAGGGTTTGCTCAGTGATAACTCTGAAGTTAAAATATCCATTGCTTCACTATAGACCATTTCAAGGACTAGCTCCGATTACTCTTCCCCAGCAAGGAAAAAGCTAAGCTCTCACATTTCAAAATCAAGGGTGGGCTCACAGGGCTGCCAAATCTCCTCCAGCATCACGACACACTGAAAAACAGCAGCTCATTGTTAACACTCTTCAGAAGCCCCTTATTTCCATTTACATGAGTTCATTAGGATTATACAGGTGACTGATGTTATATGCTAAGTGTCTCCACGATTGCACAAAGTGCTGTATTAACAAAAATCAAAATAAAAATGGTTTGTCAAATACCATACATAAAATGCTGCTGAATGCTTCGTGGGCAACTGTTTTAGCCTCCATATGCCTGCACACTATGAAGCAATCTTTAATTACATGATCATGTACAAACCTTCATCCTCAATGATGGTAGTTCTACACCATTAGAAGCAACAAAACCCAAGGGAAGGAGCACCTAGGGCTACTTCCCTGCCTTCTCCTCCACTAATGCTGCACCGATATAAACCCGATCTTGTTATTCTCAGGTTTTCAATGGAACCGAGTGGCTTGTTTCAAGACCTAGGAGTGAAAGCAGCTTGCAAAACCAACTGTCTTTACATTGCCAAAGCCCAGCCACCTCGGTGAATTTTGGATCAAGTCCAACCCAAGCATTTACTGGTAGGATTATTGCAGTCCTCTTCTCCTCTCTCCCTTCCCCAGGAAGAACACGAAGGCAAATTCTGTAAACATGTCTGCTTGCAATTTCTCTTACAAACACCAGGAATTCCCTGATCCTAAAACATAAGTCTGTATGCATCTTTACTCCTAGGAGCTATCCCAGCTACTTCAACAAGACTCTGCTGAGAGAAAAAAAATTCATGCGGAGAAATTAGTTCACATTAAGCTTAAAAACGGTGTCATTTCTTCCTTTACATAATTTGCTGATTGATTCCTGATTTGGGGTCTTTATCGGAATTTTGTATGATAGGCACTTCTGCAGCAGGCAAAGCGACAGCGAGTCTGGGGTGGATTTGTGGACAACAGAATAATATTGTATCATCGTGTCTGCACGGTGCCCTCTCCATGCACAATAGCTCTGAGTGGCAGTGCATGGTAAGCGGATGAAGCAGTAAGAAGTGTATGATCTGATGAGCTTGGCTAAGCTGGGGGCGTCTCCTCTACTCGGCTAAATTAAAAACCTCCCTGCAATTTCAGCCCTAATCACCCCCTCTGATGCTGTAATTGATGATGGTCAGTTAACTCCTTCATTCCCAAGGCCATTTATCAGAACCTAGGGAACTGTGCATTAGCCAGCTCCTCACAATTTACATCAGTTGGATTTAACATTTTTGGAAAATTTAGAAATATTTAAAAAATGATATGAAGTATACAGAGAGTCACAGCATAAATATTTCATGGCAGGTCTCTGGTTACTTTAGAGCCATGATGCCTCACTCCCAAGTGGCACAAGCTGTCTTTAAGCCTGGTTTGTGGAAAATCTCTCCTCTTCAATGGCACCGAGACATACATTGGCTTCTCTGCCACTCTCCTCCCTGTGGCTGGCACAGGCAAAGTGCCAGAAGCATTATTACACCCTTGCACCTCCCAGCTGGCAAAACAGCCCTTTGCAGCCTTTACCAGTTGGTGCAAGCTGCTCTAACTTGTGTTGAGAAACCAAACCAGAAAAGAAAGTCCTATTTGCATTTTCAGCCTGATTCCAGACACAGCCCCTGTATGCTGTACATACAGCCTTCCTGTTAGCTCCTACACAACATGTTCCAAACTTAATAACAAAGGTGTGACTAGAGCTGTTAAAATGATCCTGGAGCTAAACAATATCTTTCCATTCCACCTTCTATTTATACAGGTTTTTAAGGAATTGTCTGTACAGTGCATTGTTCTTCTCTTGCAGAATTCTTTAAGTCTGACTCATACAAAGAAAGAAAAAAATCTATAAGATGTGATATATGGTTATACTCAGCTGAATAAGAGTCTTTTCAGCATTGGGAAATCTATAGCATGAATTATTCTAACTGATTTATAATAGACAGCAATGCCTTAAGGACATTATTCTGACTATTTGTGCTTTCATGACAGGGTCGATGTACTAGCTGCATCATATTCAGTAACTAGAGTATCCAAAGTGTATGTCCATATACCTGTTTTAGAATGACAGCCTACTACTGTACTTTAGAAGAGGGCAAGAGGCAACCCCCTCTCCCTCCCTCTTTTTTTTTTAAAAAGGTTGCAACTTTTAACATTGTGTCTTGAAAGACTCAAATCTGCATACAACTTATATTTAATATAGTTCCAGTATCAACACACAATCATCATTCCTAGATTTTTAAATCACCCCATGCTGTATCAGAACACCAGCAACTGCTGAAGTCTAATCTTATTTTTATTTCTGTTGTGTTGCTTTGCTTTCTTTTCTGCATGGGGAATAGGCTGCAAAGTCTTGATAGTGTGAGGCTATTTTGTTTACAAACCCCAGCACTGCCACTCTGTAAATTGGAAACCAACTGACTCAGGAGACATCTGGTATCAAAAGATGAGTCAGCTCAGATACCAAGGCAGAAACCCCTCTTGCAGCTCACAGCTTGAGTAGCAGAGGTTCAAAGCTGCCCCTGTAAGATGCTTCAAGACTACTCTACCCAGTGACTAATAGCCAACCGGTGCCTGATGGGCAAGAAAATTGGATGAACTGATAGACTCTTCCACCCAAGGTACCATTTCTTGTCATCTGCCTGCGTAGGAGGGCAATAATTTTTCTAGATGTTTTGACAGATGAAAGCATTGATTCTAGACAGCCATTCCTACCCAGATAAGAGATTCATCTTGTAAAGAGTACAACATTCTCATATACTACATCATTTTCCAATATAAAAAGGAAAAATACAACTTTTTACTTTTCTGGATCCATGAGAAGGACAGAGTCCTGGCTAGTTTCTGGCAGTCTTTGATCAAACCCAACACTAAGGTAACTGACTGAAGATATAGCAAAAATAAAGGAAATAACTTTATTAGAGTCCACCTCCCTTGCTGCTGTTATTCTTGACAGAGAATTTCCCAGGCTCCTAAAGTAACCCCATCATCCCTCTCTTCCAATACTGCTTGCAGTGTTTGACCAATGCAGCACAATACCAAAGTTTGTATCAACTGAGGATATGACAATTCAGTCCCCAACACACAACAAGACAAATGGCCCTAAAGATCTCCCAGCACAACCAGGATCCACATGGCACTGAAAGGTGGTGTGTCTGCCAGTCAGTAAATGAATTTAATTAAGCAGCGGAGTGACTGGTCTCATATGGCTGGAACCGTTGAGTGTAGGTGTGTGTGTGCATGCACACTCGACACATTAGCAGAACCAAGCCAAACTGCAAAAGAATCCATAAACTTCTCTTCTAGCAATTAAACTAAACAGACCCTTGCTCTGCCCATGCCAGTAGGACATCTACTGGACTTGACATTTCAGGAAATTACTTAAAGCTTGAAAGGAAACACCTGGGGAAAAAAAACATGCATAAAGACATCAGAGTTTTGAATTCTATACGCCTTGTTCTGCACTTCACACAGTTTTACACCAGTTCGAAGGCATCAAGACAGGAGAGAACTAAGCTTGGTAATGAAAAATAATTTAAAGAACATCTAAGAAAAACATCTGAAGATTAGGCTTTCCCCTTTACAGGTCAGACTTGATAGCTTCACTCATAGAAAAAGCATTGCTTACAGTTATTATAGGAAACATGCCCAAGACATTGAGGAAACTATTCCATTTACTGGGTCAGATACCTACACGCAACTATGCTTCTGTATCCAAATGACATGCAAACTACTAGTACTCAAATCAACTGTACAAGATAATGTATACATTTTTTGAATATATACTTCTGTATACACTACTGACCAGCTCTCAGCATCTAGTCAGGCACTAATACCAATACAGACAACTCCAAAAACATCTTTCCTTTTGCAACCCCTTTAGGGCAACAGAGACAAGGGCCACAAACCAATTTAATTGGCCAGTGGGGATTTCCCTTAGAGGAGAAAACACTCAGACTACGTAGGACTGACATCTTACCCCATTCCCCCTTTGTAGTCTGTGACAGCAATGAGTCTAGTGGCAACAGGAGGGACACACCAGCCATATGGCTACAACACTTTGTGTTACAGCTACTGGGGACCAACCGATCTCCTAACAGGACAACTGAAAGTCACAATAAGCCAGTGCAGTCCACCATACACCTGAGGTTTTCCCTGCAGAGTTCTAGAAGATGGCAAGCAGGCTCCATATTATCTTTTTAATTTAACCTTATTCCCAGACAGTGCTTGTAGAGAACACCAAATGAGGGACTCCATCTCGTCTGCTGGCCTTTGCTGGCTTTCCATTCCCACTTTCTTATTTTGAACAGTTTCATTGTAAATGAGTAAAGTACTAGAACATTAACTTATATTGTACTGCAAAGCCTATTCCAGTAAACCTGTCAAAATTGGCATCATTAATAATAATACTTAACACTTACATAGTGCTTTACATTTTCAGAGCACTGTAGACATTAAGTTAATTAACAAGTGACAGTTTCACAAGCAGAAGCTCTCCCTGCAGCAGTAGTCTGCATGCCTGAATTTCTCACAAAATCTCAAACTCTGCATTAATCCACTTGTCTTTCATCCTTCTGAAAAGATTATCTTCCTTTTTATCCGCCTCCTTTGGACATATACACCCATGCTTTTAAAAACCAAGCTATTAAAAAAATTTAGATAGAAGAACACTGACTTAACATAAGCTAATTGGAAAATCCACATTACCCTACTTTTCAGCCTAAATTACACAAAAATCAGAGCTCTATCAAGCACATATCTGGACAGAATATGTCTCTAAATTGGTGTAAAGTGTACTTAATATTGATTGTTCTGCAATTTCCCAAACTGTTCAGAAACAGAGACGTAATTAGGTTTTATTTGAATTTTTCCTTCGGGTTTGAAAAGAAAGATGGCAAAAAAAATCAATATGTTAGTCTATCTACAGAAGTAAAGTAAGTGAAACCCCTGTCTCTAGCAATTTATCCTGTGAATTCAGAAGGGAGAATAGCATTCAGTTCTAGGAGCTGTATTTCAGAGGAGACCTGTGGAGCCCACACTAACTTCCAAAGTTTACATTTAGGCATGCTGGTGTTACATCTAGCTTGTTTTGTACTCATAACCCACCAAGCAAGCTCAGCACCCAAAAGACACAGTTGTACCAGACAGAGGTCCCCCCTACTTGGCCCACCTACTCAAGGAAGTGAAGATCCTTACTCATTGAGATAGTTGATCTTACAAAGGCAAAGGAACAACTTGAGAAACTGCACCAATAAGCCTGTCTTCCAAGATGTTTGTGAACATTAGAACCCAAAACCCACATGGTCAGTGCATGCACTTGCTGCCCACATGAGACACACGCCTCCACACCACAGGACTACTGTGAACACCACCATGTCCCATGGCACCAGACTCAAAGAGACCAACAGAAAATGCAACCCAAACATTTGTGCAAGAGGAGAAAGAAATCCCCCCATTAAGACACAAGCCTATTTCCAGCCAGCTAGGTGCTAGCCATGAAACCTCCTCACCACCACACTGAGAGCAACTTCAACAACTAAAAAACAGTATCTCAAGGAACAGGGGCACCCAGAGCTGCTGCTAGCTTTGGGAAAGCCCTCAGCATGCCTAGTCTGCCCTCCCCAGAGCCCCCAGCAATAGCCTTAGCACACACAACTTGGAAGGACTGAAAGATCACAATCTTGGCAGCATTTGGGTTACTCACATATCTGTTGCTCTCAGATCAGCATCTCTCCAGGATGGGGCCAGGCTTTGCAGGAGGGTCTCCTCCAAAACACTCGTAGATCCTTGTAATGGAGACTGACATGAGGATAGGGCAGCTGAGCCCTAACAAGGCCCTAATGAAACACCACAGCTGCCTGCACTGATGAGGGAGCACCACAGCAACTCACCTCTCCAGCAGCCAAAACCTGGAGTCTTCATTCCTGCTCTTTTATGGCAGCGCAGGGCAGCAGCTGTGGCTAAAAGCCGCCCACCACCCACCAAAATGGCATCTGTGAGGGCAGGCAGGGGTGCTGCTGCTTGGTGGCCTACCTCGTTTGGAGGGGCCTCATTCCTGCTGTGGCACCTTGCCACAGGCACTCCTCTCCCATTCAGTCACAGTGTCCCTGGTCATTACCCACCACCATTTTACTCAATATCCGCATGACTGCTCGCAGCTTTTCTTAAAATCCCAGCTTCTGAAGTCGGGGGTTTGCACTTTTCTGGTCCTGTTTCAAAGGAGAGTTTGTGGCTGTTGAGGCTGCTTGAAAATATTGACAGCTAAACCACTTCAAACACGCAGGTGCTACCAGAAAAAAACATTACAAGTGCCCTTCCCTCCATTTTATAAGCACCTGGAGCCCAGCATGGGCTGAGGGGCCTTGATCCTCCTCCCCACAAACTGCTCAGGCTGCGCACCCACATCACTGGAAAACAGCTTCTCCATATGGCACAACTGCTATGAGGATTTGGCCATGACATGAATGTTAATTTATAGCGTAACAGTTATATTGGGAAGTGACGTTTCTTTTCAGTTATTTCTTGTGTAGAAGGGGGCACGGTCCTGTGCATGTTCAAAGTGTGACAGGAACTTAACAGCAGCAGGGAAACCTCTGTAAGCTATTTCAGGTGGCACTTCCCATGGGTCAGACCCTCTGGAGTGGGTCAAAATCAGCATTTCTCCACTAAAAGCGAACAGTCATATAGGCTGATTATTCCAACAAAACCATCCCTTAAAAAATGCATCATAAGATCTAAATGCTAAATTAACTATTTTAGATCCAAAGTCATTTTTTATTTTACTTCAGTATAAAGACATCAAATGCCAGTAAGCTGTTTGGTCACAATGTGTTTATGCACAAACACGCACGCACAAAAATAGCCAAACTAACTTATTCATCTAGGATGAATGATTCTGAAACAACCTTAACACTAACACACCAGTGTTAGTGCAAAGTGCGAACAACAACTCACAATTTCCCTTCCTCTAATAGACAGCTCAAACACTGGCGAAGCTCCTATCAGAGCATTTAATATCTGCTGTAAGCCTCTGTTTAGCAGGAAGATTACATCCCCCAGATTTCACAGTTCAAAAGTTCATGCTGTACTGTTCTATTTATAGACTTGCCTGACATTGCTTCTTCTTTAGTACAGATATTCTGGAAAAAAAAATTACTCTAAAATATTTTGGAACTTGGTTTTAAAGAGTTTATTTTATGCAGACAGCACCATCTCTCAGTCCTGCACCCAGTCATGAGGATCTTTTGTTTGCTGGCATGGAGTTTGCAATTAAAATTTCTTCTGAGCTCTCATTAGACTTGAAACTTTGAAAAAAAAGGTAAAATTCAGAACTGAATAATCAACACTAAAGTCAACATATGCTTTGCTTCTACTTAATAATTTTCTCAGGAGGAACAGAATGATTTTTGGAGAAAAAAAAAAAAAAAAACATTTGTTGGATCCACAGGTTAAAAATTACTTTTGTTGGAAAAGAATGGTCATGAACAGAAAGACTCTTCAGCCTGTATTTCCTTGATTATTTTTATATCTAGTTTTCAGTTCCCATTGTATATGTTTTCTGTAGGTCTTTCCGCGAGTAAATCCCTCATACTCTATCTTGGTGCAGAAATGCTTTAGAAACACAAAATAGATACTTAAAGTCATCTCCAGATATTCAGTTCCAGAGAGATAAGAGATGAGACACAGGCCTTGGTCTAATCTCATTTACACAGATCAAAATCAGAACTCATTTCACTGGAGTAAACAGAGCGACACTGCTGTAAACCTGCACTGCTTCTTACTTGGGGCAGTTTTGTGTGTGATGTTTTTAACACATCTCTGTGCCAACTCATTTGAATGTGCTCTTTAATCAAACCTCTCTTTTAAAAACAAGAAGGCACTCATGCTTGTGAAGAGCTGTGGCCTGCCAGTGCTTTCAGGTCAGCGTCCTACACGCACCGCCTCCATCCAGCCTGACCCTGCCCTGATCTGGAGTTGGCAGTATCACATTGATTTGCCTTTTCATTCCTCAGTGCAAATGATCAAATACCTATTTTATAGCTGGATTGAAAAGGAAGAAGTAGTGAGAGGGAAAGCTTTTGAAGCAAATTAAGGAGAGGTCTCAGATTCCCATCTTCTGGAGCTGCAGAACAAAAACAAAACTGTGCTGCCATCTTCATTGCCAGAAGTGGTCTAAAGAGTCTTGCCTCTAAGTACACATCCTTGCCATCTACTTAGCAAAGCACTTTATGATTGTTAAATGTGTTGACTATCTTTCAAGTACTATGTCATCTAGTTAGAGAAATGATTTAGTTACTGATTCATCTGAATATTAAAAACATCAGACAGCATTTCTCACAAATTTGTTTCTCTGTAAATAACATTGTTGGTGCTATGGTTAGTTTACTAAGTGAAGCACAGGTCTGAGAGACTTCTATAATTGAACCCAGCATGTGTTTGGCTTGTGCATTGTCTTCAGGTAACAACTAGCTGAAGTATCCCTTAGTCACTTGCTGCACACAGCATCATCTTCCAGGGAGCAGCTTCTCACCATATTTTCTGCTCCACATTTCCTCATGGCGTCATGGGCTAGAGGGAACAGAGGGTTGTACATGACTTTTCGGCACTGTAAGTAAGGATCAAAAACAGTGGGACAAACTCATTCTTTTCCACAGTACTCCAGAGGTCATGAAGTATGTGCTTGAAGGCACATGTGTATTTAATCAGTTTGGATGTTAAAGAAAATCAAGCTCAAGTTTAGACAGGCTCTATCCAAAGGGAACTCTAGCTTGCAACCACAGCACCCAGATTTCAGGCATATATCTTGCATCTTTACAAAAGAACACAATTTTCTGCCTAATGCTATTCCACTCCCTTTTCCTGAGGGGAATGCACCTTCTGAAGGCATAATCTGTAAGCTCCTTAGCCAGCGTATCTTCTGACAAGCTTTGCCCTGCTAGTCCTCACAAAGCAGCCCGCACACCCTCGGTTCACACTCCTCTCAGCTGAGATGACAGAAGCAGGGCATTCTGAGTGCCACTTCTCGTGCTCAAACTGCGAGTAGCGAACTGCTTACACAAATCCTCCTCTTAAAGCGGCTGGCCCAGCATGACAGCTTTCGGCGCAGTAATGCAGAGCTGTACACCCGCAAGAGCCAGCTAGCCTGCAGTGGTGAGAACGTTTTGATTGCAGACTGCAGTAAATATTTAATTATTGTGTGATTTCGTCTGTGCAAACCTCAAAGCATTTCTCAATATCAATACTTGCTCTAGTTATATGTAACCATCTTTCAAGTTTAAGAAATATATTCAGGAGTGATAATAAATATTTCATAAAACTGTAACTAAAATCTGTTTGTAGACTTTAGGTGACCTGCTGCTTATTCTGAGGTGAGAGGAAGTACTTCAAGAATGTATTAATTTCAAATAATTTTAAAGAAGTCTTATATGTGTTGAATATCTGCTTTACCCAGCTGAAAATCAAGGCCACGATGACTCAGTCATTATACTGTAACGTGAATTCACTATCCTCCCTTCATACAACATACACAGCATGATTCAAGGTTAAGCATAGAATATCAAAAGACTCATAGCATGGACAATTTTAATGGTAAAGGAACCTTGACTTTTACTGATTATATTAGTTCAACTAAAATTGACCTTCAATATATGAAGATTTCATTTTCACAAATAAATGGTATGACTGATGCCTTTTATTAGGCTTACAAAAAAGTAATCAGAATTGAAGCTTTCAAGGCCACAATCTCTTTTTCAGTTCAAATTACTGATAACGGAAGGAAACAGTTATGAGATCTTAAAAGCTAAACTAATCTTTTTGTTTGTTTCTTAGTAAAAGGCAGTAGTATTACTAACGGGGTCCCACTAGCTAGCATTGCTGCTAAATAACAACATGCCACTTTCCAGCACTATCACCAGAGTTGTCACTTGTGCATATTTATCCAGTTAATGGGATGGATTTATTACAAGTATTGAATAATTTGGACCCAGCCTACACTGATGTATTTTATGGCATGTGGTCAACACAGCTATTACAGCATGGATCTGCAACTGCTCTATAAAGTGGAGCATACAGTCATTAAAATGAATGAGCACAAGTGTTTGTTATGCTGTTTTTAATTATATGTTTATCTCTTCCTCTTTTATACTTCCATTTTATTTATACCACATGTAGTCACATATGGGCCATGGATGTCATCTTAGGGAATTTAGGCAAACCCTAGGCAATCATCTTACTTTATTTAGGAGGGTATAACTTACCTTAGCAGCAATTATAGGGCTATATGTCTTAATTTACATCCATATTCCTGATTTTTAGTGAAGTCCAATATCCACAGTTGAGGATATTCTAAAGTGAAAAGGAGCAAATAGATTTCTCCATCATACGGCACGTTGATTATGAGAAGGATTGGACTCAACTCCCTATTAGGAGTTGGACTCAGTGATCCTTGTGGGTCCCTTCCAACTCAGGATATTCTATGATTCCATGATTTTAATGCTTATCACAGATTAAAGATAGCTTTATTATTTATATTAAATGTTTACCTTATGAATTCCTGAAGAAGTTGCTTTAATAACTGTTGTAGAACAAAAAACCCTGGAGACAAAAACTCATGGAACTATTAGTTTAATAACTAGTAGTTTAAAATGATCATTCAAGGCACAAATTAATGGTACTTTCAGTGCTCAGTTCTGTTTTCTTTAAGTTCTGCCATGTGGATAAATATCATTCCTTTGTGTACTGTTGAAAATTAGTCTGAAAAGATGACACAAGTATTGGAGGATATCTCTGATAGTAGAGCTCTACTGCCAACAGACAGGGAAGCACTAGAACCAGACTTTGTGTAACGGTACAAGAAACCCAGGGGAAAGGCCCTTTCATCTGAAGGCCATTGGCATCCTGCTAGGCCTGTGGTTTATGCCATGAAGGCCCTTTGACTTGTTCTTAGTTGGTTTATGGGCTTATTCTTCACATGATTTTAACAGAAAGATTGAAAGGAAATTGAAAGCACTCTTTCAGTGAGTTGTATTGCCTTCAAATTTGCTTTCTGTGAATGGTAATGACAGAAAGCACAACCATCTGAACTTTCATGAAAATCAAAGACACTGTTTTAATCCATGGGCTTCCTTTGGACAATTAGTAACCAAAGATTTGCCAGATAGTAGTGTCCAGATACATGCATCTATGAAAATTTGCATATATATATGTATATATACATTACTTTTCCCATTGGGTGGGCTTTGTACTCCCAACTTCAGCTCAAGGCCTATGTCTTTCACATGACAGAATGTGAGCAATTTATGCATTTAGCTAAATCAGCTTAACCTGGGTCAAGCTACACCCATGCTGGAGCTCTGCCATCATAAGCAAAAAAGAATTATAGATCTGATGGTACATGTTCTGATGAAGGAGAAGCAGTGACACTGGGCTGATCTATGACATTAGATTTAGATTAGTTTAACTATGACATTACTGGCTCCCTCTGAGGACAGGATCAGGTCTATTGAAATGATCAATTTAAGTTTTAAATTGTACTTTTAATTATTTAAAATAGAACATCGGCATAGCTAGGAAAAAAAATCCCTTTGTGTCAAACAGTAATTACATCTGACTTCTGCACTGAAAATTGTAAGTGCTGTAGTACTACATTATAACTGCTTAAAAGTATAAGGTTCTTTCTTTTGCATAGTTCAGATTGTGCACTGAACTAGATAGCTTTGTTACTAGGGCACACGGTTCTCCGTTCCTGGAACCCCGCTTGAACTCTTTACTTAAATGAATACACTGGTTTTGCTCAGTCATTAGTAGGCAGTAACTCATATCAAAATGCATTGCATTTAATTCAGGACAGTTGGCAGTCTCTGCACAAGAGAGACTCCAAAATGAGCCAGCATATAAAGGGGGGGAGGAAATGTCTTCAGCTTAGAGCTGGGGTTACCACTAGGGCAAGGAGGGGATTTTCTCACTCCAGCTGTCTGCATCAGAACTGGTGTTCAGTTTCTGGTACTCTGAGGCCTGTAATCTTGGTGAGGGAAAAAAAAAAAAAAAAAAAGAGCACTCAAATGCTCACTTGGAGAACAGAAAATTGATAATAAGCCATGTAAAAAAAAAAAAAATCAGAAATATACATGCTTATGCATCAATCACCTCCATTTCAGATGCAATGCCAAACAGAGGGGATGAATGAGGGCTCAGCTCAGTTAGGAAGAGTACAAAAATCAACAGCACGAAAGCTACTTTTCAGGTTAGCATAATCTTCTGTCTGCAAACACTGTCTGTTTTATCTGATTTTTTTTTTTTCCTTTTTATTGGACAGCTGTGATCTTCTCCTTTCAAAACCTTGTCACTGCCGTTCAGCAGAAATGGAAGTGATATGATTAAGGAACATGGCATCTTGTATAATCGGTCGTAATCATTATCTAGGGGTTTCAGTAACATGACACATGCACAGCAACAGCAGCATCTGCTATGGACTGACAGATATCTCAAGCTCAGGATGATGGAAGCACACTCAGGGATTTGTAAACTTGTCTTGGGTAATGCCACTATCCTGATGTGAACCTGTTGTTGGCTATGCTGCTTAAAGGCCAAAGATTAAAAGTGTTTTATAAAGTTCATCCTATCCCTTATGAACCTGCATCTCTGGCTGGTGTGGGATGTATCACCTTAGCAGACCTTTCCCACTTTCACTGATAGGGTGGTACTTTTGGAAGCAGCTGTAAAGAGCAGAACTCTATTTTTATAGCATTTCCTCACCACCCATTAGGTTGGTCTTTTACAAACACTCAGTATGGGATTAACTCTGTTTCCAAAGAAGTCAACAAAGTTGAATTGCATAGTATACTATGTAAGTTATAAACACTAGGGGATGGATTCCCTACTGCAGGGCCACCTGACAGTAACTTGAGTGAGAGCTACCGTATCCGTGCTGCTTGCCTAGAAGCTCTGTACCCTACCCTGTGCTGAAGACTGCTGGCCACAGCCCTAGAGACACCAGCCACATTCTGGTGAGAGGGAGATGTGAAGTCTGTTTCTTCCTCAGCCTGCAGAGACTAAACTAAATCTCTTACTTTCTGCATGTTTCCCAGCCACTGTGCTATTAAAGATCTGGGAGAAGTAGAGATGAGAGATGTTTTCCATGCCTCCTTGTTATAACAGGGTCAGTGGAAGGCAAATGGCAGTGAGCCAGGAGAGGAACGAGCGATTGAGAACCAGGCCAGAAATGGGATACGGGCAATTTTTTTATTATTATTATTTTGGCAAATTTCAGAACAGCTGTAGGCTGCATTAATTTTATCTGAGGTCTGACTGATTGCCAAGGCCATGGCTGGGGACATCACTTTTACACACCAACTGTGGAAATTCATCATTCTTCCCCATCGACATCAGAGGATTGAAACCTGGGCACTGTTCATTTATTGTGATTCCAAAATTTTGCTTTCAGTCACTTCTAGACAGGATCTTGTATTCAGTCTGCTTCATTCAACTTTTTGTAAACTGTGGCTGTCTTTCTGGGACTGTTACAAGGTAATCAGCCCATGGACAAGGTGAAGTCAGATTTGTTCTGCAATGAAGCAAAGGGTTTTTTTAAGCAAACACGGTAGTTTATAAAGGTACAGTCCATCTAGACAGGCTACTATTCTATTTGTATCTGTCAAGCATCTCAACAGGAGTGTGGTATTCAATACTCACAGCTAATGGATCCCAAGTAACACTGAGGTTTATTCCCAATTTACAGCAAGGATTATGTTTGTTATCCAACAATTGTTAATAAGTACTACGTTGAAAGAAGTCACAATCTGTTCTTGGACAATCTTTAAACAAGTTAAATGCTTTAAATTAATGGCTTAAACTTCTGTATATTTTATATACATTCTTACTCCTGAGAAGAACTACAGATCATGGTGCATCAGACCATGTTATTGAAGATTAACACGGCTAATTGTTCCAAAAGTATTTATTCCCACTTTAATTTTTAAGGCTTTCTGGATAAGGATGCTTCATAACATTTTATATGATGATTCAGATTCCCTTACTCTCACCATGTTGGACCTTATTTCACAAATATTCTTCTCAGGTTAGCTTTTTTGATTATGGGAATCAGCTATGCTGATTTATACCATTTGAGAATCTGGACCACTGAGTTCAAGAGGATGACTAATGGAGTCAGGTGCTCATCAAGTTCAGTGACGGTATCAGAATCTGATTCTGCTTATATGTGGGGACAAAGGATTGAGACCTGATGAAAGGAGAAGCAATTAGTTAACCACATTTATGAAGGAGACAAAGACAGAATGCAAATGCACCTGCCTCTTTAAGGCTTCCTCTATTATTGCCTCATGGAACAACAACAAAAAAAATCGTTTTGCTTTATTCTCAAATACAAACATATTGAATGATTATTGTGTCAGTGCCAGGATGTAGGTATCAAAATTCACTCTTCCTTCTTGTTTTCTTGCAGGTCAAGGTTTGAAAGAAAAATACGTGTATAAATAAAACAGGCACAGATCAGATGTAAAAATCCACCTGCTCCATTTATTAATGTGATTCTGCCTGTGAAAATATAATGTTGGGAATTAGGTATCTTGAAAGTACAGCTAGATAAATTTAAACAGAATTTTGAATAAAGATACATTTGGGTATATAAAACAGGATGAGATTAAACATAATATAATCAAGGGCGCAAAAAAGAATATGACACAACAGGGCAATGATCAGAATTTCCACTCTTAAAAATTGCATTTTTGCTGAAGACGCTGCCACAAGTGAAGTTACTATAGCTGCTCCCACTTTCTGCATAGATGTTAGCAGGTGTTCCTGCCTTCCCTTTGCCTCTGAGACAAACACCTGCTAATATTAGCTACCTACTTCCAGTCCACACCAGAAGGAGCTTAGCAGATGATATTTTCATTGGATTGTGCAATAATGTGAAGTCTTCTCTAATCTTATTTGGCACATTGCCCATTGGATTTATGGAAATCCGCAACGAACTTTAACCTGGAGGTGTAACAGTCACATAAACTCTGCGTGAGTGTGTGTTGTGGTGGTCATGAGGTGTGCCCTTGACTTTACCTACTGCCTAAGTCTTTGGGTAGTTCTACAACTAACCCTTAAATCCAAAGGGAATAAAGTATAAAAATCAGTCTTCCAAACACATAGCACTTTGGCTGATTAGCATGGAGAAAAAAAGAATTAATAATGAGGAGAAAAAAAAGATAGCCAGAAACTACAAACACCAGGGAGCCTGTTTCAGTGTTACTTGAAAATAAAGCAACAATAGCAAGACTAGTCATCTCATTAAATAATAATTTGTTATTTCCCTTTAATGCTGCACATGTTCTTTAATGGCTGTGACTTCTTAAGACAGTTGGACTATAATTTCTACATATTTATCAATAGGAAACTTGTATAACTTTTAATGAGTCCTTGAACTGACCACCTGTGAACAAGAGGTATCATAAACCTTGTCTCTTGAAATATGAAAAATAATTTGAACATAAGTTTTCCTTGATGTGGCTGATCTGAAGTGGGTCTTGAAATTACTGGCAGACAGCTCAAGCCACGCTCCCTACAAAATTAAAATGTCTACTGCTTCTGTCCAATGGCAAGGAATAGAAGATGCTCTCATTTCTCACATTTGGAAAATTGCAGGTAATTAGAGAAGGAAAAAAGTCTCTGCTTATTTAAGGTTGATTCTTTCAGTAGAAAGGCATATAGTTATATTTTCTTGTGATCAGAGTCCAGCCATCAGGAGAACTTTCCAGCTGTTGAAACTAGCCTCATGGTCTTTGATGTCTACATGATTTGTAACTTGGATGTCTTGTGACAAGAGACAAGTATGTGCTTTGAGCAGGATTCTGGACTCAGGGGAATTTCATTTTCATATGAAACTGAATTGGTATAACTTGCCACAAAATTTCAGGAAAAAATCATGTGAAAAATGTCATTTCATTTCAGCTGAAATGCTTTGTAAGTTTTACCAGCTCTGACTACAGTGCTGATGACTGGTTATAAAATGGAGTCTTTCTTCATTTTATTCTTCTTTATATATCATCTGTTGGATTTTCCTGTTTCATTTTTGCTTCACTGTTTTGTTCAGATATTAATATTTTTGGTTTAAATTACATATATTAATATTTTTGGTTTAAATTACATGTCCTCTGGCCTGTATTTCCACATGCAGAGATTTCTTTTCCATTAACAATGTAATGAAATAATGCTGTATGAACATTTTCAAAAATTACAAGAATGCATTTTCAACATGGAATTTTCAAATATATTGAAATATAATAATATTGTTTTTCAACACAAAACGTTTAAGTATTGCTTTCAATACAGAAAGTTTTATTTCAGCATTTGTTGTACAATGTTTTGTGTTGATGTCTTCAAAGCTAAATATTTTCAAAGCATCGGTTTTTCAAAACATTTTAAATTCTGTATTTTCATTGCAAATCAAGAAGAAATATTTTTAAAAAATGAATGAAATTTAAATTCCTAGTTTACACACAATTCTTACATTTTTATTTCATAAGTATGGATTATCTTCCAACTCTGAACATGCTGCAGGAACAAGATGCATGCACTGGAACTCCAATGCCAGTTTTAGGAAGACTGTAGATATGTTGAATTCATTTCCTAGTATTTGCTCTGCAAGAGAGAATGGTGAAGAAGCCAAAAAAAGTTAGAAGGCAAAACCACCACAAATGCACAAACTGTTTTTACAGAAATACTGGCATAAACAAGGTAAATCCATCCCTTCATTCAGATGGCAATTACATCGCAGGTAACACAATGTTTTACTACTTTCAGCAGCTTTACAGAGATAACCTCTCTGTGACAAATATATTGTGAATATTTTTTCCTGTATGCTGGCTTGAACCAGGCCTTTCTCTGATGCTGAACATAAATATGCTACCATAACTCCTGTCTTATTCTTGCATAAATAAACCGTCTACAGGCAGTGGAAAGAAGTACTCGCTATTGTGTTTCTGTTGTGACAATGTCAAAAAAACATGCGAGGTGTTTTCCAAGGGGCCATCTTTATCCTGACGAACATCCATACAGAAAATGTAATTGCACCCTTTTAAAATATCACCCTGGTGCCACAGAATATTCTGTGGATCTGCTGAGTGATTTACTGCACCAATAATGCCATCCTTTAGTTTTCACGCAGTTTTAATGGAACTACGTGAAAACTGGGAACTACACAACATTCCCTGTTGTGGCACCAGTCTCAAATGAGCTAGGTCCCTCATTTTTCTATTTGTCATATTAGAATGAATATACAGCAGGAGGAGCTGCCTTATATTTTCCATTCTTCATGTTAAATATAATCTCCCAGCCTGAGTGCTGAATCACATCTCCCAACTATTTCCTGCTCCAATTGTGCCTTCACTTGTGATGCTTTTATTTACCGTGTCAGCTCGCACCTTTCCTAACAGTGTTGCTTTTCTTCCCCTTCAAACAAACATATCCTTTTCTCTATGGCAATTTTTGAAATGTGTGCTCAAGTCAGGGGTTAGACAAACCTTATCAGTATGCGTGCGTGTGTATGTGTGTGCACTTGTGTATGTAATTCAGGTATTTTCTCTTACTGAGCAGGACAGTTGCATTGGAAAGCTCGTAAAAGCTCGAGTGGAACAACAGCACAATGCATCAAAGGGGGAACCAAGATTCTTTTTTTCCATAATTTTAGTTGAATGCATCACAAAGTGGCAATTATATGGCACATTTTTCTTCTAAAAAATTGGCCTCGTTGTGCCTCTAGACAACAAAACAGCATGAGGAAACCATACAGGCACAGCTTGGTTCCAAATAACCATGTTTACCTAATATACACAAATATGCCAGGCCTAACTATATAAATATTGCTGTTCTGACTTATTTCTGGAAGTTTCTGAAACACATGACATGGTGAGTAGAAAAGAACATTCGCTGTTTATTTTCACTGTAGGAAAAGGCAGTAAGTTTCAAGCATAAACATTATTTGCAATGTGATAGGGAAAGATGACAGAAGAGTCTGTGGATCATTTTATACCCACTCACACAGTGAAAACCTTGCAACGGAAAAAATCACTGGAGGTGTGCAGCTCGAATTTATATAGCATGCATTTTGATTTATCTAGAAAATATTTTCCGCTGTTTAATTTGAATTGATTCCCACTGTATTTTTCTTTTTTTCCTTTTATAAGATATTCAAAAGATTCTCAGGGTGACATGAAACACTTTTAAGAGAACTACCACTTATCTCCTCTTTTCTTATCTCCTGGGCAGCTTTTTCCAGCATTCAAAACTGGCGCCTGAGTTTTAAAGCTCCCTCACAAGATTCCTATCAGATGAGGTCTATTGACAGGGAGGTTTCCCTCTGGGGACCTAATGTAGTGTTTGAATTTATCAGAAATTGCAAATGATGCAAGATGACTCAAAAAAATATTCCCAACAAGCACTCAAGAAATTCCCAGACCAGAAGTGTGCCTGACTTTAACAAATGGCATATTCAAAATGGAGCAAAAAATAATTTCATTCTGATTCCAGGGGAATCCACAGCAGATGAGCCACAGCCTGTGGCACTTGTGCCTGGCACTGCTGTTTCAGTGCGCTTGTATCAGGGGTGCAGGGCTGAGATGACAAGGTCTCCTCCTTTTCTGCCAAACCTGGAAGATGATGCGGTAAAGGGCTGTGAGAGGCACCCCTCACCGTTAGTCAAGTTTTGACTTGAATTATCCTGTTGGTGGTTTCCATGAGGATTCTTACAAAACAGATTCACAGCAGTCATTCCTTGCTCACAATCACCAATCCAAGAGTTTTACTCATTTTTTGGCTTCTAGAAAAAAACAGAACTCACTTCTCAGCTGAAGCGGAGGTTGGTGCTGAGATCCAGCAAACAAGATTTCGACCTGACCCCAAGGCTGCCAAAATTTATAATGGCTTTCAGTTCCAGCTGTGCGACTTTTTTGGGTTGAGCATGACAAGTGGACCCAGTACGAGTAGCTCCATTTCCTGACTTGTGACCATCCTGATGCTCTCTCAGAAAATGCTATGTGACAGGGACTGCCCCATGGCATGGAACGCGGGAGTCCCGCTCAGTGTCCCTATGTAACCTGGTTACATTGTGGTACATCTGGCCCCGTAAATCTAATCATCACTGCCATTAGAAGCAGTACAAAGAAAAAGAGGTGCAAGGAAAGAATGCTGGAGGGAAGGAAAAAAGCATTTATAAAAAAAGTGCAAAACAGGAACACTGCTCATAGTTTTTTTTTTTCCAGAAAGCTTCACACCACAATTAACTTTAAGTCCCACATTTTATTCCTATAAAGATACCCTCAAAATGTCTCCTTGCCTTTTTGCATTTACTTGCTTTTAAAAGCATTTGAAATGACAAGACTCATGTTTGGCTTTTTGTTTTGTTTTTATTTGGTGGTTTGGTGTTGATTTATTTGCAGGGACAGAGGTGGCTCCGCTTAATTATTTTCTTATTCCTCTCCATTTATCCATTCTAGTAAACTTGAATATCTTCCTCCAGTTTGGAAAAATTAAATTCTGACTAAATCACAGTCTTCTCTTTCCTCCGGCCACTTTCCAAAAGCCAGAAAATACTGAGAAATTCTGAAACAGCAAAGGAAATTTGGGGGGCAAAAAAGGTAAAAAGTAAAAGAAATCACTAACATTCTTTTGTGCTTTCTTCCCACCATAAAACTTCAAATTCTTAAAAATCACTTTTTGAAAACAGAATTTAAAAATTTCACCTGAAGTGACTTTTTGTGGCTATAGTTTACACTCCTTCTATAGAAAATTAATTATTTTGTGCTCACTTGTATTTTTTGGCTTAAAAATAATTCTTGCCAGAAATTTTGAGAAAAAAAAAAAAACGTCTAATATGTCCAAAATATAATCAGGTTTACATTGCCTACCAATAGACTTGCTGCAGAAATCAATATGATTATTTAATATACAGCAGTGAAAAACAACAGAAGATTTTTTTAAAAAGAGCCCTTCCAGGAAGAAACAGTAGAGGATCTCATCGGATATCTATTCAGTTAGAAGGTCCAATGAATAAAGAGATTTTTCAGGGCTCTTAATTGAAAAATTCTGTTTTCTTCAAAAAAGCATCCTCTAGTGTGTGTCCCTCCCTCTCTACCGATACCCCTTTATGGGCTCCTCATTTCAATACTCTGGTGGTAAGGGAGGGATTTTGTGCTCCACTGAAACCAGTTCCATCATGGATAGAACCCATGATAGTGAAATTCCAGATGAAGAATTATATTCTTTTTGTTGTTATTGTTTGTGTTAAATGAATAATAACAGTCTTCTCCAGCTGGGATAATAGGATGGCTCTGGATCTGTCCCACTTCTTAAGCTTATCCTTTTATTTCTTTTCTAGAAATCATAACTGTTTGATCACATGTCCAACTGCCTCAAAGCCACTACCTCACAACCATTATTTTTCCACTGATTTCATTTAGTTTCTATGTCTTTTTTTTTTTTCCCAGAGTTCTGATCCTTATTCAAATTAAAAGCAAGCAAACAAATAAAAACATCTCTTTATTCCTTTTCCTTGCCCAAACACCTTGCAAGACAAAGACAAATAACCGCTTTGATCTGGAGAGAGAGTGGATTTTCTTTCTTCTTTAAAACAGGCAGAGGATATTTGTGCAAGTGAAGGATCAGGGTCAGGACAGGCAGAGCTTGTAACTGAAGTTGTCTGTCTTCGGGCCATGCAACTGGGCTGCAAGTTTCCCTGATGCCTTGGCACTGATCCATACCCTGACCTGGAGACGCTGAGCTGAGGCGAAGAAGCCAATTAGGTTATAACCTGGAGATGGTTCAAGCAGAGGTCCCGTAGGTGAACTCTGACTGCATTAACCACTAAGCTGCCCTGAACCGGCGTGTGGTTTAAGCAGGAAAGGGGTTGTTTCTGTCAAATATCATAATTTCCCTGGGAATCAGAGTGGCGTAAAAATAATGAAAAAAAAATACAATTGCAAAACTCATTTTCTATACAGTGGAAAAGTTATTTTATTGAAATTTATTTTCTCAATTTTTCTCCTTTATGTAGATTCTATCAGAATATGCTTCTTAATACTTCATTCCAGTAGCACATCTCCTGTTTTATTTCAAAGTGTACATTTAAATGAGAACAATACTCAGAAAAAAACATTCTAGTGTATTTGCATTTCTTGAAAGGGACAAACCATGAATGAATACTACAACAACATTCGTTATTTCCTCTGTATTCCCCCGTTTTCTTAACACGTTTGTCAGGAAAAAAAAAAAGAAAAAACAGGAACTAAGACACAAACACTGAACCTCAACTTCTTTGGACTGGCACAACTCCATAAAGTCAGTGGAGCTGCTTTGATTTATATCAATTGAAGGTCTGGCCTAAAAGTTTGCAAGAGTAATAGGAATGGGAGAATTTCAGCAGTGCTTCACTGACAGAGGAGGGATGTAGTGCATGGTCATGACTGCTTACACATTAATTAAACCAGTTTTATATTTTGGTAGTGGAAAGCTGGTTAAAACCATCTGTTTCTTTTCAGAATATTCTACTAGCTAAGAAGAAAATGTGATCAAGAGTAGATGTAGGTGATAAATAGTTGTGGGTTTTTTTTATTCTGCAGCTAAACCTAAAGATTTAAATAGTAGTTGCGTCAGGGAGTACTTAAGTGCAGATGTAAAGGTTTATTGCAACGTGACAAACAAAATGATCTTAGGTTACTCTGCAATGTTTTTTTTTCAACCAAAACAGTGATTTAATTTCTTTCGCATTTTATTTATACTTCCTTCTTTCTGCATATTTTAACCCTTACAATATGGAAGCGTGTAACACATTTTGAAACAAATGTTGAAGGAAAATTTCCCAATTTTTTACTAAAACTAATTGTTGAATATGACCCAGTCTGAGGCCTCTTACACATCAGGCAATCAACAGGCTGATGCCTCAGTGGAGCGTTCCAGCAAATTACCTGGCACAGCCGTCGCAGGGTAGCTGTGCTGGAGCACATCCGTGGAGCTGAATTAGAGGTTGTAAATTGCCTCCACAAATCCCTTCCCTCATAGTCACTTATTGTCCCACATAAGTAGCTATCATTTTAATTGACAGAGTGTTGTATGAGGGATGCAAAGGCATGAAAAATATGAAGTGCATCATACAGAGACAAAACACAGCTCCACCGAAATTATACCTTGTCAAGAGGGAAAATATTCTGGTTGGCTGAACATGAATCAAAGAATTTGGAGGACCAGAATGCTGGAATTACCTGGACTCGGAAAGTAAGTATAGAGAAGGACTTGGCTTGCTTATTTAGACTCATCTTTTTCTCTACTTATTTTTCTTTTGTGTTGGTCACAAAAGAAGGGTGACCGAAAAAAACGAAAAGCGGAGAGGAACTAAAATATAAATAACAACTTGTATTTTTGGAGTAGATAGTCCAGAGACAGATAACGGCACAGAAGCATTTCCCTCAGGACTGGTTCGAACCCAGCCAGAGTCCAAAGAGATGGCAATCGGTCGGCTGTTCAAGGGCCCACGTGCAGTGGGTTTGTGGTCCGTGTCCCTCCCTCATAACAGCATTTAAGTGGTTCACAGCCTCTGCATTGGCCCTATAAACAGAGATGAATTTCACCGTCTGAACACATCTGTCATGTTAGGATGTTGACACCATGTGTGATGTTGCTTAGCAGTTTTGGTTTTGTACACGTTAAGAATTTTAGTAGTACGTCTTGTCCAAAACAGATACTTCATTAGGAAAAAAATACATGCACATATGTGTAATCACAGTTTTGTCACCTTATGCTGCAAAGCCACATAAGAATATCCAGTTCCTGTATCTTTCTTGCCTTTGTTTTCTGCTCCATGGTTTGTATTACCCTATGAAATGAACACATCAATAAAATGAAGATCAAGGTTTATTTTCTCCTTTTTAAAAAAAATAAAACTGAAACATACACGACCAAGAGGCTGAAAAATGTGATAAACAAAAATGTATTATCCTTACTGAGTTCTGTTTGACTTTGCATTCTGATAGCCCTTGCTGGCAAGGGAGAAAAATCTTACACCACACATTTTAGTGGAAGTCAACAAAGCTATTTCTGTCTTAAAGAATAAGGGTAGAAGAATCTATACCCTAGTTTTTCTACTGAAAAGAGAGATTAAAAAAAGTTTACATCCACTATTGATTGATTTATTTATTTAATCCATCCACTGATAGCACGAAAGCTTCTGCTTTAGCACTTTACTGTTGATGCTTGACTGAACTATAGAGCTTACTTTTTTTAATGCAACCCTGAAATCAGCTTCAACATTGAAGGAAAGGCCATGACACTAGAGATTTTCAAGCAGATAGAGTAAAAAATATTGGTTTTGTGTGTATCGGTGCAGTAGGTGTTGAAAATATAAAAAAAAGAGGACCATTGATCAAAATAATAGATAGAAGCATTTTTTAATCTGCACAAGTCCATACATGTTTGTATCTCCAATTGTAAACACACATACAAAGACATGCAGAAGTGTATCTCTATCTCCTGAAGTATTTGGCATTATATATATATATCTTTCAGCTTTTAGCTTGATTTCTTTGACAGTTCAGCCAGAATACCATTTTCCCTTCCCTTGTGGCAAGCTATACACATTAAGCCTTTTCTAACAGTCCTCTTCTACTGTTTTCTTTCTTTTGCTTGATGCATGTCTTGTTTTGTTCTTGAAGTAGAAAAGCACAAGTTCTCAAATAGATTTTTACCTCCAAAAATCAACTGCATTTAAAGTACTGCCAACGTGGTGAGGGATTGCTCAAAGCAGAGAGCCAGGTTTCTCCTGCTACCCCAACAGCACATGTGAGTGCATTGACCAACAGAAAAGTCAATCCCAAGAAAACTCTAACTCCCCTTTTCTCTCCCCAGAGTTCAAACCTGAAGGCTGTTGACATCTCCTATGATTTAATCATTAGGATGAGGTGCTTTGATGAGGAATGGCCTCAATGGAAGGTCAGACTTCAGGGTTCAAGGATAACACTTGCACTAACAGAATGGTGTAAGAGAGATTTATTTTTTCAAGACAGATATTTATTAAATATACTCTGTGAGCGCACATTGCTATCAGTATATTTTCTACCCTTGCATTCAAAGCACTTTTAAGGAAAATGTGTATCACAATATACAGTTTAAAAATGGGTAGACTAAGGCACACCAAAAGCAAATGATCTGCTACTTCAAAATTAATAAATAAATCAGCAACATAAGTTGCAGAGTTCCTCTGCAACCAACTGAAACAACTGGCTGGGGTGGTTTGTTTATTATGCTAAGTATGTTAATGTACCTCAGGACTGACAAATGTTCCAGAAGGCAAGGCTTTTTTTTTTGATGCAAAGTCCCCTAATATAGCCAACTTTGCACTGAATATTCAGAGAAGAGTTAACTTTAATGAAAGCCTGTTTGTGCTTTAAAATGTCGTATATAACTTGATAAATGGAAATAGATTAGAAAGAATTATATTTTAATATGGAGAACGTACTTACCATTGCACTATCAGAGCACAACTGACATGGGACGCAGTCTAAACAAAAGTCAGCAGCTACTAATGAGGCTTGTTAGTGATGCTAATCTATGTAAATGTTATTAATTGAGAACATCTATCTTTTATCTCCAACATTTGGTAATCAGGCAATTAAAAAACAATGACATTCCCGGCGGTTGTTCTCCCAGTAAAAAAAAAAAAAAAGTGATCAAAGAGTCCTGAATAAGGAAAGGGAAAGTCCCTTATCAAGAGCTGGGCCTTGCCTTGGGCTACCAGGCCTCATTAAAGGCAGAAAAGCTCTGTTGATCACCAATTAACCTGATTTGTAGGAACTCTGATAAAGACCTCAAACAACATGAGTTTTCTTAACTATAATAAATGACACAGTTTATTGACAAAAATAAAAACGTTTGGTTTGAAAAAGAACATAAAGGAGCTATTCAAATTGGATAGCCCTACCACACACCAGTCCTGAAAGACGTGGGATAGGTTTAACTTCACCACATTGGTGGCATATTATCAATGCCAGATACAGTCAAACCTATTAACAGCCATATACACAACAACCAAATATATACATATTTGGTAGCTGTCACGTAAATTTCTGTCATCTCTAGTCATAACAGACAGCAGATTGCATTAATTATGTATGTACTATGCTCATGAATGGAAATTCAGCGCTCTAGGGTGAACTCTGTATCTCAAAACACGAAAGTAAAAAAAAAAAGAATATTTTCTTGAGGCTTAATTGGTGGACATTTTGTGATTATACTTTTTTTTTTTTTAATCTTAGCAGTTGCTTTAAATTATCCCTAGTGTAAATTTCCATAGACCTTTTTAACCCGTTCTTTCCTTTCTGGAGAATTTAATTCTTGTTCTCAGGTATTGTTCATAGTGTTGTGACTAGTAGGTAGAGCACTGCAGTGTGACTGTCAACTATAATTGTAATTATTGCCAGTGGTTCATTAATTCACATGGTGATGGCCTGTCCCTGTTTGTCTCTCTGGAGAAAGAGGGAATAATAACTAAATGTAAAACTTAGGCCTAGAGCTGAGTGAAAAGGTATCACAAACATGGTACCAAACTCAAGCCCTCTATGTATTTAAATGTTAAATGGTATTGTTTTACCACTGCAGCTATTCCACCAAACCTATGCATTGTGAATGTATCTGCCAGAGATAAAATTGTTTGTGTGTTGGGGATCTTGCCGGCATTAGCATGTCTTCTAAAATTATACCCTGGGCTTACATTGCTTTAATGGCAAAATCTGTAAGTGTGCTTTAGGTCTTCAATAATAAAATGTATTTGAGACAGTGAGACTAGACCTGCCTTATTAGGTCTATCGAGTAGCTGATGTCCATGATCTTTATGGGCCAGATCTGACTTTGATAAGAATCAGATTGGGTCATAAAGTGAAAAAATACCACTGTCACTTTTTCTGACATATCCATTTGACACATGCAGGACTATATCTCAGATTTATACATCAAAAAATCAGGTCACTTTTCTTCCACATGATGGAGGCCTCTGTCATTTCTATAAAAATATTTTCTGTTATAAAATATTTTTTTCTCCTCACATCTGCCTTTTTCATCCTCTATTCATTCCTATTCAATACAGAATTAAAATGGTGAAAAAATAATGTGGGGAGGTCCAAAGCCATTAAATGAGCAATTTTTGAGAAACTTCAACTCTAATATACAAATTGATGATATGTCACATTTAGCAGGGGATGTTGGGTATGAAAAGACATGTCTGAGAAGAAACAAAAAGGAGGCATAGCAGCAAAGATAGTATGAAGTGTCAACAAACCCTTTGGAGATCAGACCACTTTTTATTAAGATGTTAAAATGAAAGATCAGGTGCTTAAAGTTGGAGTATGTGAATATTTTGGTCTGAGATGATATTTGTATGGTTTTGTTTTTTTAACTAATGCATCAGTGCCTCCCCCAAAAATAAAAGCTATTGGCTAGTGATACCATGGGTGAGCTTTTATCTTAATATATAGAACTGAGCATGTTTTACAGCAAAGATAATTATCTCAAACCAGTGATTTTGGTTGGTCTTTGATTTAGCTGTTCAAGCAGATGCCACCATAGAGATTCTATTATGCACAAACAATTGTATTTCATTGGTAAGTGCCCTGCATGCCTACCTCATTATTAGAACCCAATTAATTTTTCTTTGTAATAAAATGGAAAGACTTAGAGCTAACGGGAAGGCTAATCTAAAGAAATTTGGACCAACCGCAAAGAGTACCTGGAAGACACATAAAGAAAGAAGAGCGGTAATTACGTGACACATGCACACACACAAAAAAGAAAGAACATGAATTGAAGTTTCAGAAACAGGCCCAGGGAGCACAGATCGCAATCTGGCTAGATTGCGAAACTAGTACTAAGATGTCTTAATTATATGATTGATGTAAGCTTCAAAAGCAAGCTCAGTATTCACAATGGCTACAAGGTTATGAGTGTTATCTAATGTATAAAGACAACTACCACTGAAGGCAAACACTACACATGAAACTTGAGACCTTTCTCTTTCAGAACCAATCAATAATGTCTTATTTTTAGTCTATATTATGTTTAAGAAAATGTGATGACATCCTTGATTGAAGATCACACAAATAATTATGCTAGTAATGACTCACTTTGTAGGATCTACAAGGACTGGATCTACAAGGACCGTTGTTTGAATTCCTGTGACACTGTATGCAAGGGGACCTGGTTCAATTACCTGATAGAAGTATGCAGTCTATTTGTTTGAAACAAACTGAAAAAAGCACTGCTTGGGGACATTGATTAACACATTCTAACACAGTTCTGATTACTTTAATCCAGTGACTTAGCTCACTAGCAAATTATCTGTTTTCAAGACAGCAGGGTTAGCTGACACTGGGAGTTCCATCTTGCAGGGAATGCCAGTATTTCAAAACTTGTTCTTCTCCAAATTGGACAAAAGGCCCTTCAAAATTCATTATTATAGAACTTTTTTTTCAAGCTTATCACTAGAATTTTATTTTGTTTCAGTTTTATCATTACAATTGTTAATATCAACAGAAAATAAATAAATAAAATTGACATTTATTCAAAAGGAAAATTTTTATAAATTGGGGTTAAAAATTGAACGAAGAAATCAATACAAACCTTTTTCCAGTCAAGCAAATCATATTGCAGAAGGAAAGTGCTTTAATTTCAGAATTCTAAACTAAAGGTAGTTTGTGAGCTTCCTAAAAATTTCCAGAAGATGACCAAATACTCAGCATTTCTCTGGCTGTCAGTGCCACCAGCAATAAACTGCTTTTCTGCCTTTCTCTTGGTGCTGAGTGATTTGCTCCAGGGGAGTGTGAGCCACTGCTCACAGCAGCTGGTGAAAAGATTCCACCTGAGTTTTGTGGTGATGTGGTGAAACAATCCCTCTCTCTCCAAAAGCATTGAATGGTTTATCCACATTAAGATGAGGAAGTGTTATCTTCATATATAAAATGCATTCACCTGTGTACACTTAACAAAGTCTATTCTAAGCAACTAGTAAGTATTTGTTTGCAAGTATCCAAAATTTCAGACCAACTGGATGCCCGTGATATAGGTCTTCGTCCACAATGGACAGAATGAAATGAGAAGTTAAAGGTTCCCTAAAACCCGTAAGTGCATTATGGCACAGCATACATTCCAAGTGCATCTCCTGCCTGATCTTTGCTGGGGTTGTAGCTGAAGCAGTCTTCTCCTCCACCTACCTGATCTGTTTATTACTGAAGGGTGACTCTCTTGCTTGGCGATACCCAAATACAGACTTAACACGGTTGGCCCAGTTCTGCTTGAAAGTCATTTTATGAGTCCTGATTGACCAGGTTTGATGGTAATAGAGTGAGAGTTAATGCTACAAGCATTACACAGAAGAGGCAAAAATAAAAGCTCTACTGTGCAGACAGGAAGGGTGAAGGGTCCATTGAAAATCAGAGAGATTAGCAACTCATCACATTATATGTGGGTTATCAGGAGACAGAGGTAATGAAAGTGAGACCTATATCCTTGATCAATAAGAGTTTGACTGCATTTTGAGTTCATTTTCCCCTGCCGAGAGTGAGACAGCAAGCTTACTATTGATCACGGTGTTAATCCATAACTAGTCTGGGCCCTAGCCTAGTGGAACAAGGAGGAAAAATAAGATAATAAGCAGGAACTCTTGATCTTTTATTATGGTGTGCTAGATAAAGAGAGTGCAAGGTTCAAGGTGAAATACTTTATGGTTAACCCCTTCTTTGCTGCTTAGTTCTGAGTGCATGAATCAAAGTAAATTACTCAGACCCCATTTATATGTATATATATACAAATATATAGGGAGACCTCGAATCCTGTTGACAAACTTTGTACTAGGATGCCTGCATGGGTATACAGGTTACCACTCCATGTCTCTGCAAAGCCCAGGGAACAAAGACACACGTGGCATCCGAGTGTGATGCTGGGGACACATCCTCAGCTGCTGAAGGCCTGCGTCTTTCCCCTGAAATAAGCAGGCAGGGGTTGCTGCAGCTGAGACAGGATAGGACCCTAATCCTCACCTTCAGCACTGTCCTTTGGAAATTGAACTTGCTGATCTTAGATGAGCAATAGTTTCCATTGCTTGTGTATTTACTCTAGCCTTTGTTACAAACACGTCCAGATATTCTCTGGTCATAGACTTTTTTTTTTTTTTCTCTGATGTCTTTAACTGACAACACGTGCAATTAAGACAACTTAATCCTTCCCATGGCAACAGCTGACTGATGTCAGAGACAGCAACGGTTTTGAGGTGAGCAGCTGATGGGAACTAGTGATGACCAATTACCTTTTAATAAATCCTGGGAAAAGAAAGAAAATTAACAGTTATTGCAAACTTGTTTTGAAATCATTAATATTCCATAAATAATAGCTTAAGATTTAAAACTAACAGCATTTCCTTCAAGACTAAAATGCTCTTTGTCTCATAATTACGGTTTCTAAAAGCACAAGAAATGAGAGTTTATGTTCCATCTACTTGGAGGTTAGAAGCACACCAAGAGCCTAGTAACGCAGGGAGCATCTTCTCTCAGTCCTGCATTGGTATAATAGAAATATTTGCATCTATATATGCATTCAGCCTTACTGCCTTTTTGTACGAACCTGTCACATTTCATCAGATGATAGCTCCGTACTGGCATTTCTAATCTGAGTTAAAATTACCCATATTCCAGCACAGCAGTGGCATTGCCTGTGCTGTTGCAGATGTCTTTGGGATGAGACTGAGAACCAATAGCCTTGGAAATGCAATGTACAAGGAATGGTTTCATTTCCTCCAAAAATAACTAACAAAGTTTTCCTCTTTTCCTTGAACTTTTGGGCTAAAAGTCTCAAGTTTGGATTGCCTAGATAGAAATTATTTTTCTTTGTAGTGTGCATCAATACACATCATCCTTAGTGAACTGAGAACAGAAAGATGCCAGCAGAAGTCTTACACATCTCAGGGTGAATCTCACCCTAGTGTGATTATTTCATCCTTTGACTTGGCCAAATCATAATTACATTCTGCCTGCTAATACCGCTTTGCTATTGCAGGTCAGTAGTGTACTCCTCAGCTCTCTCAGGCTACAACGAACTCATTCAGGTAGCCTGTAAGACTAATTTACAACCTCTGTAGAGCTACCTCACAGTTAGCTCATTTTAGTAGTTGTTAAATTATCCCTATGCATCATTTACATGTTGCATGAGTTGGTCAGGATAATTAATGCTTGTAAAGCACTCTGAGGTTTTTGGATGAAATGTACAGTAGAATTACAATGAATTATTCTCATGATGATGATGATAACTAAATACTACAGGAAAAAAAAAACTGACAACAGCTTTCACATGCTATTAAAAACACAAACCTGTAGCTGGGATGCTCTTTTCCAGCTGTGAGTGCCCTGTTGTCTCAGATGCTCAAACAGAGAGAAGATTAATCTTCAAGTGATAGATAGCCAGTTATTTTTTAGCATTCAGCATGTTTTACACATGCGTGTGTAATGCAACTTCCCACTGTAACATGAATCAATTTATGGACAAAACAAGAGAAGAAAAAATCCCATTGTTCTTTAGTTTAATAACACACACAAAAACAATACAGGTGAAAGTGACTGATAAAAGTCTCAAGAAATGGCAGGTGTTTGCTTGTTTATTTGTTGTTTTTTTTTTTAAAATCAAATTGCTAAAATATTGCTGCAGGCAGCACCCATAGGTTAAGCTGAGTGGTTCTTCCTACACAACATAGAGAAGCAGAGACTCCTGCAGATCAAAAGCAAGCATCTCTTTGCAGTTTTAGGGGCTGTGTTTACTGGACTGCTCACCTTTATTTTAGAATATTTCAGTAGTTTGATGCATGTTATTAGTTTTATATTCTGAAAACACAGCTTTGACTGCAGAGGCTTAAATACCTGACGCTTTTAATACTAGGTGTTAGTTTTCCCTGACAAGGAGGTTTCCCCAAATTCTCTCATCTCATTTTTGTCATGCACTTGAGAGCACTCATTAAGTTTGCAATGAAGGAAGGTGGTTAGAGCAGAGCAAATTGTGAAGTGGACTCTTGCACAGAAGCTGCTTTTAGAAGGTATGATCTAGACTGGACATTGCTGCCTTGATTTTCTTATGCAGGTATTTATATATGCATGTGAACAAGACATAAACTGTGTGCTTTGAACAACATTCCCTAGATCCTTATGGATTGTATTTTCTGACTACAGCCTCCATTTATGCACATGCCAATATTTAGTGCAGTCCCTGCACAGATAAAGGTTATTGTCTTCAACTAGCCAAGGCAGCAAACTTAAAAATACCACTTATGATAGATATGTATACAGAGATTCGAAGATACAGTTGAAGCCCTCTATATTCATCTGTTACAACGTGTGCCAAACCAATAATGAAACTCAATGTAACATTCATAGTCAGATCAGAGCTTTGTGGAACAGCTCCCTTGGAAGTCCTACAGTTCTCAGGCTGACATTTCTGCCCAGTGTGCCCCTGGAGAGGGCTACTGAGCCCTGCTGAATATTTGCAAATGTGTCTGCTGCTTCTAAAAATCTAATAGAGAAAGTTTTACCTTCAAACTGTGGGATGAATGCATCTCCCAGTTCATGAAGGATGGAAAGCGACCACAGCTTGGCGTTGGAAGACTCTTTTTTTGTTGTTGTTAGGAAGGTTTCATCTTGTTTCCAGGAGCGAGAATTTGGTCAGTCACTGCGAACTGTTGGAGAGGCTAACATAGGTCATTAACTGCCTCACTAACAACTTTTTTAAAGCAGGATTAACCCATGGACAATTTTTGGCTAATTTATCAAGTTGCAGTTTAAAGTCCTTAGCCGAAGTTAGACATTTAGTACTACTGCATTCAAGACGCTCCAAAACAACTAGGATGGATGCAGCAGAAGCTGCCAGGTCGAACAGAAAAGAGCAGGTTCAGAGGGCAGCAATCCGATGCCAGCACAATTCACACAGTACTCACAGCCTAGTAGCCTGCATGGACAACAGCAATAAAAAAATTGCTTTGGACTGGAGGAATGTACTAAAAATGGATTATCTTCCGTCAGCTGTGGGAAATAGCTGGTGTGAACCTCAGGAGCTGTCCTAACCTTTGAACAGCGCTGCACTAGCTGCAGCTCAGCTTCACTGTTTCACTTCCTACTTCAGCTGTCCTAATAAATGTATGCTCTTCTGTCCCCGAATTCTCACCATAGGATGGGAGCACCTGCTCCAGAAATATTTCCCTCAAAGGTATTTTGACTATAAAAAGAGCACATATGACTACGTGAAAAGAGCTATACCATACTTAGAGTGAAATGAGAGGTAAGGAAGGTGTTTTTTCATCTGGAAAGTAAAATGGTTTATTTCATTTGTCAAATTATAATGCTATAAATAGTAGATTGAATAGATGTTTATTAATTATTCCCCTTCAAAATGTCCACCAATGATGTAAATTGAAACTGACGGATTTCTTTGGAGTTTTTTTAAATATTAATTTGCATTTGTTGGTTTTCATAGGGTTTAATTAAAAGAAGGAAAATAATACTGTTTAATAAATGTCAACATGTTCAGGCTTTTTACAGTATCCTAACAGGCAATAAATTCTTCATTTTCCAAAATCCATTTTTTGTAACAACATGAAACAGATCATTTTTACCTGAAGTTCGATTTTACACAACTGAATCAAACAGGCAAGATTGCTGCATGTACTCAAATGACATGCAGATAAAATGCAGCTACCTCGCAGCCTCACTTACCACTCTGGGAACACTCTAACCATAAAGGCACAGAGAGATGAGCTGTGGCCCTTTGCTTCAGCTGGATCTAGAGGGGATCTGCCACGTGGTGAAAGATGTCGATTGTATTTTTCCTGTTTGGAGCTCCTTAGTGGCCTAAGCAAAATGTGCTGCCCACGAACTGGTCCCCTGTCTGTTCTGTAGAGGTCATTGCCTGCATGCACTGGGGATGTTCTCTCTCTGGCAGAAAAATTAATTCTCCTGTATGCACTGTTAAAATGATAGTGGAATATTTCACTGTAACATGCACTGTAATCACACCAAGGAATACTGGCATGAGGTGTTACAAATAGAGTTTCAGCTCCAGATTGTCGAAACTAACAATAATTTATGTAATTATTTTATATTAATTATAGGTCATCTACTAAAATCTTTAATTAATTAATGCTGTAATATGATTATGTAATTTATAGTTACTGTTGAAAAAGGTTAATTTGTCAAGAAAGACACAAGGTAAACAGAAATGTTATTAAAATCCAATATAAACATTCAATTCAAAACTTGAACTAAACATAAAGAAACAGTACAAAGAAATAAATGCCTAACCATATATCTATATGTAAACACCCATATATCTGTGGCAAGTTCACTAAATGGTTGGATTTCTTATAGTTTTTCTCTCTCCTCACAAATGAGACAGCCACAATTTTTTATTTTTGTTTCAGTGGGAATTTTAATCTTAAAAATATATATTTTTCTGGTCTCTTGGGGAGATTGTTCCCTTTTGCAACATTTTAGCCAAATGAATTGCTTTTGTTATGCTTAAATTATTGTTGTGATTTTCTTTACAGGAAAATGTGGTCTTGTTGAGGATAAATGTAAAAGAAAGCACACGTAGTTCTGTAATCATGTCAGCAATGTTTTTTAAACACAGTTTAAAACTAAAGTCCTTGACATCTAAGCCACTCTTTCCTCAGATCATGTATTTTCAAAGATCTTGCAATTTTTATTTTATTATCAGCTCTCTGATAAAGTATATTTATCACTGTCTTGGCTGAATTTCCCAGTACTGTAGGGCTTAGGAAACAAGAATTACCTTCAGTGGGATTCACAGATCATTCGTACTAGTCCTTTCCATGCTTGGGGTGGGCAAAGGGGGCTTTAAGTCCCCCAGACCTTCAGATCCCCATTCTTCCAGTACAGAGCAGCCGTCAGGTTTCTTACATCTCTACTTGCAGACTGTTTTATGCCTGAGTAACTTTGTGCAGCAGAATATTTCTTCTGAAATCACTGGAATTGTTCTTATTTAGGAGCTGACAGCTGCTGAAGTTCTGGATAATTTTTTTTTTTTTTTTTTTTTTTTTTTTTNTTTTTTTTTTTTTTTTGAGGCATGTTGCCTCTTCCTACATGTTTGTGCAGAACCAAGTGTGTTTTGAGCAGGATAGTCATCCAAACCATGATGAATGAGGCAAACTGACAAAAACCATGTGATTGAGAGCCACAATGTTAAACAGGTGTAGTAAAATCAGAATCCATCCCTAGCGTTTGTTACTGACATATGCTATAATACTATTGAATTATTTCAGCAACCTGATGTGAGAATGGGGTGTGGGGTAGAAATTTGCAGATGGTAACAAGGGCAAAAAATGCAGAATGAATTTTAAATCTGTGCAGCATAACATTTTAGCATCAAAGTGAGCATTTAGTACCAAATACCATTAATTAACATTTCCATGGGCTTTTTATTAAATGCTTGCTCAGCAAGTCAAGTGTCTTTCAAGCTTGAAACAGCTGTGAATGTATAAAAATATATTGACACAGATATATTCATGCATGCAAATAAATGTATTTCTTTCATTTGTTGTGGATGATTGTTATTATATTACAGGTTTTTAACAAGTTAGAAACTAATTTGCATTATCAAGCTGAACAGCTGAAAGAGGGTCATGCATTACTACCTGTCTACCTGTTTGTAATCACTCTGTAGCATCTGCTCCCAGCTAATCCTTTCTGCTTCCTACTTGTAAGCAGCTCACTCCCAGGAAAGGGGTATGGACCCTAACCCAGCTTTCACTTGTAGCATCTCTTTTAGAGTTACTCAGGTGCTCATTTAACAGTGGCTCTAAATCCAGGTAAGAGGCAGTCAACACCAAACAAGAAATAAAAAAGGCACAAATTAAGTTTAAAATAATGCATTGCAATGAACAGTTCTGCAACTAAATGCAGTTCTTACAGCTTAATTGTCATATAGCTTGCTAATGCCAGACCCAGTTGGCAGTCACCTGATAGCTTTTGTTTTTACCCTGTGATAGTAACTAAATTAATTTGTTTCCTAATAAAATATTTCAGGATGTTGAGAAAATACAGATAAGTAGACAGAATCCTTATTAGGATCATCAGTATTAACATAAAATCCTTTTGTGCTCATTAAAGAAAATACAGTCAATTTAATTAATGCACATTAATCCCTAGTTGACATTAAAATCAGCTAAAAAACAACACTGATATAGATTATTAAAATGAGACCAAAAGAAAGTGTAGAAGGTGGCCCCTATAGGAAGAAAATCATTACTGAAGTCCTACATCCTTTTTTTTTTTTTTTTTTTTTTTTTTAATCCAGCTGGAGCCACAGTTGCCTGACCATTACCCTAAGGAAAGTTTGCACCCACCAGAGGGACTCAGGAGCAGAAAGCCATACTGGAGATCTGTCCCATACAATGGTGATGTGGAAAAGCCCTGGTCACCCTTATGCTTGTCCTTGATGGAAGTGAAGTGGGCTTTTGCGCAGGATACTGGGCTGTATTATTTTCAGGAATGTTGCTAGGCTTGAGATACAGCTTTCCACCTTCTTTATACCATACATTTTGTACTTTTATTGCCTTGGCCATGACTCAGCAGAGTATTAAAACATTGCATGATCTTGAAGTGGGTGAGTGATCTCATCCCTGTTCAGCTAAGACCTCGACCTCATGTTTTATTTTAGACTTAAGGCTTCTCATTGAAGCCTGTGAGATATCTCAAGTGGCTTCAGTTAAGCTGGTGTTTAGGAGTGGCATTATAAAAAATGCCGAAGTGACTCAGGTGTGCACAAGGCTTATTTTCCAAAGTATTTTAAATGTTTAGACACCTAAAGGTCATAGGTTTCATACATGGGCTCAGATGTGTCCTGCATGCTAGCTCTGGGAATAACATAGGTATATCTGCCCCAGGTGGTTAGGAGCGGTTTGCTGTCACCATGGGACATGAGCTGTTGTTTGCTCAGGGACCTCTAAACCCAGCTCTGTACTGAGCTTTGCAGACAAGCTATGCCAAGTTTAGGCTCCTCCGGGTGAATTTCCAATCCATCCTCAGGGAACTGGCTGCCTTAGGTGCCGTAGGAATCAAGGGGCCATTCAATATCCAGTCCCCCTCCTTTAGGAGCTGGAAAAACATCAGGAATTGGGCGTGGCAGGGCTGAGCAATGCTTTAGGTGGCCAATTCCACAGAAGATCCCAGACTTACAGGGCTCACCCAGGAGTTAAATTTCTTCCTCTGTTTCTCTGGTGCCGGACACAGAGCTATAATCATACACACTTGCACGCTCTCTCTGACCCTATTTTTCTGCAAAGTGGGACTGTTTCAGGAGGAATTCATGAACATATGGTCCATTTGTCTCCTCCATCTCCCACCAGAGCTGGAGCAGGAGCTTATGTCCTCTCATATGGAGGAAGACCTTGAACGTAGATCACCCCTCTGGGGCAGCTTTAACCTAACGAGGGCAAGGACAGCACAACTTGCAGAAGGGAAAGGGCAGCAGGTCAGTCCCCTTCCTTCACCAGGTCTGTTTTCTCTTTTAAAGCCCTGATAACTCCCCCTCGACAGACCCCTTGGGCAAGCACAAAGGCCTCGTTTTGAAGGGCTCAGCAAAACAGCAGAAAACACCAGGCTGTGCAGCACTGCCAAGGGACAGACAACCCCAGACCTGCCGAGAGGCAAATTCTAGGACTTGCCAGAATTCAAGGAGAAAATCTGCAGTGCCTACAAGCTCCAGGTTTATTCTGACCAGCAGCTGCACAGGCATTTTGAGAAGCCACACTTTGGACATAGGAGTGTAAGTGCCCTTGTACATCTAGTCTAAGCTGCTTTTGAAAATTGGTTTTAGGTGGCTCTGCAAATATTATCTTGTTATTACTTTGTTGAATGGGGACCAAAATCATTTGCTCAGGAAAGGTGTGTGTTGGCTAGAGATTGATCTTCAATGTGTAGCTTAGATTTCAACTGAAGATGGCAGAAAAGCTTCCTGAAAGAAAAATGTAATAAGTTCTGGTTTAGAATTCTTGTGTATATAGCAAAAATCAATTCATTTTTATAGAATCTAGGATCAATAATATGTATCTGTTCTCCTGGACACAAGTATTTCTAAAATACCATGCAAGTCACGGCAGGCCTTATTTAAGTTAATGAGAGTTTTGCCATTGATTGTTTGGTTACATTTCACTTTATATTTCTTCATCGGTACCTGGTGTTTTTGTTGTGCACAGATTTTAACTCCTCAGTGAGGATTTTTTCTTTTTCCCCGGGATTTCTGTCCTCTGCTAAAACCCCATGCACTCCCTTCACTATTGATTACACACACAGAGACTCGTATCTTCACCCTATAACTTATTTATTCATTACTTGAAAAGTGAAGATAAAACATCAGAAAGGAAAAAGCGAATTGTGTGATTATCCCATGAACAGTACATTTTCTGAGAATGTACCTATTTGCTAACAAAATAGAAGAACGTTGGTTTTTTTTTTTAATGCCATGACATGTTCCAAACTATGATAAGGTTTGGGGCTAATTAAATAAGAAGTAAGGTTTGTTAATGTACTGTTTTTATGATAGATGTTAGCATGTCGAGTCTTTGCTTCTCTTTTGCTTCATATTTGAAAGTTTCCTTTTATGTCTGTGAAAAATGAGTAAAAGTGTCAAGTCTTATCACACCTGACCTTGCTTTTTGGCTAGCCTCTCTCCCTTATCTATCAAACACATTACTCTCCCCATCATAACGTGGTAGTGCAAACATCGCAGCTGGCCAGCAAACATGACCAAAGCTACCTTTAAACTACCTCTAGACTCTTTAAACTCAACTAAAAGGCTGATTAGGTTCCACCTCTTTGGTCATTATCTCATTTCGATAGCCACGCAATGAAAAAGCAATCCAGTAAAAAGCTGTCTCATAGGAAAACTAGTTAAAGTGTGTGCTTGCTTAGGACGGTGTACTTAAAGAAAACAATTTATTCGTTTGTCAAAACCAACTGTGTAAACTAGTTTAGCTGTTTGCCGAGGCTTGGAATGAACAAACGTTGTTGTTTCCTTCCCAAAGCTCCTCGGGGAGCGGGAGGAAAGGGGAACGACCGGGCGCTTGGCGGGGCCGCCGGCCCCGTCCCGCAGCGCCCCGGGGGCTGCCCGGCCCCGCGCCCAGGCAAAGCCCCGCAGCCGCCCGCCCCGGGGGCTTTTT